>VZTX01009621.1:0-32167 GCA_013400915.1 Pardalotus punctatus
TCCCCCCTGCTGTCTCCCCTGTTGATGGTGGTCAAGTACCCTAGCTGATAACTACATCTGCCCTCCCCTCCCCACGCCCTGCTAGCTCTTTTGTCTCTTACAAAAGGAGTTAATAGTCCTTAAGTATCCAGCCATAGTAACCTAGCACCAGGAATGGGGAAAAATTCCACACCTCTCAACCTCCAACATTGTTTTACAGGAAAGGAACAGATATTTAGGAATTGTGTCTTGAGGTCTTCACGTCTTCCGGAAGCATCAAACTGTTCACTGCCATGCATCTTTGCTTTTGGTTCAGTGATCTCTGATATGCTTCATTTTACAAATTAAAGTCTCTTTTGTGTGTATTATTGTATGAAAACCATTTATTTCAAGGTGTCATTTCTGAACTTTTAAGTCACCAAGTAATAACTATCCCAGCATAATCTCTAGTCACAAATTGAGAAATCATTTTCATTGACACATCTTGGCTTCACAGTAAGGTTGTTCAGCTTTTCAAAGGGAGCTGTTTCTGGCTCTGACTATTATTTAAGGAAGTGAAAAGTTACTCTTCAGAGAGATTGTTGATGTGACTTGGCTGGTTTTCTGTGAATTCAAAGCTGACTTGTTTACTGATATTTTACTTCTGAGTACTGGCTTTTGAATGTAAATATAGTACAAAATGAACTATTTTTTTAAAGAACCATAGTGAGAACTAGCCCATTTGAAATTCTTTTTATTATTTGCATGTTAACACCTGCTGTATGTGAAAATACAGTTACAGATAAACCACAGGACTGCATGATAAACCTGACATGAATCTTTCAGTGGCACTACACCCTTCTTAATTCTCCAAATGAGCTTCACAATGTCCACACTGAGGTGTTTTAAAGAGGTGCAATGGGTCATAAGCAAGTGAAAGATCTCAATTTTACACAGTGATTGTCACCAGCATCCATCTGGAGAGAGATGCTGATTATGCAGAGTGATTTTAAACAACCGTATTCACAGCTGAGGGAGCTATTCATGGTCAGGAACCAAACACAGTCACTACAGTGCTTTCATGGGCAGTGTGCTGTGGTTACTAACTAGCTAAGACATAAGTGGTGGATGGGTATGCATGTCCCATCATGAAGCCATATGGCAGACACTAAACAAGTCATCATGAAGCCATCTGGGCATGGCTGTTGAATAGGAAATCACAATGGCCCTTTGATGGTTTTCTGGTTTTCAGGATTGCTTTGGTCACCTGCAGAGCAGAAGAATCTGCAAAAAATGCAGTCCTAAAAATGCTTCTATTCCTGTTCTGATACTGAAGGAAGTGTTAAGAAAATGAAACACCAATCTTGCCTAAGATATTCAGTGTAAATGAACAACTGAAAGGTGAAGTGGACAAGCAATTACACACTTCTTTCTGGGGCACAGGCTTGATGTGGAGCAGCAGCTGTCATTTGCTTATAAAGTTAATTTTGCATAATTCTTGCACTGCCACTGGTATATATGCTGAAGTGCTTGATTGGGGAACAATATGGGAAGTTTTTCTAAGGCCTTTGTCTCAGTGTTGTTAAATGTGCAAAGAAACCCACCATGAAAAATGATCAATCAGAACATTTTTGTATCATCTAAATGCTCTTTCAAAAGGTGCAGGGAAAACTGCGGTGAGTTTTCCTTGTTAGCAATAGCCCTGCATCTGAGAACCTATTCAAACACCTAGTCCCAGAAGAATGCAGCCCCTTTTGTGTTAGGCAGAGAGTGAAGTGTCCTGGATTAAAAAAACAGCCTACTCCTTGGTCTGAAGGGAACAAAGAGTTACCATTACCCTTACCAAGTCCCCATTCCTGAGCTCATGTGAGAAGAAAGTGTCCAGGTCTAACCAGCTGCATCCCATCCTGTTTCATAATGTGTACAGAGTGCTCATCCATGCTCTGCAGGTGGGCTGTAGGAAATTAATCATTCTCAAATGTGGAAAAACTAAATGCCAGCTACAGCCATAAGAAGCTGAAAATGAGTGTGGGCTGCTGAAATAATTTGTATGATGCCATTAAGAAATGAAAATCAGGAATAAAGGTAAACCTGCCACAATGCTTCATGCCATGTCTGTGAATACAAAGTTGTGTTAGACGGTGGAGTGACCATTCTGACTCTGTTTGGACAAAGATAAAACATTTGCCACGCTTTACAGGAGCAAAATCCCCAATTTCCTGACACTGACAAGAGAACTACCAAAGAAGAGTGAATTGCCACAAGTCTGTGCACACTGCTCAGCATGCAGTGGAATTCCCGGTGACTAGGAGCAGTGGGAAGGCTGGTGGGCTCAACAAGGATTGTTGAAGAGGTGCACATATGTCAGTTCCTCCCTTGCACCTGCTCAGCAACCCAGCATTGCCCCATGAGGAGTGAGTTAATCCTTTAAAATGGCAAACTAGCCATGGAAATATTTCTTACTCAAATCTATCCTAAGGCAGTGAGAACATTTTTTTCATGATTGAAAACATTATTTTTCCCATGTAAACAGAAGAATAGCAAATAATGGGGAAAAAGATCTCTTTAAACAACAAAGCTGAGATTCCTGCACTGAGCACTCTGAATTGTCTGTCTTAGGGGGCAACATACAAAAAATGCTTCAGAGAGGAAGAAATGAGATCAAAGTACAAACATCATTCTACCTTAATATTTATATTTTTTGTTAAGCTTTCTCACATTTTGTTTTAATTATCTACAAGAAAAAGGCCCTGCCTTGCAGAATCCTGTATGTTGCAGTAATTAAACTGAATTCAAGTATCTTTTCATATTTGTAATTGCAATTTTAATGAGGTGCTGCTGGAAGACATTCATCCAGTTTAGGATCTGCTTAACTATTTTTGTACCTTTCCACTGTATTTTTTTTTTAATAGCTACAATAACTTTTAGCACATGCATGAGCTGGATACTATTGTTTAAAGCACTGCATAGAGCTTATATTATCTGCTAGAAACATTTGCATCACTTCAAGTTCCCTTATGTGAACCAAATGAACTTCTTCATTTGAGCTTTTCCACATCAAGCTTCAAGCCTGAGTCTGGTGTTGGTGGTCTTGCCTGGTTGTTTCTCTTTTCTGCCTCCTTCATCAGAAACTCCATGCATTGCTCATACTCAACCACAGTGTTATGAAAGACATCCGAGCAAGCTGCCATGCCAGAAATACTCAAGTTGTGACAACATGGAGCTCAGCATGGGCTAGTTAACCTTTTAGAGTAACAACAGTTCAATTTCTCTGTTACATACTTCCTCTTTGCTTGCTGGTGGAGAATTTAGTATGGAAAAACTTAATTCTCTGGAGACCAGTTCTAATAAAATGTAGACAGTTCATAATATAGTTTTCAAAGTGAGTAGAAGACTAATGACAAATGAAAACAAGATATGTGAGGTCAGGGTTGTCAAAATGTTATCCAGATCACTGCTGAAGCTTTAGCAACACAACAAAGGATGGTAACAAAGAACAGGTGGCTCAGAAAGAGGCACAATTGCTTAGGGCAGAGTTTTTCTACCCTAATTTAAGTGTCTTAAAAGATGGATACCTGAGTTTATATAGTATGTGTAAGTAAGTGCTAAACTAATAGAGAGAAACAGGTGCTTCCTGGTGGTAATCCAGCTAATCCTGAGCTCAAGATGGTATGATGACTTTGCCTCTGGAACTGACTCTGTTTTTCCCTTGAACACAGGGGATGATTTAACTGTGTAATCTTTATGCAGTAAAAGTGGGATTGGTGAGCCAAAGAGATGCTGCTATGAAGAAAGAACATTTAATAGTGTGTTACCTGGAGCTTTTCTGATAATCGTGGTAGGGTTTTACTTAAAGCAGAGGTTTGTGATTTTGAGAAGATTCTGGCAATACATGAGAAAGTGTGCTACAAGTGTGGCCACTCTACTACCCTTTTTGAATGTGTATTGCTGCAGTGAAAATGTGCAACAGAAATAATCTTACCCCATTGAAACCAGAGCTCTGATTTCATAGCACCTAGCATTTCTGTTGCTGTTCTAATCTGAAGCTGTGTGCACTATGCCTCATTAAAAGCTCTTCCTGTAACACAGAGGTCGCCTGCATACAAATGGGTGAATTTAACAACTGGCAAAAGAGCGAAAAAAAATCTGTGAGGTCAACAAACTTTGAGGAGCTTTAGGAGCACTTCAGGATATTTGCACACTTGATGCCTTTTGATTTAAATGAATGCCAGTGTCACATAATGTCTCTGGCTTCACAAAACTAAGTCTTGGCTTTCAGTGAAAGTCAAACATCCAGGTGCTTTTTAAAATAGCTCAAATATCTTTAATTTAGGTGGTATTTACATTTTAAACTATAAATTTAAGCTGCTCTGGTCCAAGAAAAGGTTATAGATGTCCCCTCTGGATATGACCACCGGCAAGGATGAGATAGAAAAGCGGCACAGGATGTGAATCTCTGGGTTCTGTTGTTTGGAGCACCTGCTTCTCCCTTCCTCCAGCCTGACATATAGCACAGCACTTCCAGTCATGATAAAATTAAGTGTGCAGATCCTGGTGGTATGAGTCAGGGCTTCACCTGACTGAGCAAGGCTGATACTCCCAAGGCAAGCTTCAGGACTTTGGTGATAGTGTTCTGTGGGAGGAGAAGAGCCAAAAATCACAGGGTGTTTTTTTATGTCTTATTTTATTTAAAGTTTTTCAAACCTTAAAAATGAATTAATCTAGGAAATGTCAAATCTAAGTATAATAGTATTTCTTTAAACTATTCAGGAAAAAAAAAACCAAAAAACTTAAATCTTTATTAAAAAACTCGTGACAATAGAGAGCTAGACAAGGATAGAAGTTCCTCTAATGACCCTTTGATTACTCCAAACAGCAATAAATACTTCTGTTCATTTCTGTCTGGTAAGCCTTGTGTCTAAAAGAGAAAAGAAATTAATCTTAGGCAGCTTAAGAAAACCTCTCAGTGATTTTTAGTTATCATATTGAGGTTTCACAACATTTTCCTGAATCATTTCAATGTAATTGCCTAGACATAATTCTTCATCACCACTTGTCATTTTGCTCTGAACAGGCTGGCTGTAGCCACTTTTATTCTATACAGTACTTTTTCTTCCCCCAGGAATTATGTACTCTTACAGCTCCAAAACAAAAGATACTGCAGCTGTTATACACACTTATCTTTTCTCACCTGTTACTTCTATGGGAAATGTTAACACTGGCACCTTTTCAGCAAGGAAGTAATTCCATGCTAACAAGCTTTGCTTGCTTCAACATTTATCTTTAATATGTCAATTAGTCCCAGAAATGATGTAAGCAAATGTGGCTACAAAGGTATTTCTTTTATCTTTTGTTCTTTGTGACAAATTCATCATCATTAAATTACGTCCTATTTCAGAACTCAGTTTATTTTCCTGAATACATACTGATAAAATATATATAATTTTAAATAGCCTTTAATACAGGTGGTAGAAATGCTGATCTCGTGGATAATGTAGGGCACTTGCAAAAACTTAAAATTCGTCTCTGATAGAGCCCTTGAAGCAATACTAAAAATCAGTGAGCTGTGCTTATTTACACCACATGAAGATCTTGACAGTGTGTGTACTACTATCTAATCCTGAGTAACAATGTAAAAATCTTTAATTTAGGGTTTCTGTTTTCAAAACATGTAGGACATACTTCTACAGTAACAAGAATTGCTGTGTGATTGACCAGGGCAGTGACACTGACTGGTCTGAGTAGCCAGAACCTAACTGTAGCCATGCCTTGAATGGTACAAGTGATCCAGGAGAATTTTGTGTCTGGGCTGCTTGCTCTCTACTCAGCAATCCAGCGCCTAATTCTGCCAAGCCCCACATCTCATCATCCATCTGGCAGAAGCACCTGAAAGAGGAAGCAAGAGCAAGGGGTTATGTAGGAGACAGCTCTACCATTTTCAAGTCTGAGAACCAACTAGCAGATCTCGTGTTAATTTTATTTAGAAAAATAAAAAAATAAATAATAAAAAACACCCCAGATTTAGAAAGAACCTAATAATTTGAAATTATAGGTTTTGTAATATAAAGGAGATTTTTCTGTCTCCATTAAACAAGAAACATACTTTTTATTTTTTAAATGGTGTCATTGTATGTTAATGTATTTTTTAACATTTCTGATTCATCCTTTCTCAGAGCATATCATGATAATATGTCATGCTCACAGAGAGATTAATCTAGCTGGCAAACAATTACTGCATTCACTCTTCCTGTGGGCCATCACTTTTCCTGGGGAGAATAATTTATTTCAAACCATTCTGCATTGATAACACAATGGTTTTTAGTTCTCATTCTGAACTTACATTTTTCAAGATAAATTAACATGCATTCTATAAAGTCAAAGGTCATATATTTTATTGTTGGAAATATTTCAGTTGAACAGAGCTAACCAGTAGAAAAGATCTAATCTCAAAAGGATACTATTTCTCAAAATGATGCATTTCTCAAAAGGATTTTATGATTGTTGTTGTTTACAGAGTTAAATAAACCCAAGTATTTATTAATCTATTGCACTTTTTAGTCTTTTGGGATTTCCAAAATAGTTGCATTTGACAGATGTCTCTGCCTGATTCTACTTATTGGTCTACTCTACAATGCATTTGCAGTCTCTAAGAGATTTTGTTTTAGTTACAGTACATCAAGAACAAATTCTTTATTGGAAGTGGGTGAAGTTACGACAGATAAGGACATCAAAGGCAGGAATCTCAGGGAGATTTTTCCATTCTTCAACAATAGGCTGTATAAGGTAAGATACTTTCACCCCTTTAACAAAGGAAAATAGCACAGTTGCACCTAACTCATCCTTTTAATGCCTACTGATGGCAGTGGGATGGATCATGTTGCACTAGGAAAATAAATTAATTCCAGCAGCTATGGGGTTGAACCACACATGCTACCTCAAAATAGTTGTTTTTTCTACTATCTTTTGGTGGCCAGCCTCCGCATATTTAAAGGAATATTGAACAGGAGAGTATAATGAATAATCAGCTTCTGGTGTCAGTTCTGTCTTGCTTCAGTTCTAGTTGAGAGGGAAGATCTGAGGGAGGATTCAAATATCAAGGTCAATGTAGTCAGCATATTTCCAAGATGTAAGCTTTGAAAAGCCCTAACAAAATGCTACCTAAGTATTGATGCAAGTTAGATACAGATATTTCAGAGTGGTCAATGTTCAAAGTTTTGAGGCATTTGAAGAGTTTTGGATAAGCTTTTTAAAATGCCTTAACTGTGGATAAAATTATGTTCATCTCAGCCTTAACTCATTTTGAATTTTAGAAAGATTCCTCCACCTCTTTTTATCTGTTTTCTGCTGTGAAACATACAAATTTTCACCATTTCAAATGGTGTCTGGATTTCTGGCGTTTTATTTCTTCCTGGAGCAAAGTATTATTTTTCATGTAAGTGTACAGTCTTTCTAAATGACAACTTTGAAGCCTGGGGCCCTGTGAAGGAAATCTAAAACTAACCTGAACACAACTGCAGGGAATACATGCTAGAAATCAATTTGATCCTGGCAAAAGAGCAGATCAGACTATTTAACATCTTTTCAACTCTGAATTCTATTATCCTATAATGCTTTAGTTGGTCTGCTGTCAGATTCCTCTGCCATGTTTATGTTGAACAGAAAAGAGAATAAAGAAAATGGATGTTTGTTTTGTATCATTATCTATGGTGCAGTTTTCACAAGATGACTGTCAGTGTTGAATAAGGTTTGATGTTTCCATCTGATAGACAAACAGCTTCTAAAAAATTGGAGTGTTGAGGTTTTTTTAAGGTTAGTGACTTTCAGAAAGTTCCAAAGATCTACTCTTTTACATTACAATGACAAGAAAATTAAATTACAATAGAGGCGAATTTTGGTTTTCCAAAAAGAGTTTATTTTGGTTGTGGTTTTGTTCATTTGTTTTGATTTTGTTTTTAATGGAAATGCTGCTTTTAAGGCAATGTAAAGGCCCCACAGCATCCTTCATCACCCCAGAAATATACTGTCTTTGAAATCTTCATTTAGTAATTTCCTCCACATCCAGACTTTGTGAAGTCTCATAGGTAACTGGCTACCTGGAATTTCACAAAGACAGGGATAACAAATATTATTCCCTTCTCTGTCTTTTTCAAAAAATTATATATATATCTGTAAGCATATTTTATTCACTAACTTAGAAGCAGATCTTTCAGATCATATATTCACCTGTGAAAGAAACAGATCAGATATATCAAAACACATTTTTTCCATTACTTCAACCTTTGCATTCACCATTTCTCTGTTTTCTCCTTTCTTCATTATTTTCCAAAGAAAATGAAAAAAGGAGTAGCATAAAGGCACAGCTTTGAAAAACCTGTCTTCAAGCAATCATTATCCATGAGTTCCTGTTCTCCAAACATTAGGCAAAAAATTTGAGGGAGGTCACACTGAATCGTTATTAGCCCTGCCATTGTCTTTCAATGTTTTCACACACTGCCAGAAAAGGCACAGTAATATTTGGCATTCTAGGATTAAATTAGAAACCAAATCTAGTATATAGCAATTAGAAACCAATCCTTAAAAACATATTTTTAATCTGTTCTCTATTATTCAGCTTTAATTCTCTGTTTGATCATATATTTCTTAATTTCTTTTTACAAAAGTCTTAGTTATTAACTGAGCAAATTACAATAACCTACTATTTCAATAACCCACTATTTCAATATCAATGTGTTAACAACATGCAACATGCCAGGAGAATTTGAAACACTGCTGGAAACCAGGTGTCAGTTTTGTGCTCACCTCTGTGTGAGCATAATGTTACTAATTTTCGGGGTAGAATTCAGAATGGTTTGGATATTCTGGAAACCTGAAAATCTTACCCAAATGCCATGGCAGCATGTGCAGGATGGAGGCATCTGTGAGATACGACTGGATTTAGTTTAGTGTTAGGTCCTTAATGCCTTTAGCAGATCTACTCCAGTGCCCCTGTTGGCTCCAGCCCGCAGTTACTACCACCAAAGCAAAGACTGGAATAGGTGCTGCTAAATTACTTTTAAGTTAACACTTATTTGTGAGACAATATTGCTCATGAATTATTACAAAGAACAATCTAGTTAATAGTTTCCTTAGGCTATTTTACTAGGTCTTTTCCTGTTGCAATTGCATTGCATGTGCAGTGATGTAACTTCAGCTTTGCTATAGAAAGCATGAACCAGAGCTGTCTAACTAAACGTTATAGAAGTTTAATAGGAGCAATATGTCAAAACATCTTTCTGCAACATGGTAAACTTTGTAACCTCCATATTTTCAAACAACTTTTCATTTTATTTCTGGTTTACGGATTTTTTTAAAAGAACCAGCATTTGTTCAATATTCTCTATAAGTGTATAAAACTCACAAAGCCATATGTTTTTCCTCTAGAAACTTGGCAGAACCCTATGCTATCTATACACAGGCCAAAAAAAAAGAGGCTACTGTTACTGACTGTCCTATATAAATTTCTCTCTAATGATGCCATTTCTGACAGAGAAAATGTGAAATATAATGATAATTTAGAATAGACTGCACCCACTCTTGTTTATTACGCGAAGTTGACATACCTAGGAGAAACACAAAGTGCCTACATCATGGACTTGTGAAAAGGATTAGAATGCTGCCAAAACATGACATTGTAATGAAGTGTAAAGAGATAAAAAATTATCTTCTGAATTCATATAGATCTTTTTTTTGTGGTGCTTAAAAGTAACAAGATATTGAGATAGGGGTGTAGGTGGAAGATGAAAAGATGGCCTTGCAAAAAATGAAGCATTCAAATAAGCCAAGTAGTGCTGTTCACAAATTATTCCCAGAGAATATCAGGGATTGCAAAATGTGACTGCATCTGAGCAAACATAATTCAATCCAGTACTTCATAACTCCTTTTTCACTTCTTACTTTTCCTTGTTCTTTGAAAATATTCCAAGCTATTGATGTAAAGGAGGTATTTTTCAAAGTCCCTCTCCCTCTAAAGCTTCAGTTCAGTAGCGTAGCTGGTAAGGCTCAGTCTTTCTTTTTCTCAGTGACCAATCAGCTGGAACTCAGTGGTCTGGCTGTATTAGCAGTCTACGATGACATTGCTCCTTATTTTAGTAATTCAGCATGATAAAGTGAGATGCTTTGACTGAATTTTCAAATACATTAAAAAATTCCTTGTTAAATGGAAAGTTTTGCTGAACTATGACTATGGAAGGTATGGTTGGTACCCCAAAATCATAGGGGTGGTTCAAGTCCTGTAGAAACAGCAATTATATAAGTCTGGGTTCCCCTGAAAAAAACCAGCAACAGGCTATTCACATTTTCAAGTGTGGAAAGCCTGTGTTAGAAATACACTCTCATGCAGCTGGTATTCTGTAATCCCAGCATGTCTGGGTGTTTGACTGCATATTTCTGTGGGTTCCCTCATTATTCTCAGTGTCTCTGCTGCTGTTTCAGACAGGTGTCAGCAATGTTCATGCAGTACTAGGCAAAAAAGTTCAGTGACCCCCTCCTCAGCCTCATGCTCATCCCTGGGGGTAATATCTATTATGGGGCAGCAGGGGAACAGCCAGGCAACAACCACCCATGGATTCAAGCTGGTACTGTCGCCATGTCCATTTCTAGGCTGCAGGGACCGTGTACTTTCCCTAGAGCATCTGGTCCCCAAGTACGTGGAGCCTGTTTCAGCAGTTTGAAGACAAAACGATAGTACGGACTTACTGAGTCTTCATTGACAGTGTAGTGGAGTATGTGATCTATACATGCATGTGTCTGTGTTGGAGGTTGAGAGGTGTGGAATTTTTTCCCCTTCCCTGTTGCTAGGTTACTAATGACTGGATACTTAAGGACCATTAACTTCTTTTGTAAGGAACAAAAGGGCTAGCTTGGCGTGGGGAGGGGAGAGCAGAGGTGGCCATCAGAGAGGACACTGACCACGGCTACCAAGGAGGCAGCAGTGGGAACGGAGCTCCTCAGCTACCAGCGGCAGAAAGTTCCTTCGTGTCCGCACTGCTTTGCTTCTCGTTGGTGAGTGAACTTTCGTCTGGGAAAGGGACGTCTCCTGGAGGGCACATCCTCCTGGCTGTGCCTGCAGTTTTCTGCACAAGGGGGCCGGCAGCTGCCGCCCCGTGCTCTCCCTGTCAGAGCACTGCCACGGCTGGGGAGTCCCTGCCACCTTCTACTGGCAAGCCCGGCTGGGCTCGTCTCTGCCNTTCCCCATATCTTTGCCTGAAAGCCCTTGATTCCAGAGTTGTAATAATTCGGAGGGAAGGGGGTTCACACTTGTGGGTTTTAAGGGAGGTTTACACCTTCCTTAGCAGACACCTGTCTTCAAACTGAGACAGTCTGACTATAAGGACCCAACTCCTATTTTTAAAAGCCCTTGTTACCTATGAAAGGCAGTGCAGTGAATATTTCCTGGAAACATTTGTTCCTTAGGCTCCTGGTCAGACTTGAGTCACCATGTTTACTGTCCATGTGTTATACGCTACCCCTGGATTTCCCCTTATCAGCACCCTAGTCTTTTCATATCAACACTAACATGGATACAGAGATGAACTTTACTTTATGTCAGAGAGACATTGAATAATACAGGTTAAATAGCATTAATGGCCTCTCAGTATTGAGTTTAGCCATTCTCTGGTTTTGGTTAGTGACGAGGCTGTAGCTGTCTGTGAATCATGCCATCATGTTTCCCCTCTGTTAGAGACTCAGGTGCAATCTGCCCGAGAGCGTCAGCAGGTGGGGACACGACTCATTTGTCTTCAGCACTATATCAAGCAAAATGGTGCCCATGGCCTATGCAGTTGCTAGAAAATAAGGACTGAAAAATGAAATAAATGCTTTGAATAGATGCAAAGAACTTCAGGAAGCTGCTTGGTTCCAAAAATTGACCAAAAATAGCACACTGTGATACCATGGATAACACCACAGAACTGAGTTCTAGAAGTGAAGACTTTACAAAATTCATAGTGAATTTCAACTAACTTTGCTAATATCTAGTCTACATTCAAGAGAACTTGTCATCTATGAGTGACAGGGGTAATAACTATTTTTAGTATCTTTTCTTAATTTGCTTGTGATTTTTTATAAACACTCTGTTACATGGACTTTATTCTAGGCCTTGTACAGTTCCATGGAATTAATTGACTCATGAATACCTTGGCTTAGAAAAAGCTATGCTAAAATAACTCATCATTTGAATCTCAGCACGGTAATGTATTTAAGTTCATGCTTTACTTGAAGTGAGGCAGTGCAGTATTTGGATGCATAATGTTTGAAGGGAGCTTGCTGTTCACAGTGCCATCAGGAACAAAAAGGTCATTGGTCTCTCACTGTACTCAGGCAGGCAAACTAAAATATAAATTTTAAAAAGCCCTTGCAGACTGAAATGCTCCTGTCATTTCACCATGTAGAAGTCGAGTTACGGGAAAATTTAGAAAAAATAGGCAACCAAATCTATAGACATACATTTATTTTCAGAAAGAGTATGAGTGTGTAGAAGACGTTGAATTCTACTGACTTGAATCTGGACATGTCTTGCAGTGTTGTGCTATGAGGGCAGCTTATTATGACACGTCATAGCAGGACAAGTAGAAAATACACACTGAAATAAAATCATTAATAGAGAATGGAAAACAGACTAGGTTTGGATTCCTATGTTATTGCAGTGGTCAGATTTTCAGAGCACCCTATCATCAGCAGCTGAGCTTTGGAAAACCCCAGAATCTGCTTTATCTTGACTTTGGAGTTGTGTTAGCATCTAAGCTTCTGTTGCTGAGCATAGAAAGAATGAGATAAAACTCAGTGCGTAAATCTCTGTTGATGTAACAGGTATGATGAGACAAGCTGCCTCCCTCATGTATCCTGGCTAGCACCCTTGAATCCTATTTAGCAGGTCAAGTCTTGCACAAAGCTGGACTATGAAAGGGTAGGAGAATTTCTTGGGCTATCAGCCTATTGCCTTTCAAGACCCCTAAACTACATTGGTACTGACTGCTTATTTCAAGGGTGCACCAGTAGTCTCTAGACAATATGTAACTCCTCACCTGAGTTTCTCATGACAGCCATCACAACCAAAAAATATTCTCATAATCATGGAGTTCTATTTACTCAGAATTTTTCCAGGAAGAAAAATTATCTAAATATAACTGCATTTAATGAAAGATTTTTCCCCCTAGCAGAAACTTACCCTCTGAGCATTTTCAGCCAATATTTTCTCTTGGATTTCTACTGTTGGCCCAGAGCTTGCTGAAATGAGACAAAAGATATTTTAGATGAACAGAAAATACAGTAAGTCTACATTTATATGTAAATCAGTTATTGATGTTTGCTTGATACAGTGAAAAATGTATGCTTGTTTTAAGTAGGAAAGAAAATTAATATCACCAAACAACAAACCCTCAATGTTGTCTCATCGTTATGGGGTTAAAATAGAACTATCATTTCTAACTGAGAGATGGGAAGGAAAAATATGAGAAAGAATTGCGAAGTACTTTGAGTTGCTTTCTATTTGCAAGGCCAGCTAGTTTTTTCTGCTTGAAATTCTGAAGGTAAATATCTCATTGCACTCCAGATGACTGATTTTTGGTCCAATAGTCTTTCCTCTTAACCCGCACAGAATTGTTCAGAGCTTTTCTTGTTTACAAAGCTAGCATACTGAGATCAAAATTTATCAACTATTTGTAAAAGGTGACATGCCCCCAAAGCTGAAAACATGGCATCTGTCCTTTTCCAATGGTATCAGTTCAATGATTACAGACTTCAAATTAGTCAGAATGAAGAAGAAAAAAAGGTAGACCATTTCACATACTATGTTATAAGCATAATTAACAAAGACAATTTCAGAATTGTCCAGTAGTTTATTTGTGTTTTACCTGCATGACTGAGGTTTCAGGGGCTGAATTTTGAAGGCCAGTCTTTTCTTTTTCCTTGGTACCTCTTCCTCGCCCATTACAATTTAGCTGGAATATTTTGTGAACAACTAAAAATTTTCTTCATTAAAAATTGCTTCTTTTCTATTTTATGGCAGCTTTAAAATATAAACTCTGAATTGTCAGAATTACAGTATGCTATAAGATGTTACACCCTGGCATCTGAGTAATATAAACATAGGTATATGCAGACTTCATACAATGTGGAGTATTTCTATAAGCACATAGAAATCTGTACGTAAAAGATAGAGATGTTTTCTCTGTCATCAAAATGCATCCACCTACTTGGCAAGGATGAAATACCAATACTCCACTAACCAGGCGCCTAAGAGTTTCCAAGTCATGAATATTTACAATATCCCTGTAAATGACTAATTGCTCATTAGACATTGAAAAAACACAATTTCCAAAGATCTAGGATCAAGAAGAATTTTTTTGGTTTCCCCAGTTCCCAATTCTATTTCAAGAAGCCAGTAATAAGGCAGATGACAGCTGAAAAGCTTGGACAGTTTTATTTTGTCACACACAAACAAACCCCAAGCTCCTTTCAAAGTACTTCACATAGATACACAGTGGTTTTTTTTGACCTACACTCACTGGTCCCCAGAAACATCTGTAAGCAACAACAGTATGAGGAATTTGTAGCTGTGTACTGATGGATAACACTATCTTCTAAAATTTTCCTGTTCTATAGGAGGGATTACACCATCTAAGGTTTTTGCCCCTGGTTATTTTGTACCTTAAAGTTGGATCAATGTAAAAGCAAAAAAATCCCAACTGAGTGCAGAAGAAAATCCTGAAACTGAGGTGGCATAAATATGCACTGTATAATGATTAAAAACAAAAAAGCAAAAAAACCCCAAAAACCCAAAAACCCCCCCAAAAACCCCAAAACCAAACCATTCTTGAGTTTGACAGAAGCTATTAACTTTTGAACATATATTGTAATAATTTTCCAAGACAACCGTTGCCTCTTGGTAGTTTCTGTTGTACATTATTGATTGTAGCCTACATACTTTCTTTCTTTTCCTTTGTTCTTTCTATCTGCTCTGTGGATGTTCAGTCTCTTAGGAGGATAAGACTTCATAATGCATTAGCTGGCATTCGAAACAAGCTGAATAACACAGAAGCAGCCAAGAATTGTAGTGAACCAGAAAGAGAACAACAGGTAAAGTGATTTATATCTTGCTTCCATTTATTATTAATATTTTTCTTTCTTACTTAATTCTGACCAGATAGACTTATTTTCTGTGATAATAGAAAACTAGGAACAAATGTGGGTTTTATTTATTTGCTAATCATTCAAAAAATGTTTATTTGCTGTTCAGTTTTTTCCCTATGGTCTCGCTAATATTACATAAAAGAACTTTAGAATGAACAATAACTACAGTTACTGCCTGTTTATGTAAAATCAGAATTAATTGCACACAGATGTCTGAAAATATGCATATATTTACAGCAGATTTTAAAAAATACCTAATTTGTTGTGCTGTCTATTTGTTTTGGTTTATATTTTGGCCTGTTTCACCATGACCTGCTGAGATGATCCTTATGAGAAACAAATTACTAACTTCAAGCATTTTCCCTACTTTTAGAACAGATTTTACCACTTAAGATTTTCAAAAAAGCTCTGTATGAAACCATGTGATGCACAGTGCACACATATATATACACACTGAGAGTCTTGGCAAAACCTAAGCTATGTATTTATCCCAGCAGAGACATCAGACCTCTTTTGAAGGCTTGAGTTTCACAGACTGTTATTGTGGATAGTTAAAAGAGTGCAAAGCTGGTCCAGGAGCATGAGCTCTCTTCCTTCCCTGGGGTGTCAGTTCCTTTCACAGACTAAAAATTAAATCTGCCCATCCATTTGGGGTCCAGAAGGTTTAGCTGATTTCTGAGGACTCATGCCTCAGGAAATCTCATTTTGTCAAGTAACTTTGCCTATTTGGATGCTCATTAGCTATTATCCTTGACTATGTGCATCTTCAGATGTCCTAGTGCTGCAGACACCAGGATGATATAGCAGGGCAGTCTCTGAGACTCTCTGATTCCTTCCTACTGAACACCAAAGGCTTTGCAAGGGATATTTGACTCCTGGTGCTAGGAGAGACATCAAAAGTCTCTATCCTCATGGTTTGGACATGCAGGCGGGATAATTTATGCTTGAAAAATTTTTGTTTTTTTTTTAGATTAGTCATAAGGAACAGACTCCCAATGACTTTGAGGCAAGTACTCTCTCTTTTATTGTATCTTTTTTGCTTCTGCCCCTTCTATCCTGGTAATTTAAACAATCATGACAAAACAAAGGCTTTGCTTCAACAGAAACTTGGAGAATGTGCCCATCCAGAATATCTGACTACATAAGGTTTAAAGCTCCTTTGGGCCCTGTTTCGCTCATGCTGGGATGTGCAGAGCATTGAGAACCCAGGGTTACAATGTCCTGGGCAGGACCTCTGACAAAAGGTTCCCTGCCACGAGGGGGCTGGTAATTAACATCACCATCACTGACTGCAAATGAACTCAGCCCTCATCCTGGAAGATGGAGGCAATAATCTCACCATTCTGGGGGCTTTTAAACTGCTTGGTATTGAAGTTTAGACATTCATAGAATTTTAACAGCAACCTAAAAAAG
Organism: Pardalotus punctatus; assembly: GCA_013400915.1. Classification (NCBI taxonomy): domain Eukaryota; kingdom Metazoa; phylum Chordata; class Aves; order Passeriformes; family Pardalotidae; genus Pardalotus; species Pardalotus punctatus. The sequence continues at coordinate 16,540 of VZTX01009621.1, forward strand.
TTTTAAACTACCAGTGATAAAAAATAAACAGTCTGGGTGATAGGAGAGGAGTTGGCATCAAAGCAACAGCTGAACATCAGATAATAAGGTTACTTTCCCTAATTACTGCACGGTTTTGTTTTAGCTTGTTTTGTCATTATCATCACAACATTGTCTCTATCTGCTTTTGTAATCACCATAGGTTTGAGGCAGTGTTGTTTTATGTTTATCAAAGGCCAGAGCAATATATCTTCTAAAGACCTTTACAGATATTTGTCTTCTGTTGACTTATAATTTTAATGTAATGCAGCATCCACAATCTCCCACTGAAATTTTTGTCAGCATCTTGAAAATGTAGAAAGACCTCTTGTGGCAATCACAAATATTGTTTTCTCAGTGCTGACTGATTCTTGGAGCAATGTTTTTCTGGTATTATCAACACTGTTAAACAAATGTAACCTCAGAAGATGCTTCAGAGGTTTGTTCATAGTAGTCGTAGGAGGCGATCTGAACTGATTTGTAAAGCAGTAGGAAAAGCAGAGGATACAATCTCACTGACAACCAACTGGCCGCTTTGGCGTCTTCTTCAGTGTTTAGATAAGGTAGTAGTAAAATATTTATTGTAGTAGAGTTTCAAATGTATGCTTCAACTCCTGAGTAGAATCTATAAAAGAAAGGCTGGTGTGAGATTGCTAGGTGACATTCAAACATGATTTTTTAAAGCACCCTCTATGGTTGGTACCATATTTAGGACTAAAATGAAAAATCTTATCTCTACCTAAAACACATTGTACAGATTGTTTTAGTCACTAGGAAGTTGCATTTCTTTCCCACATGTTGTTGGAGCCATCTATGTCTACAGCAATAGGCTGATCTCTAAGCTTCCCCTTAGTCTTCAGATTTACAAGTCTGATTATATTTGGGGTTCATATGAGTTTAGTGTAGTGGAATGAGCCCTCTTAGTGCTTGAACTCCATCCTACATGCTCCTTTTCAGCACCTTGACATTCCCTGCTTCTCAGAGAAGAAAAGGAAAAGTCTGGCAAGGACATTTTTGAGAGGTGAATAAAAAGAATTCACTGAGGAACTTGGTAAATTTCCCAGTAATTATCAGACTAAAACTATAGTTAAAATTTATCCTCCTGTCATTAGTCAACTGCTGAATGCTTGGCTCAGGTTTGGTTGTTTTGCTTGAAGATAATAGCATCAGGTAATAAGCATCATGCAGTCCAAAATACTTCCTGAGGAGTGATGTTAGGAAAGAAACAGTGAAAGAAAACTGATTACCAAAACGCAGGAAATCAGTACAAATGGTGAGCTATTGCCTAGGCTGTTATAAAAATCTATAAAATATGACTGGTAAGGAACTGATAGAAACGTTATCAAAATGCAAGAGGGGAAAAGGAGGAAGATTACATTGTTACTGTATTATATTTCTATACAAAATTTATAAGAAATTAATTATACAAAATACAGTTTTATTAAAGCCAATAAGGTGTTTTCTTAGTCCCTTATCATTCAACCATTCCCATCAAATGATTCTTTTAGTTGCTCTAAAAAATCAGTGCAGCTGCAGCTCATTTTCCCTATACTAACCTGCATGCAAACATCTTCCTGCACCGCAATCTACCAGATTAAATCAGGTTTTAATATATATCTAAAGCATACATGAAAATAAATGGAAACATCATTAAATTGCTTTCCTTTCAGCAATTCTCTATTATTTCCAGTGGTGATATATTAGATGCTGTTTATTCCCAGATCCTTGGAAGCCTTTGATATTATTCTGTTGCAACACTTCATCCACAGTGGCCCGGTGCCCAGTAGTGTTTTAAACCCTGAATCAAACATTCGGTTTCTCGTTAGTGGGGAGAACACCTTAGCAACAGACCACCTGGGCAGGAATCACCTAAATCATCTTGCAATAAAGTCATGCATGAAAGAAAGTGGTGCAACTTAGACAGCTGCGCTAGAGACCTGATGTGTGTGGAGTGTGCAGAACCTTTCTTCCTTGCTTCCAAATTCTCGTGTTTACTCATTAACTGCAGACCAGAAGGGAGGGACAGATACTGCTCTTACCACATCATTAATTCAGACAGAATAATAGTGGATCAGAACTTTTTTCTTTTTCATCTGCAAGAGAGATTGTGATCAAGGGTGAGTCATCTCATCCTTAACAATCAAAGTTAAGGATAAATTAATTTCTATGACAACTTTCAATGCACTACCAGGGTGATTCTTTTGCAATGTCTAGTTGCTGAGTCCTTGGAGGATTAGCACCCTGGAGCTGAAGAATACATTTTATTAGAGTATGATAAGCAGCTGATGTACTAAGCTTGCAGACTGACACTTTGTCTTTCTTTCCTTCACCTTTTTCACCTCTGCTGAGATATCCAAACTGAAAAATGTTTCTTTTGCCATTGATGTGCTAATGCAACTCTAGATATAAATTTTAAGTAGCATATTACAGGTCTAGAACTATTGTAAATGAGGAACCAGAGGAATTTCTTTTTATTGCTTTGGCCTTGCCACCTGTCCTGGTTAATTTTCGCAGTAACTGTGAGGGGGCAGGGCCAGGAGTTTTGCAGATGGGGCCGAGACCCAAATGTTATTTGATAGCATTTTATGTCATTGTCAGGATTGGGGGAAAAGGGACTCTCTCTCCCTTCTGGGATGGAAGAGTGTTCCTTTTTGGTCCTGAAAAAGCGTGGTGGGTGGAGGGTGGATTTGTCATTGTTTTACATTGTCCCAGGTGTGGTGACAATTTGTGTGTAAATCACCCTCTCTGGGTGACAGTTGTTATTGGTATTGTTGCTATTTTTTTCTTATCTCATTGCTGTTTCCAGTAAATGTTTCTTATCTCAACCCATGATCTCTGCTTTTTGTCTCCCTCTGGAGGGGGGCAGGGGAGTGACGCACGGTTTTCTCTTTAGTGGGAGTACTAAATTGGGGAATACCCATGACAGCACCACACCCACCAAGAGATCACCTGTGCCATATGTCCCACCTGAATTTTGAGACATAGGCAACTTAAAAGTCAGTAGTTTGCTCTTATCAGGTGTCTGTCACTGATTCCTAGGAAGAAATTAGATTTCAATAAACCAGATTGTGTAAACACTTTGATAATCCCTGAAAATGCTAGGTGCTGTCCCATCTGGCTTCTTCCAGTCTAGTGAAGAAATAATATGTATTAAGAAATCAAAGGGAATGCACAACCCCAAAATTTTTTACTTTGTAAACCTATTCTAAATTCTCCCTCTGTAAGTTTATTACTTTAAAATATGGAACCTCTTTTCAAATAACTGTCTCCTGCAAAATAGGCAAAAGTAGTTCACTGAAGAATATAAATAACCTAAATCTCAGCATATTAACCAGTTGCAAGGGTTGTGAATCTGTCTTTTAAAGCGGAGAAATCCTCAGAATCAGCTAATCATGTCCAAGTGTCTGGTGTTTACATTCTGTGTAGTAGAACATTTTTTTGAGCTTCTTGTTTCAATGAACTTTCCCACCTGCAATATTGTTTGCTATAGTACTTACAGGACTTCAAAAGGGGTTTTCCAGAAAAAGTGAACCCAAGTTATATTTCTCTTAGTAAAAAAGCAGGACAAGGATTTTTCCCTGGCTTATGTGCACCTAACTGAGATCTCCTAGCCCCCAACATCACATGTTGAATCTGAGCTGGTTATTTAATAGTCTTTAACACATACTCGTTCCCAACCAAGCACTGTCTCTGATTCTGCTAAATCTCTTGGACCAAAACCATGCCAGGGAACATGGGAGCAGTTAAACAAGGTACAGGTGCTAGAGCTCAGCCTGGTTCCTTCATGCTGCATAGACACGGTCTGTACCTTTATTTCACTTGTTTTTATTGCACATTTTATCAAATAATGACAAAGAATGTCATTCTTTTTTCTCTTAAATCTGATTTGCATCAGATTTTAATATTAGGTTTACTCAGAAGCTTTGCATTTTACATGAAAAGAAATGTTTTTCCAATAATATTAAAAACACATTTCTTTTCCTGTGTTCCTCAGCTATGCAATACTGATTGTAGTAATGATAATGTCAGGAACAGTTGTAATGAAGCAATTACTATGGTGCTCAAAAAAAAAAAGAATTTGCTTTTAATAAAACAGATTGGTTTTCACATAAGCATTAGAAGTGAAATTAATTCAGATAAATCCAACCTATCATTGATACTTTAACTCTGACAGAGATTTATATAGAATTATAAGTACAGTTTGCATATAAGTGCATTTGGCAATAACGTGAAAACAGAAGGAGTTGTGCAGCAGAGAATTAAAGAATAAAAGTTGTTCAAGAGGAACACAGTGAAATGAAAAGAGAAGGTCAATTCAAATGCTAAAAGAATTGAATTTCGGATAGCTTTGTTGAAGTTTGGATGAGGCTAGAGGACAGTAAAGGAATCATGGCTGCATTTCCCTTTGTAGAAAAAAATTAAAGGAAAATTTCACTTATTTTTCTTAGTACAATTGAAGGGGTACAGTCTATGATATTCTGACCCTGTAAAAAGCGAAATTTGCAAAGGCTTTTCCAGTGTTTTTTTCTTTTTTTTCCCCCTTTTTTTTCCTTTGGACAATGAATATTGTAAAAAGATATTTTATGTGTTGGAGTCTCCAGTCACCATGACAACATCTATACTGTGGGACTCAGGAATTCTCCCAGTTTCTGGTAACATTGTCTCAGCTGTATTTTATTGCTTTGTCAAGGTGAAAAATGGGCATACATATCTGCCCAAGGCCAGAGATTACTTGGCTTCAGAACAGAGAAAACCCAGACACATGGGCCAAAAAGCAGACAAGTCTGAAAGGAACATGACTTCAGGCCTGTTCTCCTGATGCACACAAAAAACTTTTGGTAGAGGGAAAGAAAGATTACAATGAAAGATAATTATGCTGGTATCAGTCTGGTTTAAATTAAATTCTAAATTAAACTAAATTAAAGTCAATGCTATTATTCACATTTTATTTTATTGCAACCTAAAATGTAGGTAGGATTCCCAGTCTTTCATAGCTCACAAATGTCTTTTGTGCATTAAATATTACAATTTACACAAATACCATAAATCATCTCATTTTCATCTCAAAAGATTACTAAATGGTTGTGTTTTTATACACAAACAGAAAATTCAGATTCTTTTTTTTCTGAAGACATGAGGACACCTACGTTCTTGACATGTTTACAGGAAGGTTTTGTTTTTTTAAAAAAGAAATTCAGCAGAAAATATTACATATTACAGTCAGCTTTACCTTTTATTCTGCCACTCTCACAATACAATTTCCAAACGGATACTTCAGAATATGTCAGAGTGGCATTTGTATAGCACTTAAGCATTATTCTCAGGGGAGGAAAAGGAAGGACATGAGAGAAGCAAGTTTTCCACTCATTCAAAACTCCTTTTTCACACAGCTTTGTTTTCATTCAATTTTCCTGCACAAGGACAAGACCTCGATGGCTACACAAACTGTAGTGATGTCAGTGGAGCATGGAGAAACATTGACTGAACATGTCACTGAAGGTGCAAAGTCAGAAGCCCTGTGTATAATTTTCAGAAAGTTTCTGTCTTGGAATCTGCATGTCACCCATTCACACAACACTACTTTTAATAAAAATGTTATCCTTTCATAAAAGTGCCTGAGTAATTTTTTAGGTAAATTTGTCCTTTTTTAATTAATTTTGCTTTTACTTTTTCTGTTGTATCTCCACACCTAATAGTTTTGGGGTTTTTTTCTGCTCTTTTTTTCTAAGATATTTTTGTGTTGATTTCTGGCTTTATTTTTCTTGATCATTTGGGTTTTTAGAAGGTTATTTCAATAATTCTAGAGCAATTGGAAGGTATTTGCAATTCATGAAATGGTCAAGCAACACATCATTACGGATTACAAGTTTTATTCAAAATCATAAAATGCAATTCTAATGTCTAAACTGTCATCAGTAAAGAAGAAGTGAAGCTTTTCCTGTAAATCCTGGACTTCTTTTCAAGTTGTTAAATATATGGATCCCTGTTGCATTCTAAATGGTTAGGTAGACAGAGATATGCACTGCAATGTTTCCCATTCTATTTTCTCTTGTGAATCTATTAATATCCTACAAGGAGATCATAAAATTGGGGAAAAGATCAGGTTTGTTACTTGAAATGAATAACTGAAGTAACACTGTGGAGAGTGGCAGATGCACTCATTTGCAAGTAATTCTATTTGTCTCTCCTCTGTGTACAAGTCTGGCTGCCGGTAGGTTCTGCTGGCACTATGAAACAATTTGGATTAAGAAGCTAGATCTACAATCAGAGAGGGATTAACCCCGATGCACAGGAAGGTGTTCTGGAGAGCCTGAGTCATGATTTACGACTGTCATTGAAAGGCTTATGGGTGCAGACATTTTCTATTACCTCAATGAAAACTAATGGTGGAACTAACAACACTCAAGAGATGTGGCAGTCCACGCACTTGTGGAGATACCAGCAACAGATGGAGGGAACACACTGGAAATAAGTGAAACAAATAATTGCAGACCAGAAAACAGTGTCTTGGGTAAGATACGGAGGACAATATGGTCTGGTTATAAAGAGGGGTGCATGAAGTAGAGTAAGAAGCAATTAGAACAGTTAGTTTAATAAGTATCTACTGTCCATTTTGTCAAAGGGATATATTTCCAGGGTTTATAAAAAATTTAAAAGTTACTCCTTCTTACGAGGGTTGGGACCCTAAGGACACACGCACACACACAGACACACAGACACACATGAACATGCATTTGTGTCTGCCTAGCTCTAGGGGCTGTGTGAAAATCACAAAGGTCTCTTCAGCACTTTAATGAAGTCCTCCATAGATTAAAGATTTTGCAGAGGCTTCAAGGCCAGATGAATAATCCAAATTGAATATATTATGTAATATGTTTTTTTTTTCCCTATAAACTCATAAACTGTGGAACGATTTCTGTTTTCTCTAAATCATATAGGCCTGAAGTTGCAGTTCTTAGGCAAGGGAGTATCTCAAAGGTGTAGTTTAAAGGAGTTTTGTCTGCTTAGACTCTTTCTGCAAGAAAATATTTTCTGGGACTTCAAATTTGTGTGTCTTGGAGCTAACATACCTCCTTGGTCAAGGCAGTTCTGTCTTCAGCTCAGATGGTCAGAGGACTTGGAAAGGACTGGGAGGTCCACTCTAGCTTTTATTGTAACCAAAATTTAAGGACTTGATCTTTTTACCCTGAATATCTTTTATTGCTAGCATTAATTCCTTGAACTTTGAATGTCTTATCATTTTAGTGTATGTCTGAGCGACATCCTAAGCATGCACTTTTACACATTTTTCTTCATTGCTATTTATAACATAGCTGTGCTGAGTGATGTCAGTCACAGAAAAGACTGAAATGTCTTCTTTTGCACTTTAAATATACTTATGTCTCTGACAGTCCACCATAACAGCCTACAGGCAACTATCCTTCCTATTTCTATTCCTAATGCTGTCCTGCTTGTGAGTTATGACAACATTTAGTTAAATTCTTTATAATGGAAGCACAGTCCTTTATGTAGCTTATACGGTTTACACAGAACATAAAATAACAAGTGAAGGAGAACTTGCATTTGAAAGGTGTCTTCTTGATCTAATAACTTCAAGGGTTTGGGCTCTTACTCTGTGCACTATCTGGGCACCAAAGAAGGCAATGTTCACCCCACCTGGGCTTTCTCCAGGCACAGTGACTTAGGGAAATCCCAAAGCAAACCCAGGAGGCTTACAATTTTTTATTATTATTTGGTTGGGGTAGAAAAACAGTGCACCAGCTATTTTTTTCTGATCTATTGTTCTTAAGAAGCAATGAGATAACTGGGATCACAGTTGAAAAGTGCAGTGATGAGGGTGACAGGCATAGAAGTATGAGGAGGGGAGAAGGGCAAAAGCACTGAGGCTGTTGTGAAGTGTCTGTGAAAGGAGAAGCAGTAGGAAGAATGGGGGCTGGTTAGCATGAGGGAGCTTAAACTGCAGCCAACAATATAATGACACATCAGTATTTTTGTGTCTTTGTTGTTGAACCTGCTGATATCACTTTCAGCTCCTGCTCTTTGAAAATGTATTATCAAAACCCAGGGGGAAAAAAAAAAAAAAGATTTTGACCAAAATGGTTATTTTTTCCATATATCTTATCCTTTTTCAAAGAAAACATTGGAGTGTCTTTGAGAGTCTCCCTGCTGTTAGATCCTATGTCTTTGGGCCACCCTCATGGCCCCCTACGCTGTTGCTCTTCCATGGACCACACAGTTAGTTAATGGGAAGGAGAGGCTAAAAAACTCTGTCTGAGGAGGCTGGTCCTTCCACAGTGCATTCGTCCCTCATCATGACAGTAAAAGTAACAACTCTGATAGTTCTTGATATCTGGTGGATGACAAAAATAAAAAAAAGACTTGATTGTCCAGATTTTTAACATGAATTATGATAAGGTTAATGATGTCAAAAGTGTTGTCCACAGAGCACACCACCTGTCTTCTAGTCAGAAACAAGCAAGTTAAAAGCTCTTTCAAAGTGGGAGATTAGTATTAGGACCTCCAAAATACTGTTCACATATAGCTCTGTTTTAATTCATGATCAAAGGTGAGCAAGAACCAAAAGCCAACAGCAACAAATCTTTTCAGCGTGTATCTAGGGTAGAGTTTTTTTAACCTTTAGTTGCATATATATAAAATGAATATTGAAGCTAAGCTATGTTTTGAAACTGCTCTGTTTCAAGCACTTGTGTGCAGAAAGCATTTTTCTGCTTGTAAACAATTAATTCTCCATATAAACCATGGATTAATGTGTCAAAAGTGTAACATAACAGTATGCTGTTTTTGCATGGAGAGTCTCTTCAGCAATCCCAAAGTGACATATATGATGAACAGAGAATACCAAGGATGCACTGACCCTTTGGCATAGCACTGTACACAGGCACATCCTCAGGTACTTTATTATGTTGCAGTTGCTGAGTAAAATTTGATTGATGCAACTCTGTGGCAGAAGAAAATGGTCAAAGTTAGACCCAAGGACATGACCCTGCATCTTTTGAGAGAGTATGCACAGCACCACTGGCAAATGTAGTCATCGACCCAGGCAGAGCAGGTAAAATTCTCAAAAACACCCATTCTTTAGGACATTTCTGAAACAAAAATACAGAGCCATATCATGCTATTGAGTCAGAACACGAACCTCCAGCAGCCACCTTGCCCTGTGGTAAATGATGTCACAAGGTTCTAAACACTTCAAAGACTGAACAGTACTAATTCTCTTGTCAGGTGTGTATCCAAATTTTTTTAATGTCTAACTATTTTTAGGAAGACCAAAAAAAGATATCTTTCAGCTCATTTACTTTAGTGGAATTACTCTAAGCTTATAGTTGTATGATTATAGTTAAAATCAGGTCCCACATAAGCAGCTATTCAGACCATAAGACTTGGAAATATATTGTCAAAAGAAGAACTTGCCAGAATGTTGCAGCAGTCCTTAATGAAATGCATCTCCTTCATAGATGTGACAGCTGCAGTCAATAGGCCTGCTGTCATTGTGTTTAAAACTCTATAAATACTTCCAGGAGTCTTAAAAGCATTAAAAAAAAAAAAAAAACAAACAAGAACCACATTGAATATACTAAAGATCATGTAAATTTTTACTCACAGAGACAGATGATTTAATGAAAATTTAAAATTTTGTTTTGGGTTTGCATTGCCAGGTTTTGATAGCAAGGGGTATACAGGGGTGGCTTCTGTGAGAAGCTGCCAAAATCTTTCCCCATGTCCAAGAGAACCAATGCCATACAACCCCAGAACAGACCCACAGCTGGCCAAGGCTGAGCCCATCAGCAACAGCGGCAGCACTTCTGGGATAACAGACTTAGGAAGGAGAAAATAAAACTCCGCGCAACTTCAGTCAAAGGGAGGAGTGAGAATATGTGAGAGGAGCAGCCCTGCAGACACCAAGGTCAGTGAAGAAGGAGGGGACCAGGTGTTCCAGGCACCAGAGCAGAGATTCCCAGGCAGCCCATGGTGCAGCCCATGGTGAGGCTGCTGTGCCCTGGCAGTCCATGAAGTCCATGGGGAAGCAGAGATCCCCCTGCAGCCCCTGGAGGATCCCACCCCAGAGCAGGTGGATGCAACCGGAGGAGGCTGTGATCCCATGGGAAGGCCATGCTGGAGGAGACTCCTGGCAGACCTGTGGCACTGTGGAGAGGAGAGACCATCCTGAAACAGACTTGTTGGCAGGACTTGTGATCCCATGGGGTCCCATGGGAAGGACCCAAGTTGTAGAAGTTCAGAAGGACTCTCTCCCAAGGAAATGACCCCACTCTGGAGCAGGTGAAGAGCAGGAGCAGCCCTCCCTGTTGGGAATCAGGAGCAGGTAGGAGGTAGGGAAAGTGGGAGTATAGTTGGGCCTACGAAGAATGGATGGGTGAGGGGGAAGGTGCATTAAAAGTTTGGTTTTGTTTCTCATATACCCCAGTCTGTTTATATTGCTTGAAAATTCAAACTAATTTCCCCGAGTTGACTCTGTTTTGCCCATGACTGTAACTGATGAGTGATCTCTTCCTGCTGTTATCTCAACCCATGACCTTTTAGTTATATTTATTCTCCTCTGCCCAGCTGAAGAGAGAAGGATACAGAGGCTTTGGTGGGAACCTGGCATCCAGCCAGGATCAAACCACCACAAATGTGCATGGTTTGCTACCTCAGTATTTAACAGCTACATGTTTACATTTTTATAAATTCATCATATGTATGCCTTCAAATTCTACACTCAGATTTAGATTAAACCACTCTTATAAGGTAAATTGCCAACAATCAGATAAACAGTCTTCTTCCACCCTGTATGTGTGCAGCTCAGATGTCTTGTACATACTTACTTATTTTTTCCTAATTATAGTATGAAAACAACCAGAAGAAATATGATACTTCAGGAGCTGAGACTTGGGTGAAAATTGGCTAGTAATAATAAACATGCTTTTCACCTGTAATGAGGATACATTTCCTCAGGACTGGAACACAGCAACATGAAGGTATTTGGGGAAGTTGCTCTAGAAGAGAATGTTTGAAACTATGTATGGATTAACTGCAGGTTTAAGTTACTGTTGCTGTCATTGGAGAACTCAGGATGAAAATAGTGCTGGTTTAAAATCAAAAAGAAGCAAAAGATATGTTATACCTAAACGGACCAATTTTCACCTAATAAAAGAAATGTGTAGCTACTCACTTCGCTGGATTTACATTTTATTTGCACTTCAGAGGCTTTAAACTCCCTATGGAGCAAAGCATCTGGGAAGCTTCTTGTATAGAAGGTTAGACAAATGAAGAGGCTTTAATGTTTGATGGCAGTCATGTTAAGGAAAATACTTTCATTAGCTCTACAGATAGGTTATACATTTCGGAACTGTTTTGCTTTATATTTTGAAGTATCATAGCTCAGGACTTCCTCTGAGAAAAGTCCTAAAAGTGCAGATTAAATGCCTCAGATGAAACAATACAAATGACAACAATTTATATCAATGAAGAACATTATGAGCATGTCCTCAGGTAAAATGCCTGATGAATTTATATTTCCCATGGAAATCCTTTCACTGTTCCAGGATAATATTGCTTCATTTACATGACAGTCTGCGCTGTATGTGGAAAATATGAAATAGGAGTTCTTTCTATCTGCACCACAAACCAGAAATTTTGCTGCTTGTGTTCCTTAGAGCATGAGCCCTTTTTTTAAAATTCAGTTAGTGGTGACACAAAAATGCTATTAAGTACATAGCCTTTAATAAAGTTGATCTCTCAAGTAATCCCTCTTGCGGAATTTTATTTTCAACCATTTTAATCTTCTCTTTATTAGAAAACCAGACATTTTGAACAGCCACTTCACATTGGCCTTGCTAAGGTAAATATGTGGATGACAGAGTTAAATGCATGGCTGTTAAGAAAACTAAAACTCTTTAGAAATTATTTCAAAAGATGGCAAGTGTATCTTGTTCAAGCATAGAAGTTTGGACTCTTCTCAGCATTAACCGCAACAGGCAACACTTAAGACAAAGATTAACAAAGGTCAGAGGAAAACGACCACAAGGGTGTCAGCAAGTTGTAGAAGACAGGAGGACAGTATTCAGATCCTGATCTTGCCATTGAAATGTAGGTGCCTATATGTAGATCTTTATGCTCCCGTCCGTCAGTGAAGCTCTACTCAGTACAGACAGGTGTTAGCCAGTCAGGCAGTCAGCCAAGACCCAGCTTCAGAGTGAGTTGAATCATTATCAAGCACTTAGAGAAAAATTGCCTAATTCCCCCAAAATTTTCTTCTTTTTGTAGGGCATTAAGTCTGTTATGTACGGGTGACATGGGAAAGCTCCATCTGTATTAGAAAATTGTGTTTCTTTTTGATTTCTCTCTGATACTGAGGTATGGAATGACCTTGTGTCTCCTGTATTGCACAGTTTTACCCTGCCAAATACAATGGATACATCTAGACTGATTTCAGGAGTGGTTTCTGGTGTCTGCTAGCTGACAAGCTATGCCCAGGAATTACTTGTGAAGCTGCTGATTAGAGTAAGCCAAAACTGTACCAGGACAACTTAACAAGTACAGACTCCAGATCATGTGATGGGGAACACTCCCTGGTGCTTTTAAATTTCCTAGCATGAATAGGGCTACTAAGTGTGATCATTCAGAAAAACACTAATTTCCAGTCTGAGCCATCTTCTTGTCTGTTTAGGAACCAATAACTACTCTGCAATAGGGTTATCACAGCTTTTATCCTTTACGTGTACTCAGTGGTCTTTTCTCGTCCATGTTTCTTAGTGAGCAGAAAATAAGTCAGCCTTTGAAAGTCATAAAATATTTAGTGTAAACAAAGTTTTTGGTTGCATCTCCAGCTGACTGGGAACAGTTGAACTCACTGAGGCTGAAGGATAATATTTATATGGCTGTTCATTAGTCACAGTCTGCAAAGTAAGTAAGGCATCTGGCCATGAATCTGTTACTGGACTCTGACCAAAGGCCTCCTAGGGTAACCCAGATGTTTTTTGTCCTCTGTGATCAAACCAAGCTATAGACAACACTCACCACATCACCTCTTACTTGTCAGTGGCAGAGAGAAAGATTGTGGTAGCCAAGTCTGAGACCTTTGCTCTCCTTCCCCCATGGTCCAGCCCAAAAAATTTTAAAACTATAGCGGTGGAAAGTCAGCAAGGGATTGCAAATCAATTTGGCCATAAACATATTCCAAAACATACAAATAATTCTAGAAAGTGGGAATTCTTGTTTAAATAAAAGATCATTTAAGGCACAATTTAAAATATTGTTTTCCTAGCTTAAAATAATCCTCATCAGGACAAAGCTGCAGTAACAGGAAACCTGCCTTGAGGTATGTACTGAGATTATTTGTCAAACTGACTTTCCTCCAGCTGATCACAATCCCACAAGAAGAGGACTGCAGACACTTCATTCGCATTACAAGAATCTAATCTTAACAGCATTAATGCAAGTTTAATTTTATTTACCTGCGTTCAGCAGTTCCCAAGCTTTGTTGCACCTCAAGCAACAAACCCATTTATGCACCTTAAAAATGCCTTAAATCCTTGGGACATGCATGCCATGAGAATGAAATAATTTTTAAATTGTGGGGCTTATTTCCAAAAGGTTCTGTGAATGTTAAAAAATGTATTAAAAAAGATAAGATAAAATCTTGACAGATATCCATTGATGGTTAGTAAACACGATGGCCTAGATAAAGTTTTGGCTCATAAGGTTCTAAACCAGATTTAGTATCTGGATTTTAATACGCGTGCCAGTGAAAAGGTCATTCTGGTGCTTTGGTGTTCCCATCAAAAACTACTGGCCTCTGTTGAAGTCAGCGTTTAGACTGTTGATATATGATCATATTTACCTTATTCTTTATCAAAAGAGCATTGCCTTTATACATAAACCCCTCACATTTCTAACAGTTCAGTAATCCCACTAATACTATAAGAAAATTCAATTAAATCGTTATGTATTTGCACATTGTAATATATCAGAATATGTTTATTCATAGTATAGAGATAAGAGTAAAATGTTATTTGGAAGAATTCTGAGTCACATCTGAGCTAGTCGCTTAACTTGAAACACACAAAGTAGCAGTTTTTAAAAAACAGTTTTGATGATAATGTACAGAATGTTATAGGAATAACAGCAACTGCTTTTGGGAGAGCTCTTCCAAGGTGTCTATGGGATCCATACGTGATGTCTCTGCTCAAGCTCCAAGGAAGAGCTGGTAATTTCTTTATTTTTGTAGCCTTCTAGCAAGGCTAATTAAATATCTACTTTTTCAAAAATGTTTCCATACTTTCTTCTTAAAAATATCACTCAAGTCTTTGTTTTCATTTCATATAATGTGATCAGCCGGAGACTTGAAGAGCTCTTCTGGCACCAGGCCTAACCCCAGGGTTATGTTATTCCACTGCCGATTATGAAAAGCCAAAACAAATACATAAACTGAACAGCTTTTGTCATTGATTTCATTATTGTAATCCCTACTCCAGTTGCTCATGTAAAATAATGAAACATCACCAAATTACTGTAAAAGAATACATCCTTTCAGCACCAACATGATTTTCATGGCAAGAGCCTATTCATCCTGTATTGTTATTATGATCTTCTGCACATTTTTATGATTACACTCTTTCCCGGAAAGTTTTATGTTGAATCCTGCAAGCAGTAGTAAAAGTTAGAAATGTTTTCAAACCCCAGATTTTTATAGTATGTTTGTGACTGAAGTCACAGCGTTCTTGTGGGGTAAATGTATGAATTTACCCACTGCTGCTTTTGTTATCAATGGGTAAGTGAGAGATTGCAGTTGCTGGTGAGATGTCTCATAGATGGAAGTGTCACATGTAAAAGTCACACATGCATGCATGTTTTGTATAGTTTACGTATTTTACCTCAATATAAACCAATGTATAAGAAAATCTCACAGGTTTGTTGTAAAGTCCCAATCTTTTTTTATATGACTTCCCCCTTTTCTGCTGTGTGGTCAACTTAAATTCTAAAATATATTTGAGAGATTTAGGCATTTAAAGCATAACAACTCCCAAAGAGCCATAAGAACCCAGTTGGCAGAAGTCATTGCTGAGAGACACAAACTGAGTTGATAAAGCCCTTAGAGAATTTTGAAAACACAATTTTTCCTCTGTTGTTTACTATTCTTCTAATCACTTGTCACTGTTTTGACACTTGAGGTGAAATAGACCTGCATATCACTGCAGTTATTACATCTGAATGGTCAGAGAAGTAGGTACTATTCAGGTATTTTTTATTAATTTTTGATCTCTACTATAAAATTCTATTAAGCCTTACAAATCATACAAACATTTTTTAAAATTTTTTATCATAAGGAGAAATAAGAGTGACTAGGTCAGATGTAGTTGACTAAAACTTTCACCCTTACCTTCCACAACACTTTTGAACTATGCAGTCATATTCAATAGCCCCTGGTAAATTTAATCAGAAAAATATTATGAAAAAACCTCATAATGCAGAGATAAAGGATGAGGCCAAGTTTAGAAGGAAAGTCACTAACGTGAATTAAAAGAGAAGGTCAAACCAAGAATCCTGAGCAAGGAATCTGCTGGCAATCCTAAAGCCGTGGGTGAGGAGG
>VZTX01009625.1:0-10765 GCA_013400915.1 Pardalotus punctatus
TGTCACTGTCATTGTCATTGTCCGGCCGCGGCAGCCCTTTCTGACAGCCGGCACGCCGCGGGGGAGGAGGAGCCGGGCCAGGGGCCGCAGCCGCCCCCTTCTCTCCCCCCTCGTTCGCTGACGTTTCCCTACCGGGCTGAGCGCGGTTGTTTCTGCAGCCTTGGCCCTGCCCTTGGCATGTGCGAGGAGCCTTGCCCTCCTTCTCCAAGCTGGAAAGGAAGATAAGGGGTTTACGTATTTTAAGAACGAGAAGCGTGTGACCTTGTATAGTTTTAAGTCGGTTTTGCAGTCTGTAGCTGTCAGTGTGTAAGTACTGAGTAGAAATGGGAGGTGGGGGGCAGCTACAGCCCCTCGGGCTATGAAATCCCGGAGGAGGATGGCTGTCAGGGGAAGCACCTGGCCGGGCACCGACATTCCTTTACAGGGTATATCTTCTTACAGGTTGTGCTTTTCATAGCAACAAAACCGATTAAAGAATACTGTTTCTAGGCCACAGTTCTGTATTCTTAGACAGAACACACAGTCCCCCTTCTTCCCCCTTCTCTCTCAAAACCTGGAGAAAACACCTTGTGCACAGAGCGTGCTGTTAGCTCTGGCCTTAGTGCTGGCAGTGGAGTGTTATCCCTTGTCCAGAGATGGCTAAAGACACAGAAGGGCTGAAGTTAACATGGAATTCCGTGGCAGTTCCTTCTGCATCAGCTTCCAGTTGGGTGGGAGAGGCAGGAGGTCAATGCTCCCATATGCATTTGCACCCATCAAGGTCAGGCTGCCAGGGGAAGGTGAGACTGTTCAGTCTTGTCATCTTTACCTATTTTTAGATGGATTTCAGAGTAAGGTGGAGACTGATTTTCCAATGTTGGACACCAGAAACAATTTTGGTAAGAGCTTAGGGTTAGGTGTTGTGTCCTTCCACTATGCTCATCGTGCTCATGCCACTGTGATCCCGGTGTGCCCAGCCCTGCCTCAGCAGCATGAACAGCTCCTGGATGCTCCTGTGAAGCCAACACAACTCGTTCTGTTCTGACTGTTCATTTTTTAATAGACTGCTATGTAGGAAGGCTAATAAATGTCTTAAATACTAATGCTTTAGGCTGCAGCTAAGTTTTGATAATTTTTTTCCATTACTCTTTAGGGTTTAAGAACTTTTCTGGTAAATTTATGTCTAACACTAACTCGATTAGGTCTTAATTTTTTTAATCCCTTAGAAGTAGCCCACAGGCTCCCAGCTTACTGATGAGCAAGTGCTCCTTTTATCCTAAGTGTTTTAATGTGTTGTAAAACAGGCCTTGTAAGTTCACAAATTAGTGTAGGTCTGGTGTATGACCCAAGAGCATCAGGTGACCTCGTTGTTCATGACAAATTACAACATGTTGCTCTGTAAAACATAACAGGTTCTGCAGCAGTGGGAACACTTTTTCTGTCATGCCAAGGAAATAATATCCTGGGAGATGATGCAGCAGTGTGGCATGTTTAGCACCCGGTCACAGGAATCTGGGGGTTGGGGAGGGTCTGTTCTGTAACATTTGGGCTAATACAGGGATTTTAATACAGACAGTGAAGCTGAAGGGCAGAGTGAGATATTCTGACACTGTTGCTATGGGGATAAGTGAAAACTATAGCTGTTGGTCCTTGGCTAATGTTAAAGCATAGTTAGCAAGTGAGTCCTGGTATAATGATGCGACTTCTAGGCAAGAAATCTGCTGTTTGTAGAGTCTTCTTTGAAATAAAGGGATCATCTCTCTATGTAACTCAGAGACCTGAAATTAAGTCTTTAAATTCTTAATAATCACTTCCTGGGATTGAATGGCCCCAAATGATGCAATAGCTTGTAAGCTACTGAAGTAATTGTGTCCTCGGCGTGTATCTGATCAAGAGCAGAAGAAAGGCCAGAGGGCAGATGAAGACATCTCCGTTGAGGCACTGCCTCCCGGGAATGAGCAGGTTGCACAAAGAT
This sequence comes from Pardalotus punctatus, assembly GCA_013400915.1. Classification (NCBI taxonomy): domain Eukaryota; kingdom Metazoa; phylum Chordata; class Aves; order Passeriformes; family Pardalotidae; genus Pardalotus; species Pardalotus punctatus. Next base: position 1,955 of record VZTX01009625.1, read on the forward strand.
CTGGTTCTTCCCAAGGGCTTGAGCCTGTTTGGGTGGGAACACTGCCCCTCTCCTCCCTGTGATCCTGTCTGACAGCAGAATGTTGCCAGATCATAGTCAAATACTTGTTTAAACAACATGCTTATTTAGAGACTTGGAACAGTATTTGTACAACTGGATGTCTTCTTGTCAGATTTATTACAAACATGAAAATAAATATTATATTTTAAACACATGAAAAGTCCTGGTTGAACCTTTTCTCTATATTGGTCAGTTCCAAGTCTATTTTATGTATTTTCAAAGGGGCAGAACCACTCTCACTGCAGTTCACTGATGAACAGAGTGGTAAGGTAAATTCTAAAGAAGAGCTGCTGTGCCTGGCAGCCTTTTTTACTTTTTCAGTTACACCACTTGGTCTAATAAATGCCATTACTTCTCATAGAATCCAAAACTTTTCTATGTAATCCTCCTCCTTCCCACCAGGATGGTAAGGTAAAAGCTACATGAACCAAATCCTAAGTGTCTCTCTGGGTGGTTGCTGTTGTAGGAGGTTCTTAAATGACACAGTTGTAGCACCCCAGTGGAGGTGGAATAATCCCAAGCACTAAACAATCATTATAAAATCTACCACTCCATTTACATTTTAGAATTTCAAACAGGCTAAGACAGTACATGCTTAAAACATAAATAGTTGCCTGTAAAGGGCTGTTGGCAAGATCAGCACCTCCAGTGCTCCAGAAAGTATCACTGTTACAACAGAATTAAGCCTAAGAGGAACATGTCAGCATTTGTTAAGAAAAAGAAAAGATAGAGGTGCATCATTAAATATCTGCAGGAACAGTTGGATTGTCAGGTTTTTCAATTTTTTTTTTAAAGAAGTAGGCCACAAGGGACTAGGCTTAGTGGAAATTTTATGATAATTTGAGGAGACTTTTCCCTCTGTTATTCAGCTGCTAAATATTAGATTGCCACTGCTGACATTTGCATTATTAAAAATTTGTACTTAAGCAGCCACTTCTTGTTTGTTGTATTTGCAGTTTGCTGTGCAGCTGTAACTTGCTGGTACATAAGAACCTGTGTGTTAGAGCTGGAGTCCTGTGGAAGCAGCCTCCTTCTAGGACATTTTTCAGCGGTAAGTGATGATTTGTATCTACCAGTGGTTTTAAATTCAGGATTATTCAAAGTTAGGCAAATTGTGGTCTCATATTGGGGAAGATTAATTTCTTGAAGTGAAAGCAGGAGTGGGAGTCCAGCATCAAAGACCAATGCATAGCATTTCCATCAATACAAACTTGCAAATTATGTTTTTCTTCTTTGGTGTTATGTTTTCCACATAGAAAAATAGATATATTTACCTTTTTCATAAGATTCATTATGAGTTGTTATTGATTGTTGCTTTCAAACCTTTCAAAACATCTGCCTTTTTTTCTAGTGAAGATGATTCCTGTAGAGCAAATTAAAACCCATTACCCATCGGTTTATTTTTCTTAATTAATTTCTGCATATTAGTTTGTTTTCTCAGGAGTCTGCTGAATAAAAATTACTTTTTTAAAAACACAATATAATTTACCAGAGAGATTAATGTTGGGACAGTGTTTTTACATTTTAAAAAACCCACTTAAATGAATTTGGTGAACAGTAGTTTGCATACTTTCCACACCTACTGAAGTGACTGACTGAGAAGGGCAACATCAAACTTAATGCATATTTAGAATATTCAACTGTATTACCTGCTTTGTAATGCAGCTCTTATCAGCTATTCACCTTGAAAAGTCTGAGAAATTCAGATTTAAGCAGTTTAACAGCCCTATAAGAAAGAAAAGGTATGAATATCCTTTTTTATTTCAATCTGTACTTGTAATTTTAATAGATCAGGAAATCAGAGTATGTTTATGTGAAATATTTAAGACTTGGTTAAAATGGTACTTGCATTTGGAGTTTCTGTGGCTGGGTAATGCTGTGAAGATCAAATATTATTGTTTATTTTTAAGGAATATTTGTTTGTAAACTTGTAGCATATGCACTGTCATATATTAATATCACAACCAATACAGTCTTCAATTTTTGTTTACTTGCCAGCTGAGCTATTGGTCCCATTTTCTATAACCATTTCTTTGGGTTAAGTTGCCTGTCCAAATGCTTTGTCTGGCATATCATATATGGTTATTTCATTATTGAAAAATACGCTTACACAGATGAATAGAAACAGCAGCTCTTTGTTGTCTATAAATCAAAGTCATTACAGAAGAAAAATCTTGGAAGCTGAGACACATAATGCAAAGTTGTTGATCACATGGAAGAAAAGGCCATTTTAGTCAAAATCAACTTTGAGTTTTGAACAAGTCAACTTTTTAGCCTGTCATTTTCTAATTCTAGTTTCAGGATTCAGATGTTTCAGATGCTGATTTGGATTTAAATCTAGATGACTTGCACTTGATGTCATTAGAAAGGAAAGATCCCTCTTTAGTTTTATCTCTACCCTTAGAATGGCCTCCTCTAAGTGTTTGTGTCGTGTCCTAGAAAAAATTCTTAATTTGGTCAGAATAATGAAGCAGCATTTCTATTACTGCATCTGACTGCATAAACTAGAGCACTCCTGCCATTATGCAGTTTGCTTTCTCATCCTGCATTTTCCAGTGTTTCTGAGTGAATATGTCTTTTTCATCTGTTCCAGAGAAGGAAACTCTTACAACCTTTCAATCTCATTTGATGAATATACTCAGTGTTTAAGAGAATAGTGGAACAGGTTGGCTTTATCTGTGAGGGCTTCAGATTTAGGGTAGTATCTAAAAATGTTATTAGTACATTAACAGTGCTGCACCTTTTTCATCTCATCCTGGACTTGTTTCTAGTGGCTCTTGTGCCAAGGTATGACCTTTCCACACATTCTTTTGCTGCTTTCCAGAGAGCAGCAGTAGCATCATTAGAGAACACGATGTTAGCTGAAATCTAAGCAGTGCCAGCTGCCTAAACCTGGATGTGTTGCCAGATTCAGTAACTTGTGTTCTTGTCTTAGAATTTGTAACCTTGTGTGAATTCCATTTGTGTCTTAAAAGTGTGGAATTTTATTTCATCAGGGCAAAAAACAGTGGCATGTTGGATGCTTTTGCAGTGATCACGTTTTAGAGACCAGTTACAGAAGTGCTCTTCTATTAATGCTGGAGATGGGGAAAAGTCAGCTCTTCATTTATCAACAACTTAAATTGTGTGTGCTGTGGCTTGTGAAACACCACATGGTTTGGTCGCTATTACAGGAAGGGAAACGTTCCCACGGGTGTAATCAATAGAGGCTCTTGAAGCAGAAACTGCCTCTCCCTGGGTCCAAACCTGAAAGAGCTGTTCCCACTGCAGGGTTTGGGTTTGGGAATTTGTGAAACTCTGCTGAAATAGCTGAGCAGCTTTGCTAACTTAGAATGAAAGATGTGGTGGAAGGGAGTTAAAGGCTTTAGGGCTAAAGAGTATCATTGTTCTGTGTACAGACATTTCTGTTGAAACAGTGATGCAAAGTTGAGAGGTCGTAGAGTCTTTGTAAACTCAAGTCTGTCTTTTTAAGCATTCGGCTGTTCTAAATGATCCCTCTCCTTTACTGAGGGTAGTTCTTTAGGAAAGAATAGTTTTCAGCATCTTAACTGTAACTGTAGTTGCTGCCTTGTTTGTTTATAGAGTTTTTCTCTCCCAGAAAATAAAATACTTTTTATTTAAAGTAGGAACACAGCTGGTTTTATGATGCATTTGGGATATATAATTCAAGCAACATTTTAAATCACAAGTGTAGAAAAGAAATTATAGAAAAGTATTATTTTGATAAAATGTGGATAAGAATTACTTTTATTGGGCATGTTTTTGCAGCATCATGGCTGAATGCTTCTAATCAGTTAAATTCCTTAGAACTAAAGCTCTCCAGACTGCAAAACAATTGTGCTTTGTCTCTGTGTGTGCCTAGAAACAGAGTTGGTGTTGACTGAATTCTTTTGGTTGCTAATGCATCCTTTCATAGTCAAACCCTAAGAAGCCTGACTTTGATGCAGCAAGATAAAGTCCAGTTGGGTTTGATTCTGGCACATCCAGGTTGATTGTTGTGGAAATGATGGCAATCAGTATTAAGAGTTGGTTCCTCTGGGCATTTTCTGTCAGGTAGTGATTTGTACTCATTGCTGAGAACTTCTGACTGGAAGACAGACAGGAACAGCACAGTCTAATACTGACTTAGCCCTGGCCAGATTTGTTTTCTCTGAAGATTTTGGAAGGGAAATACTCCCAGAGCTGTGCCTGCCCCATGCTTGGTCTGTTGCTCAGTGACCACGCCATGTCCTTGTATCTCACAGGGACTGCAAGGCTGGAGTTACGCAGGAGGAGCTTGGGAGTTACTCAGTAAAAAAAGATGTCATTCTACATGTCTCTTTTTTCATGAGATGACTTGTATTACAGCAGAAATGCACCTGTTTTCCTGTTTACCAAACCTACACTAAAGCAGGTCACAATTTCCTTCCTTCTTCCAGTTAACTGTACAGTCTGGGGATTCCCTAACCGTAGTGAAAGCTTTAATGACTGAGAAGCATGAAGCTTCACAGCAGTACAGATTGTTCCCCAGCAACTGATTATTCCACATAGTACCACAACATTCTCACAGTTACAAAGTATGATAGCACTCTCAGACACTAATTTCATATATTTCTCCATGGGGCTTTCAGGGAGCGCAATTTATATATATCTTGTGCGGAGAAGAACGTTGGAAGCATGTGGGGTGGCAGGGAGGGGGGTGAGGTTAAAACCACAGATGACCATTTAGTGTTGGTCGGCTGAGTTTCAGTAACTTGGTAAAGTGCAATAACTGGAGTACTCAGGAGCATCTCTACATACCTTCTGTGTCAGATTTATTTTCTAACCACGTTTTCATCACCCAAGTTGACATCGCTCCCTGCACAGAATTATTTTTCTTTACTGTGTAGCTCTTCTCTTTTCTGAAGTCTGGGATTTGTTCTGTTACAGACAGGAAGAAGCTTCACACTGCTCCGGTGGGACAAGTCTTCCGCCTGCGGCCCTTCCATGTTCTGGTAGCTACAGGTGGAGGATATGCAGGATACAGAAAATATGAGGATTACAAGTTGGAACAGCTGGAGAAGAGGGGCATAGAGGTGCCTGTGAAGCTTGCAAGTGAATGGGAGGTAAGAAACTTGGGGCAATTTTACTTCTGCCATGTTTGATGCAAAGCTCCTTTGTTTCCATTTCAACACAGGAATCTGTAATTTGTCTCTACTGACAAGATGTTCTTGACAACTCATGGAACTAAAGTTTCTGTCACTTCAGTAACTCATTTTGGCTGAAGTCATGATACATTAGGAGCTGCCAGCAACTCCTTCGTCCTTTAGTGTGGCTAATACCATATTGTGCTTCACAAGAAAGCTGAGATGGAACTAATACCTAGTTAATAAAAATCTACCTGTTTCCTGTGTGAATATACAGCAAGACCTCTTTTTCATGTAATGAAAAAGATTACAGACCTAACACGTAGGTCTGTAATCCCTGTTGATCCTGAGGGATTTTTGCCTTTTCCTTTTGGATTCCAAGAAGCTGAGAAATTATTGTGGAATTGCAGTGTGTGTGTATCAGATTCATAGGCCAAATACCCATTGCAGCATTGAAGTAAGAAATACTTCATGACTTCCTATAACTGCTGTATTACAGCCTTTGAAACATTAAGTATATTGTACAACAACGTGCTGGACATTTTAGAGGGTACGTGGTGGTCTTCCAAAGAGCCAGGTGAGTGCCCACTTCAGTGTTGCTTCTGAAAGCAAGGAGTTAAAAATTCTAGGATTGTAGGGTTGTTAGGAGATGTTTCAGTGTGACCTTTGGCATCCCAGTTTCTTTGCATTCCTGAGCACACTGCTAGTGTGTGAGTGATTTGGCCACATGCCTGTGGGGGACTAGCCTGGAATCCCTGAATTCATTTTCGCTGGTGACCTAAATCAGATATGATCCAGACAGTCCAGATGCTAACAGCTTAGGCTATGATAGCTCCTGAGGAATCTGTCTGTAAATCTGTCTTCTGTATATTCTTTTCCTGCTGAAGTTTGTTTCAAATGGGTTCTGATTAAAAAAAAACCTGGTAAGTGTCCATGGAGTATTTATTTAATAAGGCAATGTCAATTCAATTTTCATACTTGAAAACTAATATTCTTTTGTTATTGTTCATACTTTTCGGTATGAAATTGGGTAATTCTCATATTGAATTTGCATTCTTTCACTACACTGATATGCTGGTTTGTTATTATTTTGTGAAGCTAAGAGAATATATTGCTTTTGATGAAAAAGCTGGTTTTTACAGTGGGGAAGCACACAAAGAATTTCAAACTGATAAGCAGGGCCCCAAATGCAGCTGATCCTGGTAGGAGACACTAGCAAGATGTCTTAGTCCTTCCTGATGTGTTTAAGTTCTGTTGAATGCTTCTGTGGGAGGGAAGGGAATCTCAATAGTTATGAGGAAAAAGAGAAACTGTGCTCAGACATTGCAGGAAATATTCCAAACAATGAAGGATTCAAGAAAAATAAGAGCTGCGTTGTTCCTTTTTATTGTAAAGTGGAGTGGTTTTTTTGCTGACCTATCATTTTCCATTATTCTGGTTTTTGCATCACCGGACGCATTAGGAGTTTGGAAGAAGGGTATTGTCTTGTTTGTAGGGCAGAATAAGCCTTTGCATAGGCAGAGAGAGACCAAGTGTGACTGAATGGGCTTTGAAAGAGTAATATAGAACAAGAAACGGGTGCACATGCCCTCACTGCCAGGCCTGCTGCTCTGAAATGCTGATTCCACCAGTACCAGCCTCATGTTCCTGTGGGAATGTGGAGCATCTTCCACCTGCCAGCTCTGTGTGTAAGGCACATTCCCCTGCTTCTGAACAGAAAACAGATATTAAATGGGTAATCCTCACCCTGGTGAGCAGGCAGGGAAGCTCTCCCTGTAGCAGAGGTCCATACTGGGATCCTCACTGAGGTGTGCATCCTTTTTGACTGAATTTCAGAGTCAGTACACTTCTGTGTGGTTTTGTTTTGCTTGAGCTTAATAAAAGATTGGGGGGGGGGAATTAATCTGGTTCAAGTCAAGTGTTCCTTAAGTTTCTCCACAGGGAAAGACAACCATTGTTTCTTTAGCACAGACCTTTTCTTTCTGTAATTTTCTTAGAGACATTCTGTCGCTAATAGCTTGAGCTGATTAACGCCTTAGTGTCTCCTACTGTGAATACCAGTGGGGATCAGCTTTCATTTAATTAGATGAGGTAAAGCAGAGGGCTTGGAGGGAGACAGGTAGATGTTTATCAGATGCATGGAAGCTTATTGTTCCAAATCCTGGCTGTCACAGAACATTTCCTGGCTGGGATCTGCCTGCATAGCATGCCATTCATATGCTAACTAGAGGTATTTTTGCTGCTTCTTACCTGGGCACCGGGGCACTGTTGGTACAGGATCAAAGAATTACTGTGGGAAACCTTGGCCGGTGGGGGAGTTTGGAGGAACAGAATGACCAGATGAACAAGAATTTTGAGAGAGAGGAACTTGTAGGTGTCCTTTGCTCCCATAGTTTGTTCTGTTCTGTGTAAGGAAAAAGCGGTGTTTGTTGGAGTGACATGTGCCAGGAAAAGCACACTAAACGTCTCTGTAAGTGAACTGCAGTGTTTAAACTGCAGCTTATTGTCACAGGCCAGTTTTTAAAAACAGCCTAATTCATCAGGGAAGTGCTTGAGCGTAGATTTAGGATCTGGATTCTCCAAAGTAAGAACAACACAGCCTTTCCTACTGATGTCAGAAAGTGTTCGTGTTTATGTAACAGAAGATACTAGAGCTCTTTCGGCAGTACAATACAGAAGGTGCTTTTCTTGGCCCAGAGGAGATATTTAGTATTGTGGTAAGAGGTGTGTATCAAGTTCAGGAAAGAGCTAATAATGGAAGAATATCAGAATTTTTTTTTGTACTCCAACTTTGGAAGAATGAAACCTAATCTCCAGTTGGTTAGTTTCTCATTCCTCATTCTTGCTCCCAGGTTCTGATGCTTAGGAGCACACAATAATATGCAATTACTTTAAAAATCCTTATAAAGTGGTCCAAAGTACACAACAAAGATGGCCAGAAGATGTTAAAAGCAGTGACATTTCAGCAGCATCAAATTGTGTAAAGGGTGCGATGGTGTAGATGTTTTTCTGACACTTGGCTGTCCTGGAAAATTGAACCAAGTAAAATCACTTTGGGTTCGTGGGATTTTTTAATTTTTTTTTTTTTTTAAATCTGACCACTGGGAAGGCTTTTTGACTAGATGAGTCTGTTCTATCTCGTGCAACTTCCTGAGCATCCTTCTGGGATTATGGAGCAATTTATCTGTGCGTTTCAGAAGCAGTTTATGAGACTGCAGTACACTTTCCGGCTTTGGCTGCCAGTGCCTGTATGGGATTGTGTTACCGCACCAGGACACGCGGTGGGAAGCTGTCTCCGGGAAGCTGTGCGATGCACAGCATCCGCATCCGTGCCTTGTTCCCCGACAAGTCTCTTTTCCCATTTTCCGGGCCAGCGGCTCTTTGGGAAGCTGAGCGCTGATCCCCAGGGCAGCCCCTTCTCCCGCGGGCCGCCGCCGGGCGAGACATCGCTGTCGCCGTGTCGTGGTGCCCCCCGGTCTCTCTTCCTTTTCGTTTGTGCTGCCCTGGCCCCTCCTCCGAAGGGGCCGGGGCCCTGCAGGAAGGAGCCGCCGTGCAGCGCCAGTGGCTGGAGGCGAGGCGGGGCAGGGCCGCCAGCCCCGCGCCGCTTCCTTAAGGCGAGGACGGGCCGGCAGCGCCGCTGCGCAGC
>VZTX01009625.1:12032-50341 GCA_013400915.1 Pardalotus punctatus
GGCCCGGGTGCCGCCGCCGGGAGGTAGGTGGGGACCTGCCCGGGGACAGCGGGTGCGGCCGCGGCCGCTCCCGTGCCCGGCCGGAGAAGGGGCCCCGGGCGGGGGGCGGCTGCGGCGCCACGAGGGGGTTCGCGGTCCGCTGAACTTTGTTCACGTGTCTGAAACCTGCTTTGAAAGGAAGGGTCGGTGTCGTATTTCGGCGACTGAAGGCGAAAAGTCGGGACGAAGGAGACTCCCGGGGCATCAGGTAAGGGCTGCTGGACCGCAGGGCAGATGTGTGAGGGCTGGCGGCCAAGGGGTGATTCACTCTGGCTTGCTGGAAATTACAGGTGATGTTCCAAAGTCGACTCTCTCATGAGTAATCCCTGAGTAGATTTAAACAGAATGAGTCTCTTGGACCAGCCTTATCGCAGTCCAGAGTCCCGCGGGGCGGGCAGGGGGTGAGGAGCCACCGGAGCCTTTGCGCAGCTTCCGCCGGCTGCTGCTCTGTGGGGAGGATGTAGCGCGGTTTATGCTTCCTTTGGAGATCCTTTATGGAGCTGAGAGTTCGCTTCACCGATATCTTAAGCTAAAATAATGGGGGAATAATAGGGGTTGGTACTAGGGAGTGTTGTTTTAAACCATTAATTGGAAATTACTACTATAAAGTATTAAAAGGGTGCCATCAAATTTCATGTCACTTTGTAAAGTAAATAAAGCTTTATCTCCTTGCTTCACGGAAGAGATCTTTGAGACAGTATAACAAACTTTCTCCACAGAATGCAGATTTAAGTTTCAAAAATAATCCAGTCGTCAATGGCTATCCTAAAATACTACTTTTCCCCCCCTGCTGTATTTATAGAAAGCAACTGAAACAGCAATGTAAAGTTAGGGGAAAACAATAAGAAGTCTTTTTCCATAATACACTAACAGAAAATGTATATAAAGGCTTTTTCAAATGGGAAGTAAAGAATTTCAGACAGTAAGGGGGGATGCAGCCGAGCGTGGCACGTTTCGCGAGCCAGCGCTGGTAAATCCGCGGACAGCAGTCCCGTTGGCCGATTCCTCCCGGCAGAGCCGGCAGCGAAGGCGCTGCCCGGCAATCCCGTGGCCTTGGCAGACGCTCAGGGTGCGCTCAGGTTTCCCAGCAGCATCGGGGCAGTTCTGTTGTGCTCTTGGAGTTCAGGAGCTTCTGCCTGGGTGTGGAGCATCCAGTGTTCCTCCTGCTGGGCTGCCTGCGGAGAAGGCTGGGTGGGAGCAGGGATGACGTGTCTGATATTCAACAGTTACTGCTGGGAAAGGAGCGGACGTTAACAAACGGTCACCGAGTATGTCTCCCCTGACTGAAAGACCGTGTTTTTGCTGGCACTTGAATACAGCACTGGGATACATTCGGTGCATTTTTTAAACAGTAGTTCTGTTACCAAATGTAGAAAGTGTGACCAGAGGGCTTTGAGCACTGACCAGCACATTCCGAGCCTAATGATTCATGCTTACGGTTTAAAACCGAGGCTGCAGGTTTGAAGTTCAGTTGCATATTAGTCTTTCTTTTTAAAACTTGAAAGAACTTGAGTAGTTAACTACTTGACAAGTAATTAAGTGAGGTCACCGGATTTGAAGCTCATTTGAGCTGGCAGAGCAGAAGAGTGTTGCATAGCTGGCAGATTAGCAGTTCTCTATGAGATAATTCTCTGTGGATTGATACCTGCTGATAACTGCTGCTTTATTTGCCCAGTGTGGAGTCTGGGTGAGTTCAGACTTTGGTATTGGTGTCCAACCCCTACAAACCAAAAATCTTAAGATTTTTGTCTAAGCTGCTGATGACACAGCCTTTGGGCACTGCCTGCATCCCAAGAGGTCCAGCTGTTGAGATGCCATTGTATCAGTTCCTCTCTAATGAGCTGTTTGAGAGCAGTTCTTGTTCCTTTCCCCATGAAAAGCAGGTAAACTCAGGATGGATTTTTCATTTCAGCCTTCTTACACTGTAGGAAGTGTACATTGCTTCTGCAGCAGCCACAGCAGGGATGGCAACTTACCATATATGTCAGCATCTAAGCAGGACTCAGGTATTGGCATCCTGGTGAATGTAATGAGGGCAACAGAACAGAAGAGAAACTTTTTGCTTGGCTGAGTTTTTTTTTAAGAAGTGGAGGAAAAAAACACTTTTAACACCAGTATTTTTTCCTTCCCAGAGAGAAATCTTGCTTGTCCCATATTTCTTTGTTTTGGAGTGAAGGACGGTGCTACCCACTGCATCAGGCTGTAGAACTTTTCAGTGTCTGGGTTTTTTAGGGAGCAGGTCAGCTGTTTAGCAGGTTCCATGCTTTTACAGAAGCAAACTTATTTAGTCTAGAATATAGTAAGTCCTTAAACATGTTTTGAGGGATAAAATTGAGTTTTACTGGAAGAGTTTGTGTGGGTTACCTCCCTTATCCTGAAGGGAAGTGCACTGAAGCAAATGTAGGTAAGACTTATATTTGCTCTGTTGTCTCTCTGCAAAGTTGTGCAAGGGTGAAGGTTGCACAGGAAGAGATGGGATGGGGAGCAGGGTTCCTGAAGCCCAGCCCAACTCACTCCCCACAGGTCTGTGAACACACCTGTTCAGTGTGAAAAATAATTTTGTCTTGGCCTGATGAAATGTCTGTTGAAACAATGTTGTCGATTTGGCTTGTTGCTTTTTGAAATTAAGTATTTACTGCTGGTAATTTCTAATATTCTCCATGAATCGAGAAGTAGCTCCCCTGTGCTCCTTGTTGCTTTTCTTTGAATTTTGATAGGATTTTGGCTAACTGCTTTCAGCATTTACTATACAGATGGCTTCATTTTTGTTGTGTAGGAGTTTCTTGTGCCAGCCAGAGAAAGACTAAATGATACTTAAATAGGAAAACAAAAAGAGTTGGTGCAAGGCTCAGGGAGGAAGGAGTATGTTTTGAGTGCTTTCAGTTGATCCTAAATTAGCCTTCTTTCAATTAGCTGGATTTAAAAAAAAAAATATGCAGTTGTTAAAATTCAGTTTAAACAACATGCATACAGGTCTTGGAAATTCCTGACACAGAGCACACCATATAGAGTTTTTCTTCCTGAAAAAAATACTCTAATGAAGGATCTCCAGAGCTGTTTCTAGGGAGGATCTGTAATATTTGGAGTTGAAGGCCAATCAAAATACACAATTACTGCTTGAATATTTTCTTTTTGAGGCCTGATTGGGATGCCATTAGCTAGTTAATTCTAGCTTTTTGTGCTGGTCCTCCCACTCCTGCCTTATCCCTATTACACTACAACCTTTTCCCTCAATCAGAGCAGCAGTGCTCTTTTTGATCTGCTCTGTTAGGCACACAGTTTTCATAGTGCTTAGGTGGCTTTGGAAACAAGGAGGGGATTTTTTGTTTGTGTTCAACCCAGATTTAGCAGAAAGCAGAAGTGAAATGGAGCCACTAGAGAATCAGCCCCAAATTGTTCCGAGTATTTGGTTTAGTCTTGAGGTGAGATGTAGTTATCTGACTTCCACTTTTTGAACCAGGGTTCCGTTAACAATCCAAATCCAGTCACAGGAGATGCAGAAAATCTGTTTGAGCTGTGTTCTGCAGGTTAAAGAGGGAAATTTCTCTACGTACATTTAGAATGCTCAGATAGAAATACTGCATCCTTTGGTCTTTAAAAACCAAAACAGCTTCCTTTATTCCTGTTTTGTGTTTTACTTCTACTGGACACAAAAACTGTGACAGTACTGAAAGTCACATAATAGACAGATAACACTTATTTTATACCAAATTCTCAAGCTGGCCCTAAAACTGGCTTATTTTCTATGTATCTGGTTATTTGTAGAAGAATGTCCATTACCTGTTTCCCTAAGTGAGATGGAAGGAGACTTCAGGAGATGGATGTTTCTGTCTGGCCAGGGTTGTAAAATAGAAAGATGTTCCTTTTCCTTTTCCTTTTCCTTTTCCTTTTCCTTTTCCTTTTCCTTTTCCTTTTCCTTTTCCTTTTCCTTTTCCTTTTCCTTTCCTTCTCTTCTTTCCAAGCTGGACACTAACAGCAGGAAAGGATTTTTGGTGCCCAACAGTCCAGAACTCTTAGTGGCAGCTGCTGCACTGCAGAATTGAAGCTGGGAGTTATCTCCTCCTCCTCTCCGCCCCACTCCTCCTCCCAGCCTTGCATTCAGGCTGGCGCTGGGATGAGGTGTGCAAGGCCAGCTGGCTGCTCCTCTCACTAGTGCATCGCTGCCCAGCAGCCTGGGACTCACTGCAGGGTGTTTTTTGGGGAGTTGGGTTTCAATGGCCACCCGGACTAGCAAGAAACGAGGACTGCTCATATGGACAGCTCATTTTTATCGTGTGCAGAGTCGGCTTTGTAGTGGGATGTTGAAATGTGACACAATGCCTGTTTGTTTGCAATAGCTGCAACTCTCGTAGCAGAGATTCAAGTGGGAAACAGAGAGGGAATCCAGAGACAAACCAGCGGGGGATTTAGGAACTGTGACGCCGTGTCCTCTCCTGTGCCGGAGCAAGCAAAGGAGAGGTAGAGGAAAAAAGACTGAGCCTTACAACAGCCGTCACCCTGACGATGTGTCAGTCAAACACCCTGCAGGGACCAGAGCTCCACACAGGGAAATGGTGAGATGCTACAAAGCTTTATCTAACCCTCCACCCTCTTGCTACAACCTCCGCAAAGTTAAAATTCATGTCCGGAGGCTGCGTTCAGGGAACGGCGGCAGCAGCAGCTGTGCCGGGGACCAGCACCCACAGCTGGAGAGTCCAGGCCTGGCTGGCTCTGCCGGTGGGACACCAAGTAGGAGAACTCGTTTCAGGTACTGTTCAGTATTTTCTGCTTTGCAGGAATGGTGACTGAAGCGGGAGGGAGGCTGGGAGGGTTTCTGGGCAGAAGGAGCGGGAGCCATCTGCGAAGCTTTTGTTTGGCCTAATTACTATAAAGCTCCTTATGCATTGCATCGGCAGAGAAGGGCATGCTGTTCCATGACAAGGGGAATAGGGAGGCTTTCACTCCTTTCCCTTCTACTCTCTATCACTAGGAGAATGGAAAAATTAGTTGAGGGGCCGCTCTGAAACCAGGCCAAGGCAGTGAGAAGCCCGAGGGCTCCAGAGCGATGCAGCTCTGCAGGGATTGGTCCAGGAGTGACTGCAGTGAAGGGGGGGAGAGCAGCAGGAGGGGGAGAATGGGACCCAGCCCGGCTCCTGGCCCACCAGCCCTTGCAGGCTGCTGGGTGGTGAGGATGGGAGGGAAATTATGAAGTGTCCCTTTCCATTCCCATGTCGAGTCAGTCCCACCTCCTGCTGAGAAGCCGGCTTTAACTCTGCTGAGACAGCACTTCTGCTCAGGGTTCTTTTTCCCTGTTGCATTATGATGCACAGATCATTTTCTGTTTATTTATTAATTCTTCAGGGGAACGAAGTTTTGTTCATTGCAGAAAAAAATCTCTGAGCCAAAAGCACCATCTTGCGTCCTGAAGTGGTGAAAATTGTACCTATCTGATACTTTAATTCTGATCCAAGTTTTGAAAATAATGAGTTTGCAAGCAAATTTCCTCTTAAAACTCTCAGCTTCCTTCCATCTTGGAAAGACACATGCAGTATTTTGTAGTTCCTCCTTCATGTCACAGAATCCCTTGAGAGAGTGAGCTGTTGGGAGCAGCCAGACTGTGCCACTTGAGTTTGTGTGTCAAAGAATAAATGGGGACCTGAAGGATTTTGCACCCAGACCTCCTGCAAGGGTCTGAACTGAGGCCCTTGATGTCTGTCCTCTGCTAAGAAGCTGAGTAGCTTCTCCCTCTGAGAGTTAAAAGGTCAGCTTCACCCCATGGCCATTTGTGCAAAATGAGATCTCTCTCAGTCAGGACATCCATGTAACAAAAAAATATCAGAGATGCAGCTGGTTATGAGGCAGAGGATTTGATTATTGGGCTATGGAGACTAGATCGTCTTGCAGTAGTCTAAATATTGGCTTTGTCCACACATTCCGTTTTCAGAACCAGGGTACTCAGTGAAAGTGGTCTTACCTTTAATTTTTGAGGGTGTCATTCATAAATGTGACCTGTGAGGGTGAACAGCATATTTGGACAGAGGCAAACCTGTTGTTCTATTTTGGGAAGGGGAAGAATGATCAAAACAAAGGAGTAGACTTGTAGTATCAATGATGAAGTAACGTTTAGCACAAATAACTCACGCCAGCTGTGGGAAGCTGGTGGCTCTGCAGCTGAGATGCCTGACCCTCTGATGTTGTGTATGTAATCTTTCAGGTTGCAATTCCCCCAGCTGGCCCTGAGGCGAAGGTTGGGCCAGCTGAGCTGTATGTCTAGGCCTGCTCTGAAACTCCGTTCTTGGCCTCTGACTATTCTCTATTACCTTCTGCCTTTCGGTGCTCTTAAACCCTTGACCAGAGTGGGATGGAGGCCTATGAGCAGGGTAAGTGTGAGCAGGTCTCTCGCGCGCCGTTTCTGGGAGCTGTGTGTCCTGGAGGAGCTGGCAGCAGCTGGGGGGAGAGTTCCTTCATGCAGGACAGCCTGGTGATCACTGGTGTGAAAACAGAGGAGCAGTTCATGCTTCTGTTTAGGTTTTACTGTTCGTGGTTGTATTGACTAATTGCTTCACAGAGAAGTGATTTTTTCAGGAGCAGAAAATTACTTTGTCCTCTAACAGGGAAAGTCAACAGAAACTTCTGAAGGAATTCAGCCACCTCACAGTATCAAGGCTAGGACAAGGAAGACCAAACCTCTTGGCAAGTTCCTTTTCACAGTCATGTTGAAATGGTCTCTTGCTTTTTGTTATTCTTGCACAGAGGGTTTGTTCCTCAAGTTCATTGAGCATTTGTAGTCCAGCATGTTTAAATAATATACAAACCTCTGCCCTGATACTGTTGAGAGCAGTGTATGGGATGCCTTGCACATAGTAATTCTCCCCACAAATCGTGCAATTTCAGAATCCAACAAGCAAGTAAGTATTTTGATTGAAAACAGGAACAAAATTGCCATTCTTAAGCCTATTTCACTGAACATCTGTTCTGTTTGATCTCATCAACTTGAAAATAAGGCTCCTTTGAAGAGAAGTGGCTACTAGGAGATACCACTTGTGACAGTTTGTGTGATTTTATAATTGTATGTACATTTTCTGTGATGGTGGAAAACAGCAGTTATTTCAGAAATTAATACAGGATAGGGCATGTCAAAATGGCAATACATTTTTTCCTTCAGCTTATATAACCTAAGGTACTGTTCATTTAGAAGGTTTTATCCGAAGTAAGATTAGGTTGGTACTTCCTTTCTGAAATATCCCTGTATGTACACAGGATGGTGATTTGTAAGTGAAATCTTAATTTGCTGTATTTGATAGGATGGAGCCAGTGTGTGCTTCTGTTTGTGCTTCTGGCTGTGTTTTGCAAGACTTCGTTATGAAGGATATGGTTAATATTGAAAACAAATTATACCTCTCACTAAAAAAAATGGAAGCTTTAGCTGCAAGCTGAATGTAGCTGAGCTGTACTGTTCAAAAACACGGCACCAGTCAGCAGATCGCCATTTTTGCAAAACTGGTTTCAGAGTGTTCAGTTTCCTTGGTCCATATTCCCCTGTTCCCCCCAGTTACATCATAGCCATGTGAGCTTCCTGGCTGACAGGCAGTACCACAAACCCCAGAAGAGTTCTCTGCTGGAATTATCAACAGAAAGATGTTGTCATCTGTCCACTTACATCGACAGCAGATACCTCTTGCCAACTTGTTTCATTTGTTTTCCTTGCTAAAACTTGGGCTTCAGTGCAAGTCCAAAGCTGTATTTCTACAGGAATAAAGGCACTTTATATTCTGGCAATTAGCAACTCCCATTGTTGTGAGAAAAGGAGTAAGGCTGGTGTAAGTTTATACTGGTGTAGCTGCATCCTCTTGGGTACATTTCTATGATGGTACTTGTATCATTAGAGCAGTACAACACACAGTACTGGGTGTGGGAAACACCCTTAGGTAGTAGATGCATCTGAGCAGCATGTCATCCAACACTGAGAAGTTATCTTCCAGTCAATTTTCATTTGGTTATTCACAAAAATTTCTACGTTGGTAATGTTAAACCTCTCTGATTAGCATTCTACTAGAATATGTGCAATGTCTCCTTTTTTCTGTAAGCCTCACATTGGGCAGTTTCCAGCAACTTCAGTGTGGAGCTTCAGCCTCCAGGGGAGTGGAAATTCTGGCTTCAGTATAGTTATATTAAGTTTCATCCTGTCCCTTACATACTCACCAGAATGGAGGGAGTGAGGATGAAGTGCAGTGTTAATTTTTTGCTGCCTTAAAGGCTACTTTGTGTGTGATGTAACCTGTGAATTCAAGACAGGGGTTCACAGGAACAATTTGATCCTTCCTGTGTTATGGGGAGAAGAAAGCCATCAGTAAGGAGAACTCACTGACCTGCTGCAATTCTTCCTTCAGGTTGCCCTGTACAAGTCAGTCCCAACTCGGCTGCTCTCACGAGCCTGGGGTCGCCTGAACCAGGTGGAGCTGCCCACGTGGCTGCGGAAGCCTGTGTACAGCCTGTACATTTGGACCTTTGGGGTGAACATGAAGGAGGCAGCTGTGGAGGATCTGCATCACTACAGGAACCTCAGCGAGTTCTTCCGCAGGAAGCTGAAACCACAAGCGCGGCCCGTCTGCTGTGTGCACAGTGTGGTGAGTGAAAGGAAGGGAGGGCTTTACCCAGCGCTGCCAGCTTCCCCCAGTCCCCACAGGAATGGCACTGCTTCATGAGGAATTAATGAACTTCTCTTCCGATTTTTTCTCTTTGCTGTAGATTAGTCCCTCTGATGGAAAGATCCTTAATTTTGGACAGGTAAAAAATTGTGAAGTGGAGCAAGTAAAAGGGGTTACTTATTCTCTGGAATCTTTCTTGGGACCTCGCATCTCCACAGAGGAAATGCATTTTAGTCAGGGTGAGTTCTGTGTCAGTTCTGCATTTATTCTGCTCTGCCCTTTCTGTGTTCTCAAAAATCATGAGACTAAGAGAGATGAAAAAAAGTAACATTTTCTTGCATTATCAGGAACAAAAGCAGGTCTGATTTTTGGTTCATTCTATTTGGAGATAACCATGTCACTGTTCTAGTTCTTCTCTTTCTCACCAGTGCCTTTATACAGCCATGCCTGGCTCATTCTGATTATCTGAACTGAGTTGCTTGGTTCCTACACTTGATCTGTTGCTGTACCATGGCTGCAGCACTCCCGTGATTCCAGTCACACTGAAATGGGCCCAAGCACTGGGCCCCAAAAACTCTATAAATTACTCCTTAACAAGATTTATGCTCAAGCAGTACCCCTCTAATAACTTAGAGGACTCTTCACAAATTCTGTTCTTAAAGGGCAGCTTCAATAAAAATTCTGTTGTACTGGATTTCAGTTTCTGTTTTGCTTAGGGAAGGGAAAACTCCAAAAGAAAGATTAAATGATTAAAACAATCCAGGATCTAATTTTGTTGCAAAGGGAAAGGAACACTTGGAAATACTGGATTCCTGGATGAAATATCTGTTTTGAAGTCTCACCAATCCACGTGGGCTGCGTCAATCCTCTGCTATTGCACTGGCTCTAACATAGACTACCTCGCTATGGTAAAAGACTGCAGGAGGAGTATCTTTAACCTCTTCCTTTCCCTGCTTTCTCTGCAGCCCCAGCTGGTAATTCTTTTCAGCAACAACTGGTCACAAAGGAGGGGAATGAGCTCTACCACTGTGTAATCTACCTTGCACCAGGGGATTATCACTGCTTCCACTCGCCCACGGACTGGACAGTGTCACACCGACGGCATTTCCCAGGTTTGTTTCTGTTCCTAGAAAACAACTGCAGAGCAGCTGTGGAGGGAAGCACTGCTATGGGCCAGTGCAGAAGTTGTACAGTAACATGATAGATAATGGTAGAAAAGTGATTTCTCACAGATAGTAATGAGTTTTACAGATAGTTTACCAGAGCAAAGCATGCATAATGGTGAAAACAGTAATACTGTATTCAAGTTGTTTCAGTTCTTTGAAGTACCCATTGATGCATGCTGACCTGGTTTGTTCCCAAACTCTCTTTATTCAATTTGCATGTGAAATATAGATAGTTCTTCAGATCACACCAAACAGTAGCCTTAAGTACCATCTCTGCTTGTGCTTGGCAAAGAAAATGCAACTGAACGGTTACAGCATTGGAGCTGGGACCAGATGTTTTTGCTTCTTGCTATTTTACTTCTTGGTACTTAGCAAAAACCTAAGTGTTTGGATTTGGTTTCAAACACCATGAGAGAGAGATTTACGTGCCATACACGTCCTGCTGTGACCCCTTTGTTTTCACCACAGCTTTCTCTTTCATTCGCTCTGCCTGGCACTTGCCTCTCTTCCTACAAATGAGAGCTGTTTACTGGATCAGCTCCAGTTACACTGAAAACACCATTTCAGTGGCATTACAATATTGCTACAAACCACACAACCTAACCTGCACATTTTCTCACTTCTTCAGGCTCTCTGATGTCTGTGAATCCTGGAGTTGCTCGCTGGATCAAGGAACTGTTCTGCCACAATGAACGGGTTGTCCTTACAGGTGACTGGAAACATGGCTTTTTCTCATTAACAGCTGTAGGAGCAACGAATGTGGGCTCCATCCGCATCTACTTTGACCAGGTGAGCAGGATCGTAGCACGCACCTTTCTGGTGTTGACTGTTGAGGCAGGTGCAGCATAACAAAATTAAAAAAAAAAAAAAAACAAAAAAAAACAAAAGAACTTACTACCCTGAAATTAGGGTGTTTCATAGTACTGATATTCTAAGACTAATCTAAACAGTGTTCTATCCAATACAGACTATTTTTTTTAATATCTCTATTGCACCTTTGAACTGTGAGTTCCTGCATGGAAAATGCCTATGTATAGTTCACAGCTGTGATGAATATAGAGCAGTGAAATCCTCCAGTAAATCCTTCTCTTCTTCCTTCTCTGTACAGGACTTGCACACGAACAGTCCAAGTTACTCTAAAGGTTCCTACAATGACTTCAGCTTCATATCCAACAACAACAAGGAGGGAATCCCCATGAGGAAAGGGGAACATTTAGGGGAATTTAACTTAGGCTCTACGATTGTACTGATCTTTGAGGCACCCAAGGACTTCAAATTCAACCTCAAAGCTGGACAGAAAATCCGCTTTGGAGAAGCACTGGGCTCTTTATAGAAACTGTCTCGGCAAGATTTTCTATACAAAGGGACTCTTTTCACACCACTGAGTGTTTCACTTACCAAGTTTGTATCACTCAGCAGGACCTGGGTGAGGAGAAAAGAAGATGTCATTGCTGCGTTAAACTTGAAAGTATTTGGTCTACATTTACCTGCTGCTGAATGTAGAAACTGAATCGAATGATCATGGATGTATCGGGTACAGCTGCCTTTAAAGATGTTGCCCATGGTGGTTTCTGTCCCACCCTGTGCCTGTAGTCTTTCACGTTCTCCCCTGAATGTGCCACAGGATAATTATATTCTTAGAGCTTTTAAGTCCCTTTTAAGCCTTCCTAGGCAGGTGCAATGGGAAAGGGTGGAGGTAGAGATAACCTGAATTTAAAGGGACACTGACAGGCAGAGTCAGACCTTGTACCTTATATCTGCAGTATCTCTTTTTCAGACCTTGAGTAAAGAATGTGTTCTCGTATTTATTTTATTTTAAGAAACTCTGCTGAAATTCTTAAATAAAGGCAGCCTCTGAATGGACAGGGGCCAAACAGTGCAATTGGCTGGTGTGGCTTCACAGCCCAAACAAAGCAAAATGTACAACAATTAGTCAGTACAATGAATGACACTCATCCGGACTTTTCTACTGTTAGGCAACTTTAGTTCTTTTGTCTGATATTGCCACTTTAAAAATAGACTTTGCACTGTGTTTTAAACCTGAAAACAGTGTCTACATTCCAGACAACAGAACTTGTCATTTTGTAACTTCTTTTTTTTTTTTTTTAGAGACAGACAAAGCTCTGTGTCCTCTTCCAAATCCATGGTTTTATTTTGCTATTCCAGGCCTTAAAGTCTTTGCCTTTATGACAGGCAGTTACTTCACCTCTTGGATTAAGGAGTTAGACACAGGGCATGTTTTTCTTGGGTGATGCGATAGCAACTAAAACATGTTTTTACTTTCTGTTATGTATCTTAATTGTTACTTTGTCATTAAATTACTGAAGAATTAGTTCTACTATTACAGACAGCTTCAGCTACTTCAGGACCAGTTTTAATTGCACAGAGTGAAATGCCCTATGCACTGACTGTGGTTAAAATATTGTGGCTCTTTGAAGAAATCCCCTGTTGCTTCCCAGGTGCCAATCTGGCCCTCCCTTGACTGGCACCAATTTTATCTTATTCCAAATATAAAAACCGCCCCCACTGGCTCTGACTTCTGCCTTCATACTTAATGCTAGGAATGTGCTGGGGGCTGAAAGCTTTGTGCTGAAGCTTCATCCACTGTAAAATTTTAGAGCCTCCTTATGACTTCACATCAAGAAAAGTTAAAATCTAACACCTTGGATCTGTTGCATGTGGCACTGACAAAAACCACTGCCAAAGTAAAGAGGAATTGAGTTTTAAAGCCATGTATCGATTGCTTTTTGAGAATAAACTGTTTCAAGTCCCAGCACTTAAACATTTAGAACTGATTTTGCTGTCCAGATCTTGTTGGAGTGGACACGCTTATGAAGCCTGCCTTTCTGCTTTCTGAAAGATTTCTTGTACTACTTCCTTGAAGTAGCAGAAAAATAGCTCAAGCAAGGAGATGACAGGCTTTGACCATCTCTGATCTCCTAAAGAAACCCTTCTTTGTACGCACTGCAGAAAATAGAATATAATTTTGTTGTACAAATGTCCAGTTTGCCAAGTCCTGTATGCTTAGCTTGTCATCAGGAAGGAAGGGATGATAAACTGCCTCTGAGCGATGTAGCCCAGCCATGAGTCAGATGAGGGTGGCTGTTTGGGTGACAAGCAGGAGAAAATTCATTTGGCTCCAGGAGTCAGTGTTTCCTCACTTTACACAGGGAGGAGTTTGAAAGCTTGAAGTGGCTCTCAGCCACCTATCTTGTTAAACTTCTTGGCATTAGCAAGTTTACTCCTGCAGCAGTATAGTACCAGATAAAAGTTTTTTTTAAACCTTTGAGGGTGAGAAAAGAGTAAGGCAAATATCAACCCCAAAAGGATAAAGTTATGGTGACCTTTTGGATTAAACTTCAATGCCATGTTAGCAATAGAAAGCATATTTGTTCCAGTGGATGAGAGAAAAAGACAACTGAATCCTTTTTCTCTTTTCCACTGGGGCCTATGACATCCAGACAGAGCCAAAGGAAGTTTAAGCTTTAATTTCTTCCTACTCAGCAGCATCATCCCTAGTATCTGAAGGTAACTGTTAGCCTAGTGATGGAGGATGGGTTGCTTGATGTTTGCTTTATTAGAAATCTCAGAAGGAAGAGAGGATTCAGCATGCAAGTGGCTGTTTTTGTGATGGTTTTAATACTGTGCAGAGCAAGCTAATAAACCAACATTGCTTGTGATGCAGGGGCCAGCAACGCACCCTGGGAGTGAAAACAACGTTCCTCGAGGGTACTGATAATGCTGTGAATTTCTCCTGCATGGAGAATCCATTTAATTCAACTGTATCAGTAGCACGGTATTTTTGTATGTCAAAGTGTATGACTTACTGACATGAACTCATTTAATTGCAAACATTTTGAAATAAAGAGTCTTATCTGTGTTGCTTATCTTTCTGGCATGACAGGTAACCTAAACTAAGCATTGCAAGTGCAGCGTGAGGTAGATGTAGCTCCAGTTTGGTTTTGATCAGCTAGAGTAACGATTAAAAAAAGCAAAAATACTTTAATTTATCAAATATAAATGCCATACATAGCTCAATGAAGGGATACATCTTTTCCATTGTAACCTGCTATGAAAGGGGCAAAAAGTCCTACCCCTGAGCTGGGAAGTTGGTTCAGATGCATTACAGATCCAGAGCAAGCTGGATATCTCGCAGGCGGGCAACCAGGGTCTGCACATGATGTCTCTCTGCTACCTGGGCTTTGGTGAGAGCGTCGATCCTCACCTGCAACTGAAAGGGAAGTGCATGAGCATAACAAGTTTGTACAGGGAGACAGCATTTAGTCTTTATGACAGCAAGAGCTGCTCCAGCAGCTTTTCTATTATCCCACTTGAGAGCCAGTGACAAACTGTCACTCAGGAGCAGCTCAGTACAGTTGAGCTGAAGTCAGAGGTACCAGTACCCACACCTGGCTGTGTGAACCTGGGGCCTGACAGCAGTGCAGCTGCAGTCTGCACACAGGGAAATTGTCTTGAAAACATGCAAAAAAATTTTGAGATTGAGTCTACAAAAGCCTGATCTATAGCCTGGAAATAGCCTCAGAAAGGTCTTATTGGAGCAGGAGTTACATTTCTGAACAAACAGAAGATGCATCTACAGCCTGTTCTGCTCCTCAGCCCACTTCTGACTACAACTTTCCCTTTTCTTGGCACTTTACTAACAGCTTACCACAATTCCTCACAGCTACCATCAGCCTTTGAGCTACGTGCGTGGCATAGTGATAATCACTTCAGTAGCTTCAATTTGAATGCTGTGTACACACCTGACCCAATTCTTCTTGAACTCCTTGCACACCATCTTGGGCTCCTGGTTGCATGCTCATTTCCAGCCACTGCTGCAGAATCTGTGCCTGCTGCTGACAGCACCTGATAAAATGGATTAGAAGGATTCTTATCCCAATTAAGAGCTCAACAGTGTAAGCCAACTTAGACTTGCAATTGATACTTGCAGTAAGACCCAGTTTTTGCCTCAAACCAGTGAATGGTTAAAATCTTTTAAAAAAGGTAAAGCATAAAAAAAAGATGCTGAATATCAGAGGAATCTGAAAACCATTGTCTCCATCTCCTGCTTCTATAGACAAGCTTCTTCCTTTCCTGACAGTTAAATCCCCCCCAAGCCCCATTTTCTTTGAAGCATTTCTGTTTTCTTGTTCTAGTAGAGCAGTTATCAAATACCAGCCATACTGATTTTTTTAACTTGGCAGCTAGAAAAGCTCAGTCCCCACTCTTGATAAAATAACTAAAAGCTAAATTTCAACTGCTCTGCCCAATTGATTTGTACTGTCTTCAGATCACACCCAGTGATACCTCTGACATGCTTATGCAAGAGCTGCAAAAGGTATAATTAAACCACTTGGCTGACTACAGTAGTAGTTATGCACGTACTCTCTTTCACCTGGAGTGAACTCAAAAGGAGAATATAAAAATCTCGAACTTTTTTCTGTTTCATTCACAGTTGTACTGTGAAGAGACTCATTATTTTCAGGGTAGAGACACAGAAAAAGTGCAACACTGAGCTGACAACATGAAGAAAGGCTGGCTAAAGAGGCACTGCAACATACTTGAGTTCCTGCTTCCTGCTGTAGTAGTACTGCATCTGCTGCTGGATGTGTCGGAGTTCAACTTCCACCTTTCTCTGCAACACCATTTCTTCTCTGTAGCTGTGCTCCCTTTCTTCCCCTTCAGCTGAATGGAAGATACAGAGGTAGAACAGACATCCACTGTTTCTTCTTATCAAAGAAAAGGAAAATATTTTTAATGACAGGAAAAATGGAACCCTCTCAAGTCCTTTTCACAGGTTTTGCTACCCTGTGACATGTACCTGTTCACCCTAAAGGATTGGGTCCAGTGAGAGGGCAGAAGTACAGTCTAGTCTGGCGCAGAACACAAATTTCATGCTCTGATGTCATTAAAAACACCACGAGAGGTGCTTAGACACTCTCTGTAAGAACAAGGAAATCTCAGCCTTACTTGGATGAACTCTTCCCTCCTGAAGCAAGTTCTGCTGTACATATGAACACCCCAGCACTTGAACACATTTTTCCTAAAGGAAGCTGAGCTCAAGCAGTTCCCATCCTTCAACCCCTAAAGCAGGGCCTTAGCCCCCAGACTCAGGAGAATCCATACAACTGCATTTACCATCCCAGAAAAGAACACCGATATCCTTTACCTCCTGATGCTGGCATGCAAGACTGCCATGTCTCCCATACATTTTGTGGAAATGATTTGGAGTCTCACATAGATTAGAGAGGAGGATGAGCAACTGCTACAGTTTAGATCTGAGGACCTACCTGCAGTCTGGTGACTCCCTTTTCCCACCAAGTCTTCAGGTGACAGCAAACGTGGCTGCAAATTTGGTTGCAACTTCTCCACAGAGTTCTGTTGAGAGTCTTGGGAATGAGCTCCTTTGTGACCATTCACAAGGTGACCTCCTCTCTACAAGGTCAGAATGATATTGGGATTTTTCTCAAAGGATTTTCTTAAGTAAGCCCTACAAGTAGGATGTGACTGACCTACTAAGTCCTACTCCCACTCAGACGACAACTGTAGGCACTGAGCTCCTCTCATAAAATCCCACAGAAGAAGCAGAGCTTAAAAAATGGGCTTTTTGTTTTCTAGCATGGAGATTTTTCACCAAGATTAACACCTCCCATTCTGCATGGAACAAAGAGTTGAACATCCAGGTGGGCAGTTCAGAAGAGCCACAGGAAAACACAGCAAAAAGCCACGGGTTGGCAGTAGCCCAGTACACACACTAATTGTTCCTTCAGCAATACACTCACCTTTTCTGAGCCAGCTTTCATTTGGGGCATGAAAGCCGCAGGAGACCACAGCTCTGGGCCCTGCCCAGCACGGTGCACATCCTGTGTCCACAGGGGGAGGGAGGGGAGAGCAGCACAGGTGGGAGAGGAACAACGGGGATGAGCAGCATTGCCCATCTGAGATAGACATTTACAGGTACTTTCTTCCATGTAAGCTGGCAGCATTAAGTCCCCAGTCTGTGGAGAACATTTACTCACAGATATCTGCTGAAAGGGCACCTCTGACCTGTACAGGAAGAAGGACGAGGTCACTATACACATTGCAACCTGTTGGTCTTATCCTCTGCTATCAGTGCAAAAAAGGGGAGAACCTTGGCATTCCCTTGCACACAGCTCTGCAATTAGCTGCTTTACTATGCCCACTCTAAGTTGCCCTCTTTTCTTCACTTTTAAAATTAGATTTTCTACCTAGTAAAAGGAGGCCCCAGCAGTTCCTTGCTTTCTAGAGATTCCAGAGGGAAGTTAGGCTTCTGTGGTGGTAACTTGGCTTGTTGAATAGCATTTCTGAAAACAAAAACAGAACAAAGAATGCCCTAAATTTATTCTTTTAAATTGCCATAAGCTGGCATTGCAGCTAAAGAAACGGTCCTGTTCCATCATTCATCCCCACTCTGCAACATTCTCCATGCATGCTATAATTATTCTTAAAGATTAAATTTCAACCTGTTATTAATGTGAGAGTCTGGCTCACCATGTGAATGGCTGTGCCAATATAAGGAGTGGTGGAAGTGACACAACTGAACAGAAGAGAAACTCTTCCTTTGTCAGCATATACTTGCTTAAAGCAATGTGATGTTACCATCTTATTTCCTTCTAGGGTCCCTGTCCTGCACTGAGAAGCTTCATGAATGATTCTTCCTTGCAACTGCCCCATGATCAACAGGAATTTTTTAAGAAACAGCTTCCCCAGGGAAAAGAAAGAAGCAAGAAGAAAGTTCAGCTTCTGTACAACAGGATTTTGATGTTTATCATTTCATCAGATGACATCAGTGAAAAAAGCAAGAGCTTCAGCCATAAGCTCTCCTGATGGCTGAAGTCCCATCAAAGGTGTCTTTCAAATGTTTCTCTGTCTAACTGTTCCTATAACAAATGACCAGCTCTCCACAAATTCAATTGTACCTTGAGAAACACAAAATGGAAGGTCTATAGCTGAGCTGGTTCTACTTGGCAAGTACAGTCACAAATTCCTCCATTAGGTGTGGGCTGATGTTTGCATTACACAGCAGCTCTTGTATAACTCTGTACCACCAGCCATGATGCACAGTCAGAGAACAAGTTAAGGAGAATGCATGGAACTAAGCCATCAAATAGATAGATTACATATATGCAAAGTTACATATGTGCCACAGAAACGGAAAAGGGACCGGAAATTTGCACTCACAGGCTACTGAGAACTGAGCCCCCCTCAGCAGGGTGAAGTGGTAGATATCTGCATTTTGAAGGCCATCGCTCTTTCTCTGATGAATGTCCTCTTGCCTCAGGACTAACGTCAGGTCTTTTAAATGTCACTTGCTTCTTCACAGGTGGAAAAAAAAAAACAAGGCTTATTTAATTTCTGGGAGAGAGCCTTCCGTTTCCACAGCATGGCACAACAATACACTGACTGGTGAAGGCTGGAGGCTGCCTGCCAACACAAAGAATAGCAGAGCATCTGATGGCTGAGAACAGGAAGCACCACATCACCCAGGGAGAAGGACACCACAGAAGGAACTGAGATTTCTGATGACCTCACAGCCATACCAGCTCCCTAAGCTAAACCAACAGGACCACTGCAACATTTGGGTGAGGAGAATTAACCAGGTACTTCTGCACTAAGGCAAGCTGCACACTAGCAAATGGAACAACTGGTATCTTGAAAACCTGGAGAAGAGCCGGGAATGCTGCCCAGAAGCAGGAAGAGAGCAATCAATACATCCATCCTTTTCACACACAGGGCTGGGTTGATACTCAAAGGCAGAAGTGGCACAAACCCACATAGGAAGCAGTGCTAAAACTAAGACAGGCGCAGATGCAGTCTCTAATGCTTCATTCTAGCACACAACTTAGAGATCTGACCCATCTGCAAAGGTTTCATCCAGAAATATTGTCTATGGCACAAAGTGGCCAGTTTTGAAATAGTTTCATTAAGAAAGGCTCCCAATGAGTCTGAAGCACTCTAGTCTCAGCTGAATTAAATGCTTTTAACCACAGGTAGTGTATGCAGGAGCTGAACAACAGCTGGGATGCGGAGCTCCAAGACACATACGTGTACACGCACACAAACACAGACACGCACACACAGAGCAGAGACCAGAGCAACCCAGCTCTGGACATACATCTATGCAATCACTCTTTCACCTCCAGCTGGTGCTGGGTGCTGGCTGTGCAGCTGTCTCTGTTGATTCCAGCTGTGTTTCTCAAGGCACAGGTTACACCTTCTCTCAGAGGAGTTGTGCACTGAACTCCTGTGACTTTTTCAATGCCATCTTTCTTCTCCTGTTGTCCCTTGGCAAACCTGAGCCAAGCACCAAATACCTACAACAGGAACAATGAGAGCTGCAAGTATTATACAGACAGGTTCCAGGCCAGGGACTCCCCCTGCAGACAGCAACACTCTCTCTTCCCCTGCATATGAAGAGGCAGAGCTACAGCAACAGCAGGACACTGCCACAGGACAAAGTGACAGGGATCTAAGTCAGCAGAGGTCAGATGGGGAAAAATGTGTGCATTTTTTCATCAGCTAGGAAATTTTAGGGAGTTTTCCATCATCTCAAAATAACATACAAGACTCCAAAGAGGAAAGGAAACAGACATTCAGCGTGCACTCTGCTGACTGCAGTCAAATCTGCACATGATCTGCACATCTGCAAACTCACTTGGCCTGCCCCTGTCCTGCACACCCCCTTACCTTTCTCTGCACTGAAAGGGACCAGTGCCACAATGCCTGCACCGTCTTCCGCTTTTCCCATTGCTGCTGCAACAGCTATGAAGGGCAAAAAATACACAGCAACCAGTTTAGGAGTTCACATACCCCGCACCAGGAACACCAGCCAAAGAACCAACCAAAGAGGAAGTGCTGGTAGAGCCAGAGCAGTAAAACCTACTCAGTTCACCCAGTCTACAGCAAAGTGTCCCTTGGGCTAACTGAACCAAAAAGTACTGAAAATGTTTAAATAAAGTTTTTTTGGTCCTTGTATAAATGGAGCATGAAGGAGAAGGGATCAGGATTAGCAAGGAGCTAGGTATCTACCCAGGGGAAAATTCCTTACTCGCATTTTCCAGCAGGAGAAGGAAGCAGAGCATAGTCTATAAGTCATTAGGTCATCTCCCCTTCTCTGCAGCAGCTGCAAGGCAACCAAAACAGTGAGTCACTTGCAGACAAACCTCATTTATCAGAGCCGAATTATATTAGAACAGAAAAGCTACCAAACAGCCTTTATCACCCTCCCTTTCCCCTGCTGAGGCCACCCTCAATACCCAAGTGCCCTACAGTGTAACCGCATTTGCAGATATCTACAGGTTCAGAAAGGATTTAATTCACAGTACATGGTCCCACCCTGGCAAGCTCAGGTTGTCTCGTTAAGTCTGTTCCTTCTATCAGTTTCTTCAGGCAAGACACAGCCATGGTCCTTCCTCCCCAGTACACAAAGCTGTCATGCTCCTCCTCAGCCAAGACTGCCTTTCCCTTCACCAGGGAACATAGCCTGTTCCTCCACACCCGTAATTTCCCACAGGCTGGGGAGGCTGCTGATCCTTCTCACCATTTTCCCAAGGCACTGCTGATGATAATTTTTCCATTTCACCAGGTATTTCTGGAGCAGGTGCTGCTGGTGGTGCTGTGCTGCCCTGTGGTGCAGAGCCCTCAGCATCAGAGACTCCCTTGTTAATTCCTTCCAGTGAAGAAACAGGGTCTGTAAATGCACTGTTAGGGGAAGATGAATTAACCCATGTATGAAAAAGAGACTATTAATCTCAGAGTATCAAGTGATCAGTTACTCTTTCAGACTGTTTCAGCAATACGTAACTTGGACAACACTCAGCACCGACAGCATTCAGTACAGGAAGAATTCTGAAACACTTCATGTAACAGACAGGGAGCTGTGACTTGTAAGTCTTCTCTGCTGCCACTGACGTTCTTTACAACCTTTAGGAAATCATTTGCCCTCTGTGCTTCAGAGTCATCGTGTAAGAATGTACCACGGTACCGTGAAAATGCTTACAGAGTTTGAGGGCCTTTCAGTATGAATTACTAGAGAAAGACTGAAGCAGTAATTGGTAAGACTACTTGCACTGCCCTCAAAACAGATGTCTGAGGTTCTCAAAATTAGTAATGGAAACATCTTTTGAGGAAGGAAGTCTTACCATCCCTTACATAGTACAAGGAACAGACAGAGAAGCAAAAGTAAAGGAAGCAGCACTCAGCAGATCACTGAGTCCCCACTCACTCCATTCTGTGGGGACATCCTTTGTAAGCCAACAGACCATCCAGTCACTTCATCCGTACAGATGACACAACAGACTGCCCATGGCTCATACATAGCAAATGAGGTCTCTCGAGAGTTCAACATCTGCACCAGCTCACCTACATCCAAACGTTTTCTGGCCTCCATCACAGCTGTCACCTTCAGCTTTCGGTGACACGCCTGTAGACAGGCAGTGTCTCTCCACTGCAGCAACACCTAAAGATACAATGCAAACAGGAGATGGGACAGACTGGCACTGCAATGCAAGGGGACACAGTGTCCTCCCCCACCGCTGGTAACATAACCATTTCCACCTCATCTTTCACATAAGGCTCAGCACGACAGTAAGAATTTCCTACAAATTAAATACTGAAGTATTTCAGAGGGTTCCCTTGGCATTTTTCAAGGCATTCTTCTTTTCCATCCATTCCCTGCCTGCCTCACCTCACCAACATTACTATGCTGTATCATACTACTGGTTTTCCCTTCCTTCTAAGAAATGAGGAGAAGGGAGAGGAAAAGCCATGAGCTCACTCAAACAAGTTTCAGACACCTGTAAAAACAAAATGAGACTCCCACTTTTCAGAACATTCTTAATAGTGGCTCTTTGATTAAGTTTTTGGTTCTTCTAACAGCTTTACATGACCCCTGTCTGAATGAGCACCTGTACTGAGACCTTGGCACCTGCTGTACAGACCTTACCTTTGACAGGATTGCTCTCCTGTAGTGATCATCTGCCCAAGTAATTGCCTTCGATTCATATATAAGAGCAAGGGCATTTTCTCTCCATGTACACACCACCTGTCTGAAGGCAAAAATACACACAAAATTTAAAAACAAACAAACCCATTAAGAATAATTCTCACTTGTTCATTTGGCACCTTCCCGCTTACAAGGGAACCAAAACCAGCTGCAACTATAAACTCAGTCATGCAAATCAACTTCTGCCCCTTCAGGTCTCTGCTGAGAGAAGGCAGTGCAAAACAGAACACTGAAATCCAGCAGCTTCAGCTGAGCCAGTCAGGCTCTGCAAGTGACTCAAGCTGTATAGCATTAAAACAAATAAGGTAACTAAAACTAAAGTAACTACAATCGATGCAATGTGATAATATCTTTAATCACTCTCCTCACTGTAATGCAAGAGAGCCTCCACATCTTCCAGGCTGCTTTAATACCATAACAGACAGGGAATGATGCAGTTTGCTGTTTGGTGACTCTCACAGGACTAAACAGAGATTTAAAAAATGTTCAAGCAAAACAGACAGCAAACAGGAAGAGGTTTCTTTTAACAAGATGATCTGCATGCAAAGAAACAGCAATGCGTGGCAGAGGCAACTCCTAGCACTGAACATTCAAAAAGTTACAAAGGTGGCAGTGAAAGAAAATAATTAATTTGACTGCAGTGCACTTCTCTCACGCTGCCTAGGAAAAGGCTCACCGCAGCAGCAGTCGAATGTGCTGTTTCTCCTTTTCAGCTACTTGATACAGAACGCACTGTATGTTTTGTTGGTAAATCTGAAAAAAAAAAAAAAATCGTATTGAGAGGTACATTTACCTCAACTGTTAACACCTGTGAGGAGAGGAAACATCTAGAAACTCTTAGTAGCAGCTCATGAGAGTAGCAGTGGCAGTAGAGTACAGAGGGAAAAAATACTTACACGGCCACTGAAATCAAATGCTGCTTTTCTGTCACAAGCAGTCATTATCCAACAGTTAATGCTAGTTATGACAGACCATTCACCAAAGCCACAAGATCACCTTGGTTCTTCTGCTCCAAAAAGCAATGAAAGAGCTTACACAGCCCTGCGTACAAGAGCCTCCATTCTACCTTGCACACATGGTGTTTGTGCCTGGAGTGAAGCAGTGCAGCAGCTCTTCAGCTCCCACTGAAACGCTGCCACACATGCAGACCAGCACCTCAAAGAAAAGGCTGTTCCATCCTACCTTCCAAGCTGCCAAGGTCTTGCCCAGCAACATGTGTCGATAGTGCAGATCTGCTTGCACCACCTTCCTCCATTTCTCACGCTGATGTCCCACATACTATAAAGAAGAAGTGAAAAAAACCCAAGACATATATACACATGAAGGAGGGAAAACAGGCAATGGCAGAGAGAACAGGGAAAAGGACAACTCCCAGTCTCTGGGGAAACATCAATCCTTCATCTTGCTGCAATAGGTTTCCACACAAACTGGTGGTACGCTCTATTTCCCCAAAAGGCATAGCTTAGGTGCTTTTTCTGCCCCCTTGAAGACTGATGCAATCTACTCAGGTTAACAGGTCTGCACCAACACAGCGGCTCCAACTATAAAATTTCTCATAGATTCTCAAGACATGCTGCAAGGCACATGTGGTACCTCACATGGTAAGGAAAAGGCATTCTGTGACAGTGTTCGCTACAACCTGTACACAAATACAGGCCATACACAAAGGCCTGGCTACAAATTTCTAACAAGTTTTGAGAAGGACACACCCAGTACTGGGTAGGAACAATTTCATCACACTAACTCTGGTTACATTCCCAGGTGCATCTAAACTATATTCCCATTCTCTCTGTATCTAGATACATGAACAAAAAGAACTCACTCTCCCTCCCTACACAGTTCCTGTTCCACCCACACTGAACTGGTTTTATCCACCTGAAAAGGGAGGAGAGCTTAGGAATGACTAGTGTTTAAAATAAACAATTTAACTTTTGGCCATATGGGTACAAGCAATTCAAACATAACATAAAGAACTCACACTCTTCCCCATCTGTTAACTCTCTCACCTCCCTCCACTTGTTCCAAGTCTGCTGCAGACACTTTGAACAGTGAAATCTTAAGGCTTGTGTCTCCTTGAGCCTCCTATAAGAAAAATAATTATTTCTCCTACAATGCAATCCATGTTACTGAACACGTCTAGCACAGACTTGAGTTCACATTTGTTATTTTCAGTAATTTCTTTACTGAAAGGCAACCTAGTAGACGCCAAAGCACAAAAATGGAGTGAGCACCATTGTGAATTAAATGCTATTGTCCAAAGTAGGCTACCACAGGGCCAATCCAAATCATTCTCTGTTTGAAAAAAATTCTTACTCTGTTTCTCTTGCCTGAGTCTTTTGCTTCCACAGACAGAAGGCCTTTAGCAGCAGCTGGTTACTGTAGTGATCTTCTGCACGAATCAGGCCGTCCTGCTCTTCCAAACGTACAGCTGTTCTTCTACGCCAGGAGCACCAGAAACGGTGCAAGAGCTGCCTTTCAAAATGAAGGACAGCCTAAAATGGACAGAAAGTGGCAATGAATTCACAACACAGGCCAGCTAAAAACAACAAAAACCAACTCCTTGTAGACGACATGCACAGGACTGTCCAATGTTTGTTTTTCTCGGGCCGAACAGCAATGGACACACCACCAAAGCCCCTTTGCTGTGAGGTTACGTAACGTGCTCTGCAGGTACCTATGCGCATGTGGATGGAGGAGCTGTTAGCAGAAAACTGCAGGACAAAGAGAGGAGAAACACAACTGATAAATAGCACGTGAAGGACTCCTAAAAAGCGGTAAGTTCCAGAAGCCAGCCCTGTTGATTTTACAAGAACTGATAATCCCACAGCACCAAGGGTGAGCCATATCTGCACAAAGACACCCACACACACCACCGTCAACTCAGAGTTGTGTAAGAGACCACATAAAAGCCACAGTGGCTGCTACATATAAAGACTCCAGGACTATATATATATGTATATACAGACACACCCCCCTTAGAAAATGAAGGGCCCTGTAAGGAACTTTATGGACACCTACCTAGAAGCAGCTAATTTGTCAGTACAACCCTGCACTTCTTAAATAGGCTGGGCTTGGCCCTTTATTACTTCAATTGTTTCAAAAAAGTAACTATGAAACAGTGTGTGTGAGAGAGAGAGAGAGAGAGAACACATATATTTACAGCGTGAGGGAATAAGTGGATGACTTATGTGAATAGCTATTCTCTAATAATAACAGCTTGATCCTATTATTAACAAACTTAACTTACAAAAGGTGATAAGTAAATATTTCCCTGACTTGATCCCTCACCAGGGAAAAGTGAATTTACAACACCCAAGTCCATCTCATACTAGCTCACGTTCACAGTCAGTGAGTACAAAATCACCCCCTCTATTTCCTAAGCAAGGCTAGGTACAAGAGTCGCATTTACCCTCTTCTCTCCCATTCGATATTCTTGTAGCCTGCAGGCCTTCAGCAGCCACGTGTCAAATACCTGTCTCATCAACACCCTCCTGCGAAAGCAAAGAGGGAGAATGTCAGCACAGGAGAGAATTCCTTCAGAAAACATATTAATTTTATGAACGTCAAATTACTAAATGAGCCTCAGATAGGCTTAACTAATCTCCCTCTCACATTCCGCAGAGAAGCGGGAGATTTAAATTGTTCATTACTCAGAGAAAATGTCACAGCAATTGGCATCAATATGATCATGCCCCCAAAGGTATTACCATACTTTAGAAGAGAACCAAAGGCCCACAAATCCCACATTTGTACAAGTTTGTATTAGTAGTCTCTGCATACCTGTAATGGGCACAAGCCACTGATGTTAAGGCCTGCTGCTGTTCTTCCTCCTTCTCTTCCAAACGGGACTTCCAACGGTTCCAAAACTTCTGCAGTACCTGAAATAAAACAAGAAAAACACAAAACCCCCCCACAAACATCAAGTGAGTAGAGGAATGCAAAGAAAGAAATTGTTAAAGGCCTACTGAAACTGCATACTGCAACGGTTGCCTCCTGCCCTGCTTCATATACCAAACTTTTATAACCTCCTAGGAGTTTTTCTGGTAAGCGAAAAAGTCCACCATAAACACAGGGAAAAAAAAAAAAACATATCCAAGAGTAGTAGTTGTCCCATACAGGAGATTTTCTGTGGCTATTAATATTTAAGAACAAAGCCACTGCTGTAATAAAAAAGTACTCTGTAGGTGACAGTGGAAGTCAATAGGACAGCTCAAGACAAACTAACACAAGAACTAAAGTCAAACTCACTGTGACTCGATGCTGACAGGACGACAGATTTGTTCTCATTCGCTGAAGACGAGTGTCCAGGACATTCTGCCAAAGGCCCTTAAAGCCAAGTTTCTGTAAAAACAAGAAATAAACACAACTTTCATTTGTAATCCCAATCAGGTAATTTAGAACTGGTCTACAATCCTGGAATCCCTCGATTGAGGGCAGAACATGGCAAACAGCACAAGAGCATTCTGCTTCAAAAGAGCTCTTGTGATCACTAATGTTTTCACTTCATGATCCAAAGCGGTTTATTGGTAGTCTTTTGATGATCAGTACTGATCCAACCTTGAAAATAATTCAGTTAAAAGAACACTGGGGCCTTGCTTCTGTCCACCTTTCAGACTGCCTTCAGGGATTTATTTTATCTTTAAAAAAAAAAATTAAAAATCCAAAAGCCCCAAAACACTCAACTACTTGCATATGCAGTAAGCTATCTTTGGTCTCATGTGAAAAGCAGCGCGCACACATTACTGCAGAGAAGAAAAAAAGGCTCTTGTAGTGAAACAGCATAAGGAAAAAAAAAAATCAAGGAGAAAATGCAATCTCATGGTGGAATAGCCAGGGAGCAAGCAGCTCAACACCCTCAAGATTAACTTGCTACCTTGCCAGTTTCCCAGCTGGAAGAGTAACTGTTCTGGAGAGCAGCACACTTTCCCCATTTGGATTCAAGTGGTGGACTCCAGAAGAGTTGAAATTTAGAAACCTGGTGCCTCTCCCACTTAACACCCACACAGCACTGTCAGTATTACAGGGACACTCCACAGCTCCTTCCACCTGCCACAAACAGTGCTCTTACCAACAGGTGATACTTGTAGTGCTTTTCAGCCAGCTGACACTGCCGAGCCTCTTCCACACACAGCACAACATCTGTCACCGAGTTAAAGGATCTTTTACACAGAAACATCCATCCCAATATACATACAACCTTCTCCCACAGAGGGGCACTACATCTCCATTTAAATTTGCTTTGATGTTTGAATTTCCAGCACTGTTATCGGCAGAAGTTTTGACTACAGTCAAGCTTTTAGATTTTGCTGGCTTATCACAATAGGTTTCTGATTCACACTTAAGTAACAACCATAAATGATCTTCTGCAGGCTCTTAGCTGCTGACATACTGTAATTACAACAGTTTTATGAATTATTAGTATGGCATTACAGAGACCTAATGACAACATGTTTGTTGTCACTCACACTACTGCACAACATTCCTGCTTATTAACTGGATGCTTCTCCCGTGGGAATGCTTCTAACTTGTCTGTGCTAGGGACTAAGCACAGATTGGATACAATGCTTCCAGTGTTCAAAGACACTCCATAGGGCAATCCTTGCTGCTTGTTTTCCCAGGTCCCTTTTGTGAGCATGCATTCTTCTCCTGCACTCCCATGACAGCCGCCATTCGGAGAAGCACCTCCGGAGCATCCTGCTTCGGTGAAACTCTTGGGCCAGTTCTACAAGACAAACACAAATCACCCATGGCTTGTTCTGTCCTAGGCTCATTCGTATCAGAGGAGATCACAGCATCTAAGCCACTGGCTCAGAAGTGGCATGAGCTCTAATGCTAGAAATGGTGACAAGAATTCACATTAACACTGGGCTACAGATCATATTCTTCCTATTGATCACAAAGGCAGTTTTAAAGCAGTAACCTACTGTACTGACTTGAGAAAGGGAAGTTAAAACACCATACTATTTGTTCGACATACTCAAGCTTGCTTACATTTCAGCACACTCCTATTACTAGCTCCTAGATAGCCAAGCCAGATTATTTTCACTGCCACCCATCAAAAGGCAATTCATACAAGTATCTGAACTCATTCCAACGCTTTCAAGGGAAGGAAAAGAACTGGTGTAACAATCTTTACCATCCTATAGGAGTTGTTTTGATTGATGAGCAAGAAAATCCACAGACTGACTAATCAAAGTCTTGAATACATCCTTCTCACAGATATCTCAGTCAAAAGATAATAGACAATATGCAAGTTTTCATCAAGAGAATTGTAAAGCATTTTCTTTTAAATCACATGGAAAGCGGGTGATCTTCCTGACAGTTCAGCATATGAGCAGAGCTAGCCAGGCCTGTCACAGTGTACAGCCAAAGTTGCATCTCATCATCTGGTGGGCAGAGACATCACAGTGTCTCCTAGAACAGAAAAAACCATCACTGTGCCCTAAGCAAATGGGCTGAGCCCTGTTCTGTCCTCACTCACCACCTTCACTCACCACTTTTCTGGGGAGTTCTGGCGTTTCTTTACTCTGTGGAGGTTCAAGAATCCCAGCCATGCTCCCATGCATCTCCTCAATTCCCAGTGCTGATGGTGAATTACTGCCCTGGTCTCCTTCAGCTTCTCATTCTGGGTGTATAAATACACCTCTCGCCATTGCAACCAAGCCTGAAGGAACAATTGGGGAGCAAGGGCAGCAAGGGGAAAAAACACAAAAGATTAGGGAAACAGACAAAAAAAAGGAGAAGAAGAACACACAGGCAATAGGAAATTCCACTTAAGTTCTGAAAGCCAAGAGCAATGAGGTTCCACCTCATAAAAGGGGGAAAAAATCCAACAAAACTCAAAAACACCAAAGGAATGTCATAATAGGAAAGGGTGAAGATAAAGAATATCAAAATCAAACTTCTTTATTTTTTTAATACTTTCACACTTCTTCCCACTAAAAGACCAAAATAATACTCTTTTTTTTTTACAACTGGCTTTCTTTCAGAATATCTTCATATAAAAAACAATGACATAATGAGATACTATAAGACTTCCAAAGTCAGAAGTTTATTTTCTTAGTAGAATACTGCCCAAAACAGGCAGTATTACATCTTATAGTGCAGGTAAAATTAAATACCATCCCGTTTTTAATGAAATGGACAAAAAGCCACAGTCTCAGTGAAAGAAAGAAAAAAACCCATGCTGTTTTGACCTCAGTCAAGATGAACCATCTGGACAACACTCTTAGTCATCTGACTTAGTTTTAAGTAGTCCTGCAAGAAGCATGAAGTTGGACTTAAAGCACCTTGAACTCTGACAGGTTTAGTTCTGTGACCACTTCTCTGGGGAGTCTGTTCCAGGGACTGACCACTCTCTCAGTTAAGATCCTTTTCCTAATGTCCAACCTGAACTTGCCCTGACACAGCTTTATTCCATTTCCCCATGTCCTGATATGCTACTCCATCATAAGTACTGCAATTTGCAAAGGACATGATTACATGCCTAATTTTTATTCATCTGCAACATTTTCACACGTGTGCACCTTAAATATTAGAAATGGCAGTAGCTGAAGCTCTGAGACTTACTCGAAATTGCAGGCTCTGGGCCCAATGCTGCAGAGCCAAAATATTCATTTTATGTCCAGTGCATTTCTGGTAGTATTGTCTTCTCCACACTGCCCATGAAATGCTGCCAAAACAATGTTACAGACATGATCAAACACAGGTGCTGTAAGAGGGTGCAAGAAATCACTTTTCCCTCACTGGTAAAAGGTATAAACAACAATCTTTTCAAAGAACCACAGAATGGTTTGGGTTGGAAGGGACCTTAAACATCATCTTGTTCCAATCTCCTGCCACAGGCAGAGACACCTTCCACTACCCCAGGTTGCTCCAAGCCCTGACCAACCTGACCTTGAACACTTCCAGTGACAGGGCCACAGTGAACTTCCAGGGATGGGGCATCAACATCTCTTGGCAACCTGTTCCAGTGCCTCACCACCCTCACAGTAAAGAATTTCTTCCTAACAGTCAATCTAAATCTACCCTCTTTCAGCTTAAAGCCATTCCCCCTTTTCCTCTCACTGCATGCCTTTGCAAAAGTCACTTCCAGCCTTCCTGTAGGCTCCCATTAGGTACTGGCAGGCTGCTATATAAGGTCTCTTCAGTTCAGTCTATGGATGTCCCAGAAGAACTCACACATCCCAGAAAGCAAAAGAATTCTTTAAAAAACTCTAACACTGAACAAAGTTACTGTAGGAAAAGGTAACATAACACATATAAAAGTCATGGCCTCATGGTCAGTGCCTCTGCCTGTTTGTATTCCATCCTTACCGCAAAGAGCTTCTTTCCCTGAATGCCAGGGCCACAGACTGCATGCCATGTTTTATCCTTTGAACATCAACATAAACCAGCCAGCGCTGCCAGGTCCTGCGCATAGTTTGCTTCTTTGCTGTGCACAACAGAAAACAGCAGCATCTTAAGTTCCCGCAGGAACCTGGCACATTTTAACTACTCCATCACAGATCGCTCCCAACTCCTGTCCCCTCAACCTGCAGGGACACCTTGTGGGAAACCCTGAAATGACAGTGACCCTCCCCCGGCCGATGGTGTCACAGCGAGAAGTCTCAGAATCGCTGACAGCACCGTCCATGCCACTTGTTCAGAACAGCGTGAATTATTGGACAATGGCATTGCTTTGTCTTCGGTGCTTACAGGGGAGATAACTGTAGAACAATATTCAGCGTAACAGCCGTACTGGGTAAGAATTACAGGATTTTCTTTGGTTTGTTTCTAAAAAAAGTTCATCAGGTTCATCAGCTGCTTTTCAAGAGTCATTCTCTACTACAAGCAGAGAAATCAACCAGAAACAAGTCAAGTTTATTTAGCAGGCTGGTCATGCAGCTAAAAACAGAAGTGGTGTCACAAATTCCAGTTTACCACTTTATGCAATGTGCTGCACTTTCTCCTCACAGCAGGCTGGCTTGTCAGAACTGACACTATTGAAGCAAAGTTATTAGAAAAAAACATCACTGATTCTATGCCACTTCACTCTTACACATAAAAAAACCCAAACTTTTTTTTTAAAGGTTTCCTTGTGGATCAAGCATTAACCTACCTTGAAACAGGTCACCTTTTTCTATTTTTGACTAAGTAATACACAACTTCTGCTGTAAATACTCTGGCCTCACTCAGTAAGAAAGGAAGGACAGCCTGTCAGCTTGTGTCCAAAGGTGCCAATCTCTAGGATATTCTGAGGCTACACTCATGTGCAAAGACACCAGTTAACTTATTCTGCAAATCAGCACAGAACAAAACCACAGTACCATATTTAAACAAGGGTCAACCTCCCCTCAGCAAAACATATTCTGTGAACCCAAGAAAGTTGCTACCAGTATATACAGCTCCAGGTCAAATCCCTTGCAGAGCAAAGAACCTACACAGTAAGACAAAGGGCACTTCAAAAGTTTGGGCTTCTTCCAATTGCAAGACACAAGTGGGAAGGAACAGTCAATACAGATAAAATAAGTGCAGTTAAAGCTACAAGGAATGACTATCTAATGTCTAGAGCAACAGTTGATAGAGGATTCCAATAACATATTCTATCAAAAAACATCTATTCGAAAACATATTGTGAGATTAAGTAAAAAAAATAAACCAAACAAAAAATCCAAACCACGCTCTCAAAAACAAACAGTGCAATCCAAAGCAGATGGAGAGGCCCTTAAGCTTATTCACTGGCATCCCTAAATAACTATAGAGCTACACCCTTCTAACAGAACCCTCCTGCCATCTGCTCTGCAAGCACTACACTGCCACGGGGTGGGGGAGCTCAGGCTGCAAACAGGCACAGGGGACACAGATTCTGGTAAATATTTCCCACGGAAACGCCCATCTCAGTATGTCCCCAAATACTGAGAGTTACCATCACTTCACTTACCATAAGATTCTGTAACATTGTACTTGCTCCTCTTTCCTTCCTGCTGCCATGCATGGGCTCTCCATGCCTTGAATATCAAATTCAGGAGTAAATGCCTGAAAAATGGAAGAAGTGCCATTCAGTAAAATAAGAAAATAAGCAATGAAGATACTGCTCTTGGCCTACAGGTACCGTGGATGTAACTTGCTTACTGCTAGTAAAAACTCCTTCAGAACCTATGGAAAATTTCTCATACACACCCCAACAGGAAGTCATTTCACAAACCTGTAATGGTTGTCTGCTCTGAGGCTGAGCTTCCTTTCTCTGCAAACAGTCCACTGCTCCTTCCACTCCCCAAAAGCTTTTTGAAGAATCTTCTGATTATAAAAGCATCTAAACAGTTGAAAGATTTGGACAGGGGAAACATCATACAGGTTTCCAGAGTGACCACGAATCAGTTTTAATGAAGATTACACCACCTCTTCTCCACGCTTGCCTGATTAGCCTAACAACATCTAATTGCATTTAAAACCACTATGATACTGTGACACTTTATTGCAAGACTCTGTGAAGCATTGCAAGAAGCAAACATTTTACTGGCTGTATATACTTCACATAAAGACAAGGAATAAAAGACAGATGTTATTAACTTGCCAAACATCAGAGCACCAGTTGGCTTTATTCACATCTTCTATCCTCAGTTCTGTGTTTTACTCTAACAACCAGAGCAGTTGATAACAATACATGTAATTTTCCTTGCTAATTTTGTTCTTTGCTATTTTAACACAAAATATTTTATATATATAAATAAATACAAAAGCTAAATCAGATTTTATGATGCTTTGATGTTTCCATCATGTAATAACACCAGAATTAGGCCCAGAATACTAGAGGTCTCTCAGTGAAACACATCAATCCTCTCACAAGTTGCAATTCACATCCACCTACCCCAAGCCAAGCTGCTAAGTCATTCCAAGCATTCATGCAGAAAAGGAAAAAAAAAAAAAAAAAAAAAGAAGAAGAAATGAGCTGTATATTTTTGGTTTTTTTTAATGGATGCATTAATAGTATTGCACATGCATTAACAGATATTTCCATGGAGAACTGGGGACTTTTAAATCTAGAAAGGCAATTCATTATTGGTTATGTCCCTTGCTGATCTTTATAAAATCTAATTCCCCTAAAAGATAAATTAATCATTGTCCTGAATTTATAAATAGCCAAAGTACTGCCAATTCAGTAGATGGGACTGCAGGAACGGTGAGGATCACAGGACAACTTCCATTTACCAACTAAGGCAGAAACAGAAAATATTTGATACAGAAAAATGAAACTGAATCACTAAGGACCTGATCTTATTCCAAATGCAAGTCTTCCCACTGGGAACTGCTTCAGTTCCCAAGGGTGTGGTCAAGCAAGAATGAACATGCAAATTAATGTAAAACAAGAAAAGAGAATCAAAGCGTGGGGTTTCAGAAGCTCACAGAACACTGACAGCAGAAAGGAATTATCTGCCACAGGTATTTCCAAGTCAGATGGGCACCAAACATACAGATATACACTAAGAATAACAGTGAAAACACAAATATTAACTGAATTTCATATTAGGGGTTGGACTCAATGATCCTTGAGGGCCCCTTCCAACTCAGAATATTCTGTGAAATCTCTGTTATCATAACTTTTGGAAATACTTAAATCTAAAGCAGACATCCCAATCATATCCCATGATTTATACACACATACTGTTCAACTTCATCAAAACACCACAATTCCTATGAATTTGGTTAGTAAAGTTTAACTACGATTACTAAAACCAAACAAAAAAAGCAAGAGCAAGAAGGGTACCCAAAGAAAACCTTCAAGTGACCTCCAAATACATCCAAATATTTTCTTGGTAGCCAGTATTCTCTCAGACCAATGGTTTACTACTAACACATTAAAAAAAAAAAAAAAAAAGCAAAAGAAAAAACCCCACTCACGCGTTCTGTAATTTGATCTACCTGGATTCGGAAGGGAGAATCTGTCCAAAAGTCTTTTTTGCCCACAGATAGAAGTATTTCCTTGCTAGATACCTAAAACATAAGGAAAGGTTAGTTGCCTTTGTACTCCTCTACAAATTCCCAGACAGCCATGAAAATAGGGTATTTTATTCCAGTTTCAATAATAAAAGCAAGGGTCTGATTTTCAGAGATCAATGCGTATACGAAATATTTAGACCCTGAAATTAGTACCTATAACAGAGCAATTCACAAAGCATAAATAGAGGCCCAAGCATCATAGCAAAACTTGAACTGGGATATACTTTAGGAATGCTGGGTAGCCAAAATGCCTTCCAAGGAGCCACTTACACCCAGCGATACTACCGAGCAGGGTGCTGGCTGACGGGGGCCCTCTCCGAGATTTCAAGGTAGCAACATCAGTGTTTCCCTCAAGTGAACCAGAATACCCTCAAGACTCCAGAATACTTGAGCCAATCCAATATCTGGCCCTGCCTGAAACCAACAGATCTTCCTTCTTCCCACCTCCCCACGGCAGTTCCACATCTCCACAAGTTTCTTCCAACACCAGCTCAGCTTGGTAATGCGTTACTGTGACACTGTGACACTATCACCCTTCGCCCCTTCCCCCCCCTTTTTTCCCAGTGGATTGCAGAGTTAATTGGCACACGGGGGGCCCCCAGAAGCACCAAAGGCTTCACAAGGTAATTAGTTAAAGCACAGAGCCAAGAAGGGGGGGTCTCCCTCTTTCAGCAGGTCTGAGCTGCTCCATCAACTCCAGCTACTGAACAAATGAGAGGCTTTTAATCTCTGAACAATTGCATCCCACCTTTACCAAGATTCTTTCAACAAACAAAAGAAGCAAAAAAACCCACTAGAGGAGGGTAGAAGAAATCATTACACGTGGCAGTGTATCAAAGAATATTGTTAAACAACCACTTCAAAATTGGCCTTTGGAAATAAAAAATATGTGAAACCTGACTGTCAATCCTTGTCTTCAAGTTACCACAAGGCATCTCCAGAACGGTCTGCCATGGCCATGAACTAAAACTTCTGCTGTAACCTGCACAGCTACTATTAAACCCAGACATTTTTAGGTCTGATCCCCTCCTCCATTCAGTGAAAAATATTATTTGTATTTATCACCTGTTTTGGAATTTCTTTAACATTCTTCTTTGAATCCGGGTATACCCAACTTGTCCTTGACCTCTGTCCTGAAATTCATGTGTTGCAGACTGGGGAGCAACAGATTGCCCAGTTGCATGAACTTGATGCTCAGGTGGTTGTTGGATTTCATGCATCATCAGGGATTTTGAACTTAAAAGGAAAGGAGAAATATTTTGTGGAAATAGTTTTGCTCATATTTTAAGTGTCTCTCCTTAAAAAAAAACCCTAAAAATCTCTTCCTGTTTTTATATATTAATCATTAAAAAAATTAGACATATATTTCCATCACACAGTTTACTTTCACATGTAGTTCTAATCTAAAAAATAACAAATGTGTTTTTATGAATTCTAAGTATTTTTTCTCAGTACGTTTCTGAAAACAAGGATAAAAAAAACCCCATGCAGATAAAACTTGCTGAACCAGTTCCATTGAAGCTCCTTTCCCAAAACAAATGCTGCCGCCACCCTGAAAATTTGCACGTTAGAACCACAAACACATTCTTGAAGTCCAGAAGAGGCAACAGAAGAGGATAATCTGAAATCTCACCCTAATAATCTCCTGAATTGAGCTAGGGAAAACATGGCTGCAGCCAGATAAAAATGTTGTTTTCACAAAGTGATTGGAACAATGCAAGTTTCAGAAGCTCAGCTAAATAACCACTATTAACAACAAATCACTGGGAGGAAATACAGTATTTTGCCTTGTTCCAGCAGGCTGCAAAGAGTTTTAAAAAAGCTAATGCAAGAAAACAAGACCTGTATATACAGCCTATGTCCCCAAAATTTATGGCAAGTGACCATGAGAAAATAAAGAGTCAAAGAAGGATCATTTCTCCCTTATGAAGTCAGAAAATGAAAGCATGGGAAGAATAAGAGAACTAACAACATGGAGTAAATCTGTGGTTGGGACAACAACTGTGTCCAAATATCTTATATTTAAATGTTATGATAATGTAAACCCACATAAAGTTGTGTTGCATGATCGGTTTGGGGGTGGGGTGTTCATTGTTTTTTACTTCACTTTAAATAGGAACATTTTCTGGTTAACAAAGTTCCATTGAGACCAATAAGCCC
This sequence comes from Pardalotus punctatus, assembly GCA_013400915.1. Taxonomy (NCBI): domain Eukaryota; kingdom Metazoa; phylum Chordata; class Aves; order Passeriformes; family Pardalotidae; genus Pardalotus; species Pardalotus punctatus. The sequence continues at coordinate 48,029 of VZTX01009625.1, forward strand.
TTCTGTGAGAATAACTGAACTCTCTTCTGCCCCATGGAAAGCTTAAAATGTCATAAATATAAAATAAAAATAAATTACAGCTGATGCCTTTAACATGGTAGCTTCTTATTACTGCTTACCTGCGCCTGAATTTCTCCATTTCACTGTAGCTCCAAGCCTGCAGTATAAATGCCCTCTCTGCTCTGCAGTGTTGCCTATTAACTTTGAGAAAGCATAAGGTGCCCGTTACTTGCGATGAATCACATGGATCTATGCTAAATGCAGTCTATATCATAAAAATGACGTGACTTCCCCTCAGACAACCCGCACTAGAACAGCATAATGCATTTAGAAACGAAGGAAACAGTGAATTCCACCTAGCTCCGGCAACTTCTCTATGCATGGAACCCTGTGACTTTCAAGAGTCTCGGGAAGCGTTCGACTCTGTGAAAACACCTGGAGTTACGGCCAGGCATCTCCTTGGAAGTGTGAGATCCAAAGTGGATTTTTCTATAAGCATTGCTTAGGGTGTGACAGAAGAAAAGCCAAACAACAAAAAATCCAAAACAAACCAAACTACAAAACAACCTACAGAATTTTTCTGCAGTTTTTCTACATGAAATTCCTTTCAGTAGGTAACTGTACCCTGATCGCTTTTTGTGCCTACGGCCGAACACTCGAGACCCACACGACACTGCTCCACAACCCCGCCGTGAGGGACCGCGGCAGCGGCTCCCGCCCCTCACCCGGGCCTTGCCACCGCCGCCCCGCTGAGGGCACCACAGATCCGGGGACCAGCGGAGGCGGTACCGGCACACAAAACGGGCCGGCAGCACCAAGGAAACCGACTACAAACGGGAACGAAGCGGACGGAAAGAGCAGCATGGATTGAGGCAGCCCCGCCGTGAGGGGCGGGCACTTCCCGCCCCCTCCCGCCCTCACCGGCCCCGCCCAGCCCCTGCACAAGCGCCCCCGTGCGGCGGGGCGGGGCGGAGCGCTGTGCCGAGCCCCGGGAACGGCCCCGCTGCGACCGGCATTTACCGACCACAGGCACAGGCCGGGTCCACGCAGGGAAGGAGGCTGAGCGGGCCGTGGCATGGCGTTGCTACTGCACGTGGGGAAAAAGAGTGTTCCGCCACTTCAGTGCCACTGGACCTTTCTGCTGCGAGCATCCAGCAACCGGCACCTATGGCAAGTGTAAGTGCCTTTGGGAGCCAAAAAAACCGTGCTTCAGCTCACAACAGAGATGTGTACGAAGGCGACAGTGAAATACAACATAGTTCAGGCCTTATTAAAGCCTACAGCATCTCATAGTGACCACTCAGCCAGAAGCTGGTGGCCCACCGGTTGTTATGGAGTCTCCCTGTGTATTTGTTTGGAGAGTACTTGTTGGCTTCAAGAGACTTGGCAATAGTTACAGTGCTGTCTCATTAATAATGCAGCACTCTGTAGCGAAAAAAAAGTGAGAAATGTTTATTTCTTCCTTCTTTCATTCCACAGGTAACCAGTTTTTAATGCTGGTATTCAACTTCATTAGAGATCAGGGAAGAGAACACTTTATTCACCAGATCCTACATGAAATTCGTTGTTCCTACATAGCCCTCTTTGGCCAAGGTGTTTGGAAACCCTGGGGCCCCGCTAGTTCCTGTGGCAGAATGGATGCAAGTGCTGCGAACAGAGCTGTGGGCAAACGGAGCAGGCAATCTCGCTCAGTGAATTCCTTAAACTGGTGTTGAAAACAATGTCTGCTCCTTATTAGCAAAAACTAAGATTTGTCCGGTGCCTCCGAAGAAGCTGCTCCGCTCACTGCACCAGCCTAGGTCCTGCTGTCCCACGGGAATGCCAGACTTCAACCTGACAGGAGATCGGTGTGGTTGACAACAGCAGGACCCTGCGCTCACACCCCTGGGCTGGGCAGCGGTGCAGGCTCGGCCAGACCGCCCCTCTCAGCGGCGGGGGCCGGGCCGCACACGGCGGGACGCGGAGGCGCTCTCGGGGAGGCCCCCGGAGCCCGCCGCGAACGCGCGGGGTGAGGGAGAGCGCCCGCCGAGCGCGCTGTTAGCCCGCCTTCGGCGCCGAGGGGCCGCGCTCGCCCCGCCGCTTCCCGTCCTTCTCTCTCCNAGGCCCCCGGAGCCCGCCGCGAACGCGCGGGGTGAGGGAGAGCGCCCGCCGAGCGCGCTGTTAGCCCGCCTTCGGCGCCGCGCTCGCCCCGCCGCTTCCCGTCCTTCTCTCTCCCCGCGCCTCCCCTGAGGCGAGACGGGGACGGGGACACAGGGACAGTCCCAGGGACAGGGACGGGCCGATCTCGCCGCCGTCCCACACACGATGCGCACC
>VZTX01009629.1:0-29680 GCA_013400915.1 Pardalotus punctatus
AGGAGGAGAGGAAGAAAGAGGAGAAGAGGAAAAAAGAGAAGGAGAGGAAAAAAGAGAAGAAGAAGAAAGAGGAAAAGAGGAAAGAGGAAGATAAGAAAGAGAAGGAGGAGGAGGAGAGTGCAGAGTGAGTGGCTCCCGTTGCCTTTCTGGCTTTGTTGGAAATGAGTGCGATCGCAGCTTTTGTTTCAACTGCGTGCACAAGCTGGAGAGGCTGAAACACCCACGGCAGAGCAGAGCTCCCAGCCTGGCAGGCGACTGGGGTCTGCTGGGGAGGGGTGGGCGAGCAGGAGGGATGCTTTGGCAATTCGGCTCACCCCAGCCTCGCTGCTGACGCCGACAGGCGAGCGTCTCCTGGTGACACGGGCTCCGTCTCCATCACGGCCGCCCGTAGCAACCGCAGCCTCTGGTGCCTTCTTGGGAGGTGGGAGCACCCAGCTTCGGGAGATGGTCCGTGCTATTTAAACCATCCCCATTGATTCCGGGCACTCGGGATTATTTTGAGGTGAATGTAAAGACAGGATTATGTGTTGTGTCTGCAAATGCTGCTTCATACAAGTAGGTACAATTTTATATTTTTTCCTGTTGTAGAAGATAGCCGAGTTCTTGTCAGCTGTGGCAGGTGGTGGCTTTGGTCTGGATGGTATTGAGAGACTTCTTTCTGCTTAGTTTAGTAGTTTGCTCTGATTTCACATGAGGCAAACATTTAGGGATTTATTACCTAGTACTACAATATTATTCTCTGTTAATTCCTCTAAAGTAGCTAGATTTTCAAGACGAAGCTGGAAACACATGATTACTCAGTGTCAAACCCATATGTTTTTGTTTCATCAAAATCTGTTCCTGGAGCTTCATTATAGAAACTTGAGCTTCAGTTGTGGGGTGAATGAGATGCTACTCCATCTTTCAATGCGTTTGTTTATTGGAAAAAGAGAGAGAGACCAACAGGTTTTCTAGTTTAATATGGAAAAATTTGTAATTGCATTTGAAGGGAGAATAATTTAAAAAAAATTAAGGGGGGAAATTATTAAAAATAATAAAATAAAGATTTTTGTGCATTTAACTGTCTTATAATTCTTCTCATTATACCAAATCCCTGCTTTGCATATCTTGGCAGGAAAGAGAAAATCAAGAAATAAATGCACAGAGCAACACGTGAGGTGCTTTCTTCCCAGTTATGAAGTTATATTAAAACAATAAAATCAGTCTTGAGAGCCCCTTTGTCAGAATGGTGGAGCTGAGGTCTGTACTTGCTGCTGAAGGAATTATGCGTCCTGGTGGTGTCTTGCACAGGCAAACATGGGATTTGAATCGTGCTTGTGGGAAAGCCTTGCCTGGAAATTAGGCCTTGGCTTTTTATTTGTCCAATTTTAATTATACGAGAAATGATTATGCACAGGAGGAGAAACATTCTGCCTGGATCTTTCTCCCTCTGCAATTTTTGCTTATGCCCATGTAATGCCCTGCTTTATTACACACAATCCAGTATTTTTTCTCTCCCCTCCAGATCCCTGCTGCAGCCACCTTGTCTCCCTGCTGATAAGGCTGTGGATGAAGCCTGCCTTGCCGAGGAGGCCCTCAGGGTTGAGCAGCTGGAAGAAATTGAGATAAGTAATCTCGAAGGTGCTCTTGTCCAGGTACGGCATCACTCCCTGCTTGGGCTTGGGTCTGCAATGAGCTCTTGCTGCCCAGCCAGTGCTGGGGGCTCAGAGCTTCTCCGAGGGGATGCAGTGCCCTGAAGGGAGCAGCTGGAGCTGGGCACTGGACATGTTTCCCACCAAGATGTCCCCATCCCTGGAGCTGAGCCAGCAGCAGTAGCTGTGGATGCAGGGAGGGCTCCTTTCACCCTACAAACTGGGCACTGAACATGAGCCGAGAGTCTGGCGAGTAGGGGGGATATGGGGTATCCATTCAAGCTGCAAAGTCTGCTCTTTTACTGACAGAGTGGGCCTTTTTCTCCTTAAAATGGCTTTTTTCTTTCGAAGGTGGAAGAAGAGACAGCTGAAGCTGCTGAAACCAATGCTGAAGGTAAAACCTGTGTCAGTATGGTGCCAAACTGGGATGAAGTGAAGCAGGGGATGCAGTGCCTGATGGGGGGAGAATCCAGCTTTTCCTCTCCTGCTGTCAGGGAGCAGGCAGCTGAGTTTTCTGCAGTGTGGGCCTGCATGGGTAGTCAGGGCTTTTCACTGGGGTAAAGCATCCTGTGGACACAGCACCATGGCAATATTGGCATTGTCTGGAGCTGGCTCTGAAGGTACAGTGCTGAGTCCTGTTGAATAAGCAATTAAGCAATCCCTGATGTGAAATAAGAGTTGCTCCTTCAGCTGGAGAATGTACAGGGATAAAGGGTATTTTCTCTACCACTCTTCTCCATTTGGGAAATAACCAGTGGCATAAAGCACATTTTAGTATAACCTTTTAGGAAGCAATGGGTTGGTAAGGAAAATTAGGTGGTGAGCTCCCATTGCAGCCGGAGTGAGCAAAGGCAGATCCTGGCATAGCTCCACTGACATTGGGAAGTTGCACAGGGAATGGCTTGCCCTGATCCCTGAGATTCTCTGTCGTGCAGCCCTTGCAGAGGGGCAGTGATGCTAGAAAATGCTAATTTGTCAGGAGCAGTAGGGACAGGACAAGGAGTAATGGGTACAAATTGAAAGAGGGGGAATTCATGTTACATTATTAGGAAGGAATTCTACACTGTGAGGGTGGTGAGATACTGGAACAAATTGCCCAGGGAGGTTGTGGATGCCCCAACTCTGGCAGTGCTCAAGGCCAGGCTGGATAAGGCGTTGAGCAACCTGGCCTAGTGGGAGATGTCCCTACCCATCGGACATGACCTTTAAGGTCCTTCCAAGCCTTAACATCCCCTGACTCCATGACAAACACGTGGTAGGATGCCCCCCACTGCAGCCGTGCGCCCCCAACCCCTGTGAGCAGCGGGCAGCCCCAAACCCCCGCCAGCCTCGCATTTCTGCCGTGACACAACCGTCCCGTCTCAAACCACTCTGTGTTCTATTGCAGCTTCAGATGCCTTGTCCTTTGCTTGAAGCACCTTTCAGGCTGCTAGCAGCATGGCCAGGCGGGCCCGGGACGTCGAGCTAGACCGGCTGGTGCATGACAAGCCGCTCGCTGGCGGGGACCCCTCCCCTCCCGGCCGCGGGGCTCTAGAGCAGCTCCCCAATGTCCCCAGCTACCAAGCCACCGCTGCCGCCCGCACCCCCGTCCTTGTCGCCAGCAAGCCAAAGGCTGGAGTTGTCAACCCCAATTTTTGCACTGAGGAGCAATCCCCACTAGGTATTAGAAGTGTTGGCTTTGACGATGGCCTTGCGTAGTTAGAGGGGCACGGGGGGGATTCCTGGAGTAGTTGCTTTTTTGTTGCTTTTCGGCAGGGGGGAAAGAATTGAAAAATAAAAGCACGCTTTGTGTTGCAGCACAGAGGCTGGGGAACAAAATCCTTGTGTTTTTCTGCTTCTGCCTCATCACTATGTGCCTTTTTAGCTAAGCCTAAAGAGCGTTTGCAAATGCTGTGTGTTTAGAGCTGCTCAGAAAAGCTCTCCTGAAGGATCTGCAGGCAGAGGGTGCAATATCACCGCACACTCTCTTTTCTCTCCAGCATTTGTGCAACCTGCTCATTCTGAGAGGAGAGGAAGGTGGAGGTTTGCTGTTCATGGCTTTCTGCCTTTTCTGCAGCTTTGCTTTGCTTTGTTTTTAACCAGCAAGCCAAATTCTGCTGCTTTTCCTTACATGCAACAGATTTTAACTTTGCAGCCCAAACAGACTTTTTCTCAGGGATTTAATCAAGTCACACTTTAATCCACTAATTCCACATCAGCGTGAAGCAGCAGGGGGTTCATGGGGTCTTTCAGATGTGTGAAAATCTCCTGCAGAAGATATCCTGCAGGAATTAATTGTATTTTGTTAAACAGCTAAGCAAAGAGACCACACTTCACAGCCAAGCGCCTGTGGGGTCTGGCCAAGGTAACCCCAGTGCCATTTCTCCTTTGGACAACTGGTATCTTTCTTTACTCACTATAAACATCCAACCTTCCTGCTTCTACCCTTGCCTGTGGCAGGAAGCAGCTATTACCTCTGCAAAAGAAGCCATAAATGCCTATTTAAATAGTGCCTTACTCTGCATGAAAAGCAAACCCTGTGTGATTCAGAGCTGTCACAATCCATATGTTTACATTCAGAAGAACCAGGAGAATTTCTACACCCTGGGAAGCAGGTTTGCTCCTGGAAATTCTGGGTTCCTGCATAGCACCTTCAGCTGGGAATCCTAATCTCCATTGTTTTCCAAACCACGGGAGCCCAACACTCAGATGGAGTAGCTGCAATCGCTGCAAGCTGGGCAAGCAGAAGGGAAGCAGATGGCAGTTCTTAGAGTGTTAAAAACTGGGCAAGAAAAGATAAAGAAGTGCTCCAAATGCTTAGGAGAAAGGGGTGCTAGGCAAGAAGGGAATGGAGGGAGAAGGAGAGTCCTTCCAACACGGTGCATGACCTGGGGGCAGCACTGTGTCAGCAATGGGGTCTGGGGAGCCATCCCGGCCGCAGGTGGGGCCCTGCACCCCCTCACCTGCCATTATTGTCCTTCCCCACGGAGCAGGTAACTGCCCCACCGCGGAGATCAAGGATGTGGCCAGCGCAGGCGATGCTGTGGAGAACCACGGTACCCGGGTACCGGTGCCCGCTGCCGGCGCTCCCAACCTGCTGGCGGTGCCCGGCGCAGCATCCCCCAGGTACGGCTCTGCCCAGGCGCGGTCCCTGGCTCCCCCTGAGGGTGCCAGGACAGGAAAGCTTTTACAGCCATGCGGAGCTACCCATTTCCAGCAGATGTGGACAGTGATGTGTATGTGGTGGGTGTCACCCCGGTGCACAGCAGAGGAGATGGTGAAAGCCTTGCCTCTTGTTTGCATTTTTTAATTAAATGGTTACATTTTGTTTAAAGCTTTTGGGGGCCAGGGACAGCCCTGTCTGTGTGTCCTGGAGATGGGCTTGATCCCTGGGCCATGGTCAAATCCCATTTGTCTGTTGTCCACATGTCTCTGTTCCCAAATTCACAGCACAGAGGGTTTATGCACTGGATATGGGCCTTCATCATAATTATAAACAATTTTATTCTTGTATTTTTGCTGCAAGGGTTTGCAGCATCTCCCCCCATCTCTCCTTGCAGAGGAGTGGTGGAATCCCCACCCCTCAAAGTGTTCAAGACCAGGTTGGATGGGGTTTTGGGCAACCTGCTCCAGTTAGAAGGCATCCCTGCCCATGGCAGGGAGCTGGACTTAATGGTCTTTTAAAGTCCCTTCCAACCCAGGTAATTCAGTGACTCTCTGTTTAGAGAGAAGGAGGATTAAAACCGAGCTTTAAAATTTAGGCTGGAGGAAGCTGATGGATTTTTTTCTGTCGTAACATTAGGTTTTTTCAAGGCTCACTCTTGCACTAGAGTGGGGTTTTTTTCTGTGCTGAAAACCAGGTGCTGTAGTCATTTTCACTTAACAGTTTGGATCTTTTAGTAAACAAGCTCCTGGAGGAGCAAATAAAATGGTAAAAATGCCCACAATCCAGTCTGTTGAACAGCTGTTTAAACTCGGAAAGTAGAGTCTAAAGCTTAATGTGAAATACCTGCAGTGAAAATTAAACATATTTGCAGTTACACATGTGAGCATGTAAAGCTTTCTGCTGGGTCTCCAGGGAGTGTCTCAAAACAATGCTGGAGGTCCTTTGGTAGAGCTGGGTATTTTTAAAAGCAAGCAACTCCTGTTCTCAAACATAAAGAAATAAAATTTAATTATTGTGGACTAGAAGGAAAATGCTCATCTCCTGCTGGGATTTCCAGAGGAAGAGGACATAACTCTGCATTGAGCAGTCACCCAGTTATCCTTAAGTCCCTTCTACTGTCCACAGTCCTGAGTTATTTCCTGCATGGGTCTGTGAAGGATTAGGGTTAACATGGTTTAGACAGAGTCATAAAAGACTCATCACAAATGAGTGACACATCTAATTGAACCTGGAAACAAGCTCCTGCAGATAAATACCTGGATGCTCTGGCTGATGCCATATGGGCAGGGACCCCATGCATCCCACTCGTTCTAGTGCCTATGGCCTCTGCCTGCAGCATTCCAAGGGCAACAGAACCAGAGCAGCGTTCAGGCTGTGCCAGGGCTTTCCATCCCAGCTGGCTGCTCAGCGCAAGGTGTGTGTGGGTGGTGCTGCAGGGTCCCCCTTACAGAGCAAGGGGCTGCCAGTGCCTTGCTCAGGGATGAGGAATGGCCAGGGGGGCAGCGTGGGGCCCTGAGGGGATCCTGAGGGGACAGAGGCAGGGGAAGGNAGGCATCTGGGCTTGCTCAGGGATGAGGAATGGCCAGGGGGGCAGTGTGGGACCCTGAGGGGACAGAGGCAGGGGAAGGGCAGCTGGAGACTGGTGAGAGGCAATGGATGTTGTCCTAACAACACTACGGACCTTGGCATGACGATTTCTCCAAACTGATGGTTTTGGGAACCCCTCCATCCACATTTGGGAGCACTTTAAAAGGGGGGTTTGTGTATCCCCTCCACCCCTGCGCTCTGCACTTGGGAAATGGAGGTTCATCATCCCAGCAGGACACACCTGAGAGCCAGCAAGGCTGAAGTTGGTGGGTTCACAACATCTGGGAGATGTGTGATGCTTGGATGACCTCCCTCAGCATCCTGCTTGCTCCTGCTCCACACACAGCACCGAGACATTTTGTGCCATGGCCAGTGGGATCAGCAGCTGTGGTGGCAGGAGACCATTTCTCCATCACAGTTACAATTCTGGACTTGGCTGCAGGCTTGTAAACCAGTCCAGATTTTTGCTGGGACTGCTCTCTTGATATCCAGCTTCCCTTCTGACACCTTGCTTGCCCACATGTACGGAAGTCACCTGAGAAACCCAGACGGGTCAAAGGGAGCCACCAGCTGTGTTAGGACACAACTTCTAGGTATTGCTGGCATTGTACTTTCCTTGCCTGCCTCTTGAAGTGCAGTGATGTGATGCTGTGGCACTGGGGACAAGCACAGGGTGATGCCTGCCCTCCCTGCATCTTGCCAGGTACCCAAACTGGGTTGCAAAAATGGGTCAGGTGGCTGCGTGCATGTGGAGCCAAGGGCTTGGTGGTGCCCGGGAAGAAATAAGGTTTTGCAGCAAAGGAGCAGGGAGGTTCACTCCCATATACTCCAGGCAATGTCAAAAATTAGGGGGAACTCACCCTAGTAGGAGGAGGGGGAATGGAAAACAGGTCACACCTGGGGGAAGGAAGGGGAGGAGGAGGGAGAGGAGCCCGCTGAGGATGGGAGAGAAGCCAATCCTCTGTCGCTGTGTTTGTGTCTGCAGGAGGAAGCGACTGCTCCCAGAGGATGGCCTGGACAAGGGGCTGGAGAGCCAGTCCCCCACCCGAGTGTGGGGCTGGGACGAGGAGCAGAGGGAAAAGTGCGTAATGGGACCCAGGGACTCTGGATCAGCCGAGTTCTGCATCAGCTGCCCAGGGTTCACATCCTGGAGCTTGGGTGGGAATAACAAAGATCTTAGAAGTGCTGGGATGCCAAAGGAGAGGGAGTCATGCCACTTTGTGTCCTTTTCGTTACACAATACCCACATAAATGCAGGTAAATCCCAATTCAGATGCTGTAGGTTAAAGAATGGGTCATGATTGGGTCATGGTTCAAGGCCAGGCTGGACATGCCTTGGAGCAACCTCGTCTAGTGGAAGGTGTCCCTCCCGTGGCAGGGAGGCTGGAATGAGATGAGTTTTAAGGTCCTTTCTAAACCTGTCCTGGGGCTTTCCTACCTGCATTGAATGCCTGCTGGTCTCCCCACAGCCTGCCCGAGCGCATCGGCTCAGCCACGAGCCTGAGCAGCACCATCGTCAACAGCCGGCTTCAGGAGCTGGTGAGGCTCTTCAAGGAGAGGACTGAGAAGGTGAAGGAGAAGCTGATTGATCCCGATGTCACCTCAGATGAGGAGAGCCCTGTGGCATGTGAGTTCAGGTGGGGCTGGGAGGGTTTCCTCGGTGGGTCCCCACATATGCTGTGTTTTCTGGGAGACAGCTGCTTTATTAACAATTTAAAGCCCTTAAACCAAATTGCAGTAAGATTTTTTTCTGCCCTTTAAAATAACTGTGTGGCCTCTCCCAGCTCCCACCAAAGCAGCACCTGCAGCAGCACCAGTGCCTGCCCCAGGAGGGGAGCTGGAGGGGCACAAGCCTTCAGGGGATGACCACTACTGTGAGATGCTGTGCTGCACATTCAAGCACCGGCCCTGGCTGGACCGCCTGAAAAGCTACCGGTTCCCCAGCAGCATCGACCCCCTCACCAGTGAGTGATGGAGCACGGCCTCGTGCCCGGGCTGGAGGCAAGCTGGTGGGACTGGGGGAGAGAGGGTGAGGAGGCAAGGACATGTAAAGAGGAAAGAATTAAGCAAGAAATGACTTAGTTTTCACCTAAGCCCAGAATTTTAAATTCCCCTCCAAGGCACAGGCTTTCCTAAATACTTCCAGCTGTGAGTGTCAGGAGCGTGACTAGACATTCTGCTTTGCCTGTGGTGTGGATACCTGAAAAAAAATTAAAATCACAAAAGAAAATCCACTGCTTTGTGGCCACCCCACAAAAGTCCAGCTCTTTCCTTAGTCTTTCATATTCCTCAGTCCTTTGGAAGCCCCTGGGCTCAGGCAGCCCAGCTACCAGTTCAGCATGGCTGCAGGGGAAAAAGCAAAACTAGGAAGCTGGTGTTGTGGGAGCAAAGCAAAAGCATATATAGTTGGATGAGCAAAGTTAGAAGAAGCTTTCTGATATAGTGTGGTGTGCTCTGTGACCAGGGGTGTTTACTCAGTGCTAATCACCATCACCAAGAGACTTCCTGCAGGTTTTCCTGTTGTGTTGAGGGCAGGTCAGGGGATGAAAACCCCTTTGTGTAGTGGATTCACACAGGGGAGGGACATCAGCCTCTCTGATCGTGCTGCTATTCCCTGTGCAGATCTGATGTACGTGCTGTGGCTGTTCTTTGTTGTCATGGCCTGGAACTGGAACTGCTGGTTGATCCCCGTCCGCTGGGCTTTCCCCTACCAGACTCGGGCAAACATCCACTACTGGCTGCTGGTGGATTACCTCTGTGACCTCATTTATCTGCTGGACATCCTCGTCTTTCAGACCCGGCTGCAGTTTGTACAGGGGGGAGACATCATAGTGAGTGGCAGGGCACTACATCCCACCCTTGGGGACCAGCTGAGGGGATCTCCCATCCCCCCGAGTGACATGGCTGGTGCTGCTCTCTGACCTCCCAGTCGAGCTCTCCAAGCTCTCCCAGCATCGCCATGGCCGTCAGGGCTCAGAGACCACAAGGATCTCTCCTGACATGGAGTGGATAAGCCAGCAGTCTCTTTGTCTGCCAAACACACCATTTTTTCCTATAAAATCAATACCATCTCATCTAGAAACTGTGTGGTCGGTGGTAGCCCTGCTCCTGGGTAGGGATGCCCACGGGGTGGCTCTGCCCGTGGTGAGGTGCTCATTGACCAGCCCTGGCTCAGCCTGGCTGCCAACCTTGGGCATGGGCGTAACAAACTCTGGGGTTAATTTCCAGGAGCATGCCAGGCAGGATGCATTAGTAATTGCAATCTGAACACATAGATCACACTCTTGAGATAAGGGAAAGCCCTTGATTTCATTTCCATATCCAATTAAATAAGCTGTGAAAAACCACACCTTGAGGATACAGCCTTCCCACGGCCATGCAGATGCCAAGACAGGCAGGTTTCTCCTGAAAATTCTGGGTTTTGTGGTGCTGGCACTGTAATGTGCTTTTTCTAGGATGCAAAATCAACACAGGATGTCCCAAGGTAGGATGGGAAGATGGCATACAGCCAGGTCTTCTCCTCTTGCTCTGCACTCCAGACACAGAGGGAGCATCTTCCCTGTTGTGGTGCAGAGGAAGAAAGCCAGGCATGCCCATGTGCGCCCTGAATTTCCTTTCTCTGAGCAATAATCAATATTCCTCTCTCTCTCCTTCCTGTTCCCAACCAGACTGATAAAAAGGCCATGAAAGAGAACTACCTGCGATCACAGCGCTTTAAGGTTTGTCATAATTTTCTTTATGCATCTGAATTTTTAATCTGCCCCATGGGCTGCAGCCCCACCCCAGTGCTCCTGCCAGTCCCTACAGAGGTTTCTCCCTGTGTGGGTTTCAGATGGATGTGCTGTGCCTCCTGCCCCTGGATTTCTTCTACTTCAAAGTTGGTGTGAACCCCCTCCTGCGCTTCCCTCGCTGTCTGAAGGTGAGCCAGAGCTTACAAAACCAGGCAGAACAGCAGCTGCCAGGGATGTGGAGGAGTCCTGTGCTGGCTGGAGTGAGCTATGATGGGTCAGACTCATCGATGATGACAAGAGGATTATAGAATGGAGGGAAGTTTTGTCCCAAAGGCTTTGCAGGGCTGTTGGTCAAACACTTCATTTCAATCCTAAGCCACACTCACATTTCCTTAGAAAGGCATTTATAGGTGGAGACAATCTGTGTGTAGCAGTCCATGCTGCAGAGGGGCTGCAGGAGGAAAACTGAGGGGCAGAGGGGTTTTATGGGGAGGTGATTCTCCGAACGGGGAACCTGGAACATACAGCTCTCCTTCTTCTCCCAGTACCTGGCCTTCTTCGAGTTCAACAACCGCCTGGAGGCTATCCTGACCAAGGCATACATCTACAGGTGAGGGGGATGAGAGAAGGAGGGAGCATGGAATTGCTGTTTGCCACTGGGGAGGAGGGTTCCCTTCAGTGTGCACCTGTTCCGAGTCCCTGATTTATTTCCCTGCTGTTCCTGGGCTGGCTGACAGGGACATTGGCTGATACAGTGGGACACAGGGGTCCCAAAGCCTGCATGGGTAGGATGACCTTTCTCCAACCCACAGGGACAAGGGTGCTGGCACTGAAGAGGAGCCATCAGCAGATAAACTGCTTTTTCTGGCACTTCTGGAGCTGCAGGGCTGTGGGAGGCAGCAGCAGGGCTGGAATGCTCTGTGATTCCTGCTTTGGCAGGACCTGTATGGCCATCTCTTCAAGGCTCCTGTTGACACAGGGGGGACCTGACATCTTTCTCCAGATGGATCATCTCCCTTCCTGCTCTCTCCTGGGTTTTTTGCAGAGTGATTCGCACCACTGCCTACTTACTGTACAGTCTGCACGTGAACTCCTGCCTCTACTACTGGGCCTCAGCCTACGAAGGACTGGGCTCCACCACCTGGGTCTATGATGGGGAAGGAAACAGGTACAAGCCAGGGCTGGGGGTCTCACATAGCACAGCCTGCTGTGATCAGCTGGAGCAATAAGGGAATGGTGGGATGCAGCTGGATTCATAAAAACCCCAGCAGCAAAGGGTTGGGGGTGCCAGGAGAAGATGTGGAGCCGGGGAGAATGACAAGGACAGGAGGGATGGGGTGTGCAGTAACACACAGTGCTGCAAGGTGAAGAGACTGCAGCTGGGCAGAGGTGGAAAGCAGTGGCAGGCTGGAGTGGCTGAAAAAGTGAGATCCTGATGCTGGGAAGCGAGGGAATGCTGCCTGGCCAAGCAGGATTGAAATAAGTCCTGTTTCTGACCAAGTTAACCTGGTGCCAGGTTGGGATGGAGGAGTGACACCGTGTGTCCCTGTGCCCTGTGTCAGTCCCCTCGGAGCAGCCCCACACCCTCATTCCTGGGGTGTGAGATGGGGACAGTGACCAGCCCTTCCCTCACCATGGCAATACACGTGTTAAATGTCCACTGTGTCGTAATGATGGATGCTACAGGCAGAGGCCTTGGCTCACAAGCTGAATGCCCAACCCTGTGTTAATGTTGCTGCTGTAGAGCTATTTTGTATGATACAGGAATCTGTATCTATCCCCAGGTGTAAAGATAACACCCAAGGGAATGCCCAAGACCAGGGAATCAGGAATTCATTTGGCATCTCCCTAGTCCCATGCCAACAATTTGCTCACAAACCCATTTTTTTCCCCTGATGATTTCTAAAAGTCTAAATGCTGCTGAAAATGTGTTGCTGGTTTATGGCACTTCACACCAGAAATGCCTTCAGAGCTGCCTCCTCTTCTCCTCCCAGCTACATCCGCTGTTACTACTGGGCAGTGAAAACCCTCATCACCATCGGGGGCCTGCCAGACCCCAAGACACTCTTTGAGATCGTCTTCCAGCTGCTGAACTACTTCACAGGCGTCTTTGCTTTTTCCGTCATGATTGGGCAGGTGAGCAGGACTCGTGAGGGGTTCCCAGCCTTGAGTGGGGATGGTTTTTGGTGGGGTTGATCCACAGGTTTGCACCTCCAGGTTTGTTTTCCCCATGGAGGGACCTGCTCAGAATTGGTGCAAGCAAAAAGGATTTGGCAGATGCTGTTAGGGCTTGGCTTACATGCTTAACCTGCTGATGGATAAGTGACAGCAGCTAAAAGTTCTCTTCCACCTCTTCCATTCAGATGAGAGATGTGGTCGGTGCTGCTACTGCAGGACAAACTTACTATCGGAGCTGTATGGACAGCACCATTAAATACATGAACTTCTACAAGATTCCCAAAACTGTTCAGAACCGGGTGAAGACGTGGTATGAGTACACGTGGCAATCTCAGGGCATGCTAGGTGAGATCCAGCCACTCCGAGGGTCAATGTCTGTATCTCATGTTTTACTGGGGTTGCTTTGCAGAGCTGAAATGTCAAAAAGCACTACAGTTTGGGGGTGCAGGGTGGCTTATTTTACTCTTCAGCATAGGGGCTTGTGTGCCCACCTGTAGAGTTTACAGGGTGCCACTGGGTCACAGCACTTTGGTGACCCAGCATCACTCCCAGCACACTGAGTCCAGCGTCCCATGTGCCACGTGTCCAGCAGCAAAGCCACCAGCTCACCCTACGAGGAGGACATCAGGCAGGAGCAGGAGATCTGGGCCCACCCTCCTGGCCAAGAAAAATGCTGCCTTGGTCTCAGTGGTCTGTTTCTGAGAGGCATCAGGGCAGGGCTAATGCAAAGGGTGGTTTTCCATCACACTTCAGATTTAGAGCCACAGAGGCTGGAGGAGACCTTTCTGTGCGAGATGGCTCCTGCCCTCTGCCACCAGAACGTGGCCTGCTTTCCCCCTGCCACATGAAGGACACGCTCTAGGATCCAGTGTTGGAAGCAGCCAATTTTCTGCTTTGTCTCACAGATGAGTCAGAGCTGCTGGTGCAGCTGCCAGACAAGATGAGGCTGGACATCGCCATCGACGTGAACTACAATATCGTGAGCAAAGTGGCCCTTTTCCAGGTACCCTCTGCAGCACAGGCCCTGGCTGGCAGAGCCTGCCACGCCAGCACAGACTAATGCTGGCATGTTTTGGCTCTGTTTGGGCTCAGGGCTGTGACAGACAGATGATCTTCGACATGCTGAAGCGGCTCAGATCAGTGGTCTACCTGCCCAATGACTACGTGTGCAAGAAGGTAATGAGATGCTTGGGTGTCGTGGCCAGGCTGTGCCAGACACAGGGAAAGCCAGGCCTGGCCCATCACCCTGATGAACCACTTCACAGGGAGGGAATTCGGAGCAAAAACATCCTCAGCTGCAGCTGGTCTTGTAAAAAACTGACCTTTTGCTGCAGCCCTGAGCAGCAGAACAGGGAACAGCCTGCCGGAGCCTTTGGCATGCTTAGATGAGAATGCTCAGGATTGAGCACCATCAAGACATTTTGGGAGCTTGGGGAGGGCAGTATGGTCATGGGACATCCCACCCAGCTCTGCTCTTCACTGCAGGGAGAAATAGGCCGTGAGATGTACATTATCCAGGCGGGACAGGTGCAGGTGCTGGGGGGACCCGATGGCAAATCTGTGCTGGTGACCCTAAAAGCTGGATCTGTCTTTGGAGAAATCAGGTGAGTGAAGCAGTTTCAGGGAGCTGGGGAAATACAGCTCATGGGCTATGGGTGAGGAGGCTGGGAAGTGGAAGGATCAGCAGCACCCCAAATAATATTTGTGATTGAGAGCCATGAACCAGCTGATACACAAATGACAGATTTTCTGTTGTATTTTGTCATCATGTTGTCTTCTGCCTGGGAAGCTGGTGATTGTAAACAGAGGTATATGGATGGAAGAATGGGAAAATTAATAAGAAAAGATGTTTCACAAATATAGTCTCCCAGTCATTAATCCACCCATTTCATGGGCATGGAAAGCCCTGTACCAGTTGGTAACACAGCAATACTGCTGCCTCCCCACAGCCTAGCAGACACTAGACTGGTGTAAAATGTAATATTTAACCCTTCAAACCCCCAAATAAATTTTAATGTAATGCTCCATGCAAGATTTCCCTTTATCATTCTTTAAAAACTGTGCATGATAAATTCCATCGGGAATGAAAATTAAACTCTGAGTCCCATGAAAGAGAGAGGGGGAAACATGTAAAAGGAGATTTGAAGTTCTGAGCCTGTGAACAGAGGTGCTGATGTCCTGCATTGTCTCTCCCAGCTTGCTGGCAGCAGGAGGGGGAAATCGCCGGACAGCGAATGTCGTCGCCCACGGCTTCGCCAACCTTTTTATTTTGGAGAAGAAAGACTTGAACGAGATTTTGGTGCATTACCCGGAGTCTCAGAAGCTGCTGCGTAAGAAGGCCAAGTATGTGTCAGGCTGGTGCTTTCTACCCTGTGGCATTTTAAAACCAGCAGAGCCTGGGTTTTGGAATCTCAGGGGAGTGTTTTCTCCGCGTGAAGCCCTGAGAAACCTCCGGCTGCAGGCGCTGTGTTCCCACTGCCGTGGGTGGCTCCCACTCCGGGCTGGAGATGCTGTCCCTCGGCAGAGGGCACCCGGCTCTCGTCGCTGGGCTGGGGAGGCTCCGGCTGCGAACCTTCGCCACTAAAAGCGGGTGGAGCTGGGCAGCGAGCGTGGCCGAAGTGCCTCCGTTAAGAAATCTATTAAAAGCTTCCTTTTAGTTAGCATTACTTAATTTGTTATTCTGTCCTCCCCAAGGCATAAAAAAAATCCTTGTACTTTTAACGCTTGGTTTCTCTGCCTTATAAAATCCAGCTAATAGAACATGTTCTCGGACTGACATCACCTCTCCCTTTCCGTGCTGCAGGAAAATGCTGAAAAGCAACAACAAACCCAAAAATGAGAAGGGAGGCCCTAGAGATCCACTCATCATCCCGCCAAAAGCTGACACCCCAAAGCTCTTCAAGGCTGCCCTGGCTGCCACAGGGAGGATGGGGGGCACAGGGCCCCTGGGACGGCTCCGCTGGAGGCTGCGGGAGCTGAAGGCGATGCAGGAGGCACAGGTCAGCATGGGGGGTGCAGCAATTTGGCTTTGCTTCCTTGGATGCCGAGTCTGCTCTCCCCCACCAGCTCTGGAGTGGTTAAGGTGCCTTGAAGGAGTGAGCTCAGGACACTGGGGTCTGTCATAGCGTGGGCAGACAGGAAGGGGCGATCCAAGATCTCGGCAAATGCCAGGGTCCTAAAGGGGTTTGGTTTGCAACATGAAAGGGAAGTACACTGATGTTTTGCCTACCTGTGCTAAGCCTGAGTCTAATTTCTAGCTGGGCTACAGCACAGATGGATGAAGGTCTCTTCCATCCTGCAGAGATAATAAATTGATGTGCTGGCGGGATAAGGGTGATGCTGGCATGCAGCACTCACAGCCCAGTCAATATTTCCAAGCTTTCCCCATGCAGCTGGGAAATAGCAGGCAGTGCTGTCCTGCCACCTTTGCATGAAACCCCTTGCCTTTTGTCACGAGCAGCTGAAAAGGAAAATGGCCCTGTCCTTTATTTTTCTTCTGTTTTTTCTTCCAGTTTTCTCAGCTAAACTTATAAGGAAAATTTTGTCTCCGTGCAGACCTTGTTGTTACTATTCTCACGTGGAACCCTGCGCACTTATCACATCTGGATGTGCAGAGGGAGGGGAAAGAGGAGCTGATAGGGAGTGCGGTGGCCTTGGGGCTGGGTAAACACCAGGCTGATGCCAAGCATAGCTGCATTTCTGCAGTCCTTCAGAGGAACAAGAGGCTTCAAACAATGTGGTCTTTTATATTAATTCATAACCAGTTAACTGCAGCAGTGCACGGGAGCACCAAGGGCCATGGCAGTGGCAACAAGCCCAGTTTCTGAAGGGTGCAAGTATTGGGAATTGACCCCACTAACGGACCCTACTAACGCCCCTCTCCATGGCACATCCGCAGGGCAGGCTTCTAAGGCTCCTCTCTAAAGGAGGACAGGGCAGTCTGGGACTGCTCCCACACAGCAGAACTTCTGCCATGCTTGGGCAAGATCAGCCCCTCCAGATTCTTCAGGAGCAAAATGAGAGTTAGTGAAGGAGGTGTGAGAAAGCTCTGTTGTGCTTCTCTCTGTGTTTCTCTAGACATTCAGGATGTAATCCAGCTGCCCTCTTGCAGGGAGCATCTCTGGCAGAAAGCTGACATCCCAAAGCAGAGATCCTGTGGCAGAACCACAGAACATCAGCCTGGCTTTGCTGTATTGGGGGTAGTGGGCAAGGCTGCTAAGGCTGATTTTGCCTCTTTTTTTATTTGTTATTGCAGGGTTCCAGGGTGAGTCCGACCCCACCGAAATCACCAGTGCACCAGAGGTCACCTGTCACCTCCCACAAAGCACAGACCCACTTGGGAGAAGAAATATCCTCAGAATCTTCTGATCATTCAGTCACCATTCGTGTGATTTCCACAGCAAAAGAAGATGAGGAAATCCTTGCTGCTGAGATTTCAGAGAAAGAAAAAGAAGAGAAATGAAACAGCAGCAGGTTCCAGGGCAGGCATAGGAGTCAGACAAATGCCTGGGTTAGCAGATTTTTGTTGTTAATGATTTCCATGCAGTGGCTGTAGGCTTTGCTATGTGCTACAGGTAGGATCTGCCTCTGGTTTCTGCCCAGACCTTCAATCCCTGCTGATAAAACCCTCTGCCATTTGACCCAGAACCATACAAGGTTTCTGTGCTCTGCAGATCTATTGAGCACCTTTATGAATTCCCCACTAAATCTCAAACCATCCCTCTTGCTTTGAAATCCAGCCTTGTGGAGGGAGAGCTATGGAAAAAGAGCTTTTTATGGCCCTGGATGGTTAATGAGTGCTCAGACAAAGCGTGAAGAGTTATTCACCTCTGACAGCTGAGTCACTGCTTGGCTAGAAACGGCCAAGGGAAAAAAACAAGGTTTCTGTGTTGGGCTCAAGGCTGACAGCAGCAGTGGGGAGTGATTAATCTGAAAAGGATGTGGACTATGCTCACAGGCCAAGCATGGAGCAAATCAAGCTGTCATGAGAATGCCAACCTCTGTCCCTGAGTGCCCAGACTGCAAGATACTTGAGGGTCCCTGTGTGGTGCCAAGACCACCTTGGCTTTGACACTGGGAAGAATTCTTGCCAGCTGCCCACCCCGGGAAGGTGGTGGACTCTCCATGACTGGGGGCTGTTATGGAGAGATTTGATGAGCATCTTTCAAGGACAGACAAGCACAATCCTGGAGGAGATGTTCCTGGAGTTCCTTTCCAGCCTTGGGATCTTTCAGTGCTGCAAGTGCTGGAAGGGATAAAGAGAGCAGGAAGGGAGAAGCTGAGTTGGTTCCCAGATGGGAGGGGAAAGAGAAGTGCAGTAAGTGCTCTCCTCTTGCAGACAGTGTTTCAGAGTCAGCTCAGGGCCTGCAACATGCCAAAATGCATGCACAAGCCTGTGGGTGCTCCCCTGCACTCATTGCTGGGCCTCGGTGACATCCACATTTCCAGCAGCCAGTTTCCAGCCCTGTTGTCACTTGACTGGCTCTTGGCCACATTTCCCATGGAGAGAGAAGCCACTCTGGTGTTGCTCATCACTGCAACGGGGCACTTGTGAAGTCGCTCTCCCGACCGTGCTGGGACTGGGTGCTGGAGGGGAAGGTGAATGTCTGGTCAGCTGATGGCTCAAGGTGTCCTGGGATCCTCCAGGACACCACCAGGTGCTTCCTCATCTTCCTCAAACCCAGCACCAAGCAGAGCCAGTTGCTGGTGAGCGGAGAGGTGGTGAGAAGCAGTGGGTGAGGTGGTGCTGGATGAGGTTTTTTGCCAATCCTCCTCAAGTTTTTGGCTGGCCATGTCCCAATGGCTCCATCGAGAGGAGCCACTTCCCATCCTCTGGAGGAAAAGCTGGGGCAGGTTTTGCTGCAGGGAGCAGCCCCATCACCATGGCCAGGGGATTTCTCAGGTGTTCAGCAAATGCTGTGAGCAGTGCTGCAGGTTCCACAGGTCTGGCTGTGACACAGCCGGGCTCGGCATGAAGGGTGGCAGTGGTGGCGTCACCCGCTGGGTGATCCCTCTTCCCATCAGCAGCCTGGGGCTGGACCTTCACCTCCTTTGGGATCTTCTTTTGTTGCCTTTCCCCCCTCCCTCTTGAAAAATAGATGGGTTTCTGTGGTAGTAAAAGCCAGAATAGATACTAGCATTAATTAGCAATGGCTTGCTTTCTTTTAAACAAATTTCATGAGCTTCACTATATTGCAGGAGGGTCTGAAGCCATTGCATTGCAGGAGAGAGCCTGCACTCACCCAAACCTCCCTGAATATTTCTTGTCCTCAGTCATTTGCAAGTGGTTTCCTGCTGAGCAGAAGATTTTGGTGGGGAGTGCAAAGTATTTTTTTTCCACTCTTTAAATATTTATATAATTAAACCAGGAAATGTGCAAAAATCAAACTGAGGCTCTGATTTGCTGCTATGATTTAATATTGTTTAGAAAAAGCATTTAAATAAATAGCAGGCTGTAATTGCTTTCATAATTCACTGTATCTACAATAAACACCATGTAGATTGCCATTCATTTGCTATGGATTTATTTCAACATTCCAGCTGTTTTCCAACCTTTCCCCCACTCATGCACTGACAGAGCCAGAAAATCCTCACATGCAGTTCACAGATTTCCCCATAAATAATTGAGAGGCTCAGAGGTCACATAATACAGGGAGTAGAATTGTAATTTGTTTTTAATCACCAATAGGAGGAAAAAAACTTTCTTAAATAGCAAATATTGCTTGAAGATCTTAGTTTTCAAAATGCAGCATGAGATGGTGATGGATACACAACTGGTAATTCTGGAACCATGGGGAGATCTGAAATTATCCTTCTCTGTGATCTGTTTATGGCTTTAGTTCTTTGCAGAGATTATTCTCCAGGTAATAATTAAGGTCAAGGTAGGGCTAGGCTTACAGGCTGGGCTGGGGAGCTGAGCTCAGGTCTATTTTCTCTGCAGGAATATTTAGAGATGACAGAGGAGAGAGACTTTAGTGCCTCTTGGTTTGGATTTGCCACGGATTGGCTTTCTTTTGCTGAACTTTTAAATTCCATTCATTTGCCACTTTTGCTGCATTTGCAATGGGCTTCCTTTGCATTGGTTCCAATAAATACCTTGCAGAGGGCACTTAACACTTGGTGTTCCTTCCACTGCCCTTGGAACGTTCCTGATGGATTTGGTAACACTCCATGTACCTTTACTGCATTTCTTATTAGCTTTTGCTCATTCCACTTGATGTCCTTAAGTCTTGGGTGGATCTGATATGAGATCCTCTAATAATATTAATGCAGTACTTGGGGGATCTTGACAGGCAGTTGCTTATTGCCATAGAAACCAGGTTTTCTTGCAGTGATATTTTAGCTGTTGCTGCTTTTTCATGAAATAAGTGGAATAGAGAACTGCTGGAGGAAGAAACAGAGCTTGTTGTTGGAGCTGTAGGAATGTGGTAAGTTTTGCCTCACTGTCACAAGTAGCATCTTTACTGGAGGCTTTATATATACTGTATTTTTATATATATATATATACAATGTTTTTTTATACTGGGGGTGTATTAATATTCCTTGTGGCCTGTGTCTTTCAGAGAATTAATATTGATTCAATGTTCTGTATGAAGTTAGAGAAGACAGATGTCTCCCATTAGAAAAATCAGATGACAGAAGGAATAGTTTAACACACCACTGACGTCTGACAGTGGAGGAAGTTGTTTTCTTCTGGACAGAAACAGGGCAGGTAGCTTCTCTGTATTTATAGCCAGAGAAATCTTTTAAAAAGATTAAGTGCAATTGCAGGTTAATCACTGATAAAGTTGTAACGAAAGTAAAAGCAAATAAGCAGGTTTGAGGATTAGACTCAGGTCCAGAAAGAAATTGAAGGATAAATGGAAAGCCCAGTTAAATGGCGTTTAATTAGAAAGCTTGAAATAAAATTAAGCACTTTAACCTTGAAACCTGCAGACTGTAACCAGCAGGACACACTCCAAGTTCTGGGAACAGTCTGTAACCCACTTTTTCTGCCTATATATATTTTTTCCTTTGTGTAGCTCTGCTTTGAGTGATGCTTGCATATAAATCTGAATCCCTCTTACCTTCCCCTAAAATCAAGCTAATACAAGTCCGGTTTTCTCTGTTCTGAGCACACAGCTCCTTTTAAGTACAGTAATGGTCTCACTGGAGTTAACACCCTAAAAAAAAGGCAGACCACCATTAGGAAGGGGCCACACAGAGATTCACAAACCTACGGGTGCCCCTGACAGCATTTATTAGCAGCAGCTTACACTGAGCTCAGGCTCGATGACCTTTTTCTTTCTCATTCTTTCCTCATTTACCCTTTCTTATTTTGAGATGAAACTTGCCCACTTTGGTTCATGCCCTAGGATGAATGTCTAAGGGAGATCTGTGTAATATCAGTGAGCTGAGTTTGAGTCATCCTAAGAAGTGAAGCCTAGAAACCCACATTCTCTATGCAGTTTTCCCTGCTTTTTGAAGTCACTTGATGCATGAGAAGAGCTGGAAGTCAAACAGTTAAAGTCTCAAAACTGTTTTCTTGGATAAACTGGAAGGAATTTGAGAAGAAAAGTAAACAACTGGAGAAGTGAGATAAATCAGGTTGTGGGGACGCCAGGGAACACCCCTGCCAGCTCTGGCTGCAACATCCCGGGGAGAGCCAGCATGGCCCGAATTGCTTCACATGGTTTGCAGATGCTCATTTTGCAAACTTGAGCTTGCCGGGACAGCCACTGCTCCCTTCCCAGCTTGATCTGCCAGAAGCGGCGGGGAGGGCTGGCTCTGCCTCTGCCTCTGCTCAGTGGGACCGCTGCTGTGAGCATCCAGAGCATCCTCGATGGTCCGGATGTGTCCCGGGGCGAGCATCACGTGGATGGTCCGAATTTGCCCCATGGTGAGCATACATGAGCTGCCCCATGATGCTCTGCCTCAGCAATAAGCAGAAGAATGAAGACCAGCCAGACCAGTTACTCATTCTAGATAAGAGGCTCTTTTGTGCTGCAGAAATACCAATATCACGTGCAAATCCCTCCGCTGCCATGGTTACTGGCCACCGTCAGAGCCGCCGGCGAGAGGGGGCTATGGCTTTGACAGGGCTTCTGGTCTTCCCTTCACAGGGGGAAACTCTCTAAAAACCTGCACTCTGCTCCAAAAAGGAGGGGAGATGGCTGCAAGGAGCCCTCTCCACACCTGGCATCGCGGTGATCAGAACTTGTTGCCTGCAGGGGCCCTGCCCTGCCACTGGGCATTATGCTCTGGATTTTATAAATTCCTCACTAATAGCCTGAGATATTACTAAAAAAGTGAGAAAATGGTGCTGCGGCCTGGGTGGCAAAGATCAGCTATGCCCCATTTCCTGTTTTTCTGGCATTAGGAGCAGCTTGACCTCTTGGCACTCTTGCTTTTTTCACTAATGCTCTTCTCATTAACGTGCTTTCCTGAACACTAATTAGGGCGGTTTTCCTTTTGTAAATTAGCCTGATACGATCTGTGTGTCTTGGCAGGCACCCTCGGAGCAGGAACCCAGGGCTTTGCGTTTGATCGCTGTTTATTTTGCAAATCTCCCCGGTTTCAATGTTCTTAACTGCCTTCTAGAAAGTGCTGGCAGGTGGACATTAATGGGAGGGAAATGGGGCTTTCCAGCTGGCCTGCCTTGAGAAACACGAGAGTTTTTGGTGCTACAGGAGCCTTCCAGTTGCTGTGAGTTAACAGGGTGCTGTGGGCACACAGAAGCTCCTTCCCACCCCACCTCGGCATCCTTGCTTGGTGTGCAATGGAGGAGCAGGGCTGCAAGGAGAGGTACTGCCTGAATCAACCTTTTAACAGGTGATAGCAAAAAAATTGAAATAACACATTCCTTTTCTGCAATTACAGCACTTGTTGTGACCATAACAAATGCTCAGACCCAAGCAACCCCAAACCCATGTAAAACTGGATGCCTGCAGACAGAGGAAAGTCCACCTGTCTGCCACTGCCCCTAAATCAGAGGTGTCAGCAATTTGCTGGGGACCAATGGTGTTCAGGGGGGGACGGACTTTAATCAGCTCTCATTTTCTTAATGCACTGGCAGATGGGAGTGGAGGGGATGGTGCTATCTCTGTCTCTGGTCACGGATGGGACAGAGCCACCAGAGGTTGGTGTGAGCTGAGAAATTTGCCAGTGAAGGCAACGCTGGGTGCAGGCAGCCACCATCTGCCTTGGCTTGCTGGGGAGGCTGGCAGCAAGGGGAGCATCTCTGGGGAGTCCCACCACCCTGTCTCTGTCCCAGAACTGGGACCCTGCTGGGACCAGGCACCATTAAGGGACCATCTTTACAACAGCATTTACTGGCCCTTAATAAGGGAAGAGGAGACCTGCAGGGGGGTTCACTCAGGGACCCCTGAGACGGGGACAGAGTCGACAAAGCACCTGACAAAAAGGCAATGATTTTGTAGTGCCAGCGCTGTGGCACCATGTGTGGAAAAGCACGGTGAAGGGTCACACCCCAGGGAGCTGCTGCCAGCATCGTCCAGCCCAACTTGTTCCCGGTGTCTGAGAGAGGCTGGAGGAGATCTCCCCACGGACCATATCCAGAGCTCAGCACCCCTTCCCGAGCTGTGCTGAGCCATGCACACGCTGTGGGTGCTGGCAGGACTGTCGGTGCAGGGCTGGAGCAAGGGCAGCAGCAAGAGGAGTGGGATGCAGGCTGTGGAGAGCACTGCCCACGGCGAGGAGTGTGAGCACCGCAGCCTCGAGGGCTGTTTCTGCAGACCCGTGGGCACCATGAGGAGACTCGCCTGTGGAAGAGGAGGCTTCCAGAAAAAGTGCCCAGGACCAGGGTTGGCCTGGATGGCTCCACAGGTGAGAGCAGCGGCAGGGGCTGGGGGCAAGGAGGGCATAGTCTGTGTAAAAATCAAAGGCTGAGGATAAAAACCAGAGCAATGCCTATGGATTAGAGTTGTTTTCATGAAACATTCCCAGATATTTGCACACAGGCTCTGTGTTTGTTTTTCTGTTGTTTCCTAAGGGGTTAATTCAGCAGCATATTTTGTCAGGTGGGCTGAAGGTGAAGACAACTGAATAGAGATGCCTGAGCCCCAGAGAGCTCCAGTCCCACCTCACCTGGAATACTGAGTGCCCTGGCTATGCCTTGGTCCCACCTTGTGTACCATTTCCTTCTCCATCTCACCCTCATTGTTTCACTAGACACCTCTCTTGGATCTGCAAATAGATGTGAAAGCCCAGGAAGGTTTACATGAAATTGCCAGCAAGCTGGCAGTTATTACATGTCAGTCTGCATAAACCCTGCCTGCGCTGCCAGCTTTTCCTTAATGTCTCCTTGTTTTTCCAGTTGTGAGTGACTGCTGAAGGGATCTCCTGGGTGAGGAGACTCAGGTTCACCCTTCACATCCCGTTCACCTCTAAGGCACACGCATGAAAATATGGGTGTGGGTCTGCTCCTCTCCATAAAGAGAAATTAAATCTGCTCACGCAGCGCCGGGTGCAGGCGGCAGAGCTGAAGCGTGTGGCTGTTTAATATTCATTGGGCGTAGATGTAAAACTTTTCTGTTCTAAAATAGTCTTGCACAGCGCTGTGCTGCTCCTTTTTCCCTAAACCTTAGCAGGAGGCTGGAATTCAATGTTTCCTTTACTTGTCTCCCCAACTTCCCCTGGCTCAGCCAGGAAGCAGAAGACCCTTACTGGGTGTAAAGCCTGCTTTGAGGACAGATCCTGGCACTGTAATTGCTGTTTATAATTCTATAGTCTGTTGTGACAGAATCTTTGAAGCACTGACGCAGGAACAAGAAATTTTGCCTTTGTTTTGAAACAGGATGAGTTTCTCTGGTAGCTGTGCATCTATTTTTGTGTTAACAGGAAAACACAGCTTTTCCTGCAGAATTTTGGTAGGTAGATTCATGGATCTCTTTGGTGATTCTTCCTCTTAACTGAGTGCAGTTTTCTTCACCATCTCAATTGCACCTTAAAAGAAGAAAAAAAAAAATTGGTTCCAGTTAGGTCTATAATAATTAAATCACCATGAAATATGCTCCAGTTAAACTAAGTTAAACTAGAAAGACCTCAGCCTTTTTCTGTGGTGAGTAGGAAGCTGTGATAATATGGGGTGGGCTGGAATGCAGCAGCTCAGTGTAGATAAAAGTGGGGAAGAGATCACCCAGCAGTGCATGGAGGCAGTGGGAGCATCCCTACAGTGCCAGGGAAACGGGGACTGGATGCAAACGGACGCCTGGGCACGGCTGGGCCCCGGCTGTGGTGAAGGATCTCTGCTGTGAGGCTCCAAGCAGTGCGGGGTGAGCATTGGGGCACCCATTATCCACAGCGAGTGTCAGTGATCTGTGGCAGGATCGGTGTCAAAGCTGCAGAGTGCTGGTCCAGCACCCTGCACACACCAGCACCGAGATGTGGTGGGACAGGTGGAGCGGCTGGACCACCCCTGCTGAGCATTCCTAGGGCATGGAAAGGTGACACGGAGCGAGCCAAGGAGCCGAGGGGCCGCGTGCTGTACCCCTGCCAGGATGGACTCTCAGTGGGATTTCACTGACAGCTGGATATCAAGCAGTCAAAGCTGGTTAGCAGGAAAGCTGTTTAATTCCATCGGTGAATATCCCACCTTGTTTGCATATTCATCCCTTTGTTGGGTGCAGCTCTCGCGATGCAGCCAGGATGCAGCTGAGCCCAGAGCTCATCATAATATTTTCCTTCGCATGAGTGCCTTTGCTTTATGACCACAGGGATATTTCCCTCTTCCCTGCAGAAGCTCTCACTGATTTACCTCTGCCCATGCCTGAATCAGCTGGATGTTATTAGTGAGCCCTGCATTCCTCCAGCCCCTGCCCCAGCATAGCACAGCCACTAACTACAGCTCCAAAACTCTATTCCCTAAATTATTCAGAATTACTGCTTTTGCTTCGTTTCTTCTCCAACTCAAGCACACTTTGGAGGGCACTAAAAATAAATGGGTTTGCTGAGAACTCAATCTGTTTCTTAAAGAGATGGCTCCCCTCCTTTCTGCCTGTGCAGGGGAAAGCCTGGCTTTGCACACCCTGTCATCAGTGTCACCCAGCCAGGGTAACAGGTTCAGTGGCACTGTGGGGGCTTGGCTTCAAGGAGAAAATGAGCACCAGAAGTAGTAAAATTCTGAAAAGATCCCAACTGCCCACCTGCAGCTTCTATCTTCAGACATTCCTTTATTAAAAAGAATTGCAGAAAGCACACAAGGTCCCAAGCAGAGGGTCCCAAGGGTGCTCTGTAAGCACTGGCTGGGGCAGTGCTGGTGGGCTCCCTCCAGACCAGGAGGTGCAGGATCTCCTCCTGGAATGCAGCCCTCTTTCCAGTACAGCCAGAATTTTTATTTTCTGGATGAAATGGCCTGGATGGAATTCACTCGGTGTCAAGCTGCCCCCTCTCTGGGTCCACTCCAGCCAGCACGGGCATCCCCCAGCCAGCAGGGAGGGTTTAGCCTCAGCCAGGACACCTCGTGCTTATTCTTAGCCTTGTTTCTAAGAAGTGCCTCATAAGCAGGAGCCTGTGTTGATTAATGCCGTGGAACATTAATGACTTAGGAGGTGAACTGCAGCCCTCCCACAGAGCAGCTCCCCACTCCCCAGCAGCCACAGAGGCACAAGATGAGCCCGGCGCTGTTTTGTTTAGGGGAGGCACAGGCATTAAAGCCAAACCCAAGTTTTATGTGAAGCCAGCTGAAAAATGACAAAGATAAAAGGTAGGTAAAAGGGAGAAGGAGGCTGAGGTTTGGTTAGATGGTGTGCACTGAAGTCCGAGATACGAAATTTGGAAGGGTGGAAGTGGTGCCCACCCTATGGCTGCCACATCTCACATGGCACTGCCCTGGCTGCCTGCACAGCAGGGGTTTTTGTCTGCCTGAATGCAGCAGGCTGAAAAAGGTGTTGCTTTTGCATTTGCTTGATACGAAGAAGATTTGCATGGGGGGCACAGGCAGAGCTGAGCCAGGCATGCAGCAGCTCCCAGCCAGAGCTGGGATGGATCCTCAGCTGTAGACTGGCTCTGGGCTGCCCTGGGCTGCCCAAACCCAACCTAACTGGCTCGAGGGGCTTGGCCAAGGTGCTGAGATGCAAAGCCACGACCATCAGCCAAAGCAGCATCCCAGGGTGTTGGATTTTGGCAGCAAACCTTGAAACACCCCTGCCCTGCTCCTGCTCTCCACCCAGTTCCACACAACCCTATCTCGAAGATCAGAGCCTCAGGGTTGAATTAATGCAACTAGGGAACTTTAAAATGAGTATTAAATTTCTCAGGAACATGCTAAGACTTAATTAAAACTCCTGTCATTGTGTGAAATGGCAATGTAGGAATGTAGGAATGCAGGGGGCTCGTTCTTGCTTTGCTAAGCACTTCATGTTGGCTTGGCAAACCATGCCTCAGCAAAGCTGAGAAATCCCCTCTGCTCCTCGAGGAGGAGCAAAATTAGAATAATGAGCTGGTTTATAATTAATTGTGCTCTGGGGACACGTTCTCACGCTGTCTGCTGCTTCTGGTGGGAATTTTCTACAGGGAGCATCCCAACAGACAATAGGTTTCAGGTATCAGGTGTGCTCCCGCCTGCATTCCTAGACCAGGTTATCAGGTTGCACGAAGGGAGAGTAGGAGGAGTTACATTTTTTTTTGCATTTGGGGGATTTTTTAGCTGTCTTACAGATGTAGGTTAAATATTTGCTCAGGGCAGAACAAATACCCAGTACAAAGGGCCCCACTCGGTGATGTGTTTCGATCGCTGGAGCTTCCCTTCACCCAAGTAAAAGGCGAATTAACCTGCCTGACTTCACAGCACCACAGCAGCAATGCTTTTCTGCAACAGCACAGGCTGGGCTAAGAGCAGAGCTAAACCCATGCCAGGGTCACTGTCCCCTGGCAGTGTGCCCCGTGGCGGGCTGGTGCTGTCCACACAGGGCAGATGTTTTAGCACTGATGGTCATTGATATATCGAGCCTTCCCACTACCTGCTGGGTGCTGGCAGGAGGTGCTGCTGGCGGCAAGCCCTGCTCCTCGCTGCCGTTCCTCTGCCTGCCTGCAAAGCGGCATTTCTAAAAATACCTCCAGCGATGTCGTCAGTCGGTGCTCGCTCAGGTCATGGAGACGTGACAGCCAAGAAAAGGAGGATGGGAGCATCACTGGAGGACCAGGATGAGATTATCTCAGCCAGTGTAGGTGAATCCCTGCAGAGAGGGGGATACGAGCAGGGTACCCCCTGCCCGCACAGGCTCCCATGTGTCCCCGCTGCCTGCAGCCCCCCAGGGTGTCCAGCAGCAAGTGGGCATCCCCTGGGATCCACAGTGCTCCCTTGAGCCAAATAGCATTGCAGTGCAGGGAAAGAGAGCTGGTACCTGGCCAGCAGCATGTATCCAGAGTAACCCCACTTCTGGATCCCTGGAGAGCCTGTTCCTGGTGTGCTGGGGCTGCCAGAGAGCCTTGCTGTCCTTGCCAAAAACAGCCGAGCAGCTGGGAGGGGTGGGTTTTGTCATGCTCTCAGGTGACTACTTGAATAGGCCAGTTGGCACAGAACCCTTCCTTCATCTCAGATTTTGCTCCATGCTTATTCATTGAGTTATTCTTCTAAACTGGGGAATTCATGCATGTGCCTGCTTAATGTAGACTTACTTGATGTAATTGATACAACTTGTGTGCTTTGCATAATTGCAATACCATTAAAAACCTGAAGCATTCAAAAGCCAGGAAATTACTTACCAGTTAAAGTAATTTACATAAACATTTATTTTACACTTTACAGCTCATAAATTAAGTCAGCGATGATATGGCTTTACAGTTGCTATCGGAAAGGGGAAAGTAACTTTATGTGTGTCAATATTATCCCCAAGCCAGCCGCAGGAGCTGCACAGATAATGGGGTACTGATGCAAATTCGACACTGCTTAGGGCCTCTCTGGGTAAATGTATGTACATATGGATGTGTGTCTATAGGCACAGATGCCTATATCCAACCATGCTGGGATCCATGCTGGGAATGCCAATAAACCTCCAATGAACGGAAGGGGAGGCTGGGAGGGTTTCACTGCCTGCAAGGGAATGGGAAATGCAGTGCAGAGCTGGAGGCAACTGCCAGGCCAGGATGGCATTGGCTTCTCAGGGGCAAGTGTCTGTACCAGAGGCATGGGGACATTGGAGGTGACCCCTCACAGCCCCCCTGCTCTGGGGTGAGCAGCTAGAGCAGCTTGTCCCCCCCACACCAGTGACTTCCTGTCACCCCTCATCTGTGGGGCTGGCTTGTGACAGGGGATGGAGCAGTGGCTCATGGGAGGTCTCTGAGGATGTCCAAGAAGGATGAAAGGACAAGGCTGAATCCTGCTCCAAACCTGGCCAGGAGTGAGCAAAGGCTGTGACTGAGTGTGGGAAAATGGGAGGTGGAGGACATGTGGTCTGAGGGGAGCACAGCACAGGGCTGGCATCAAACCCTTCTTTCCCAAGGGACAGCCAGTCCTGTATCCCCAAACTCTGTGGGACATCTGCCCCAGAGGTCAGCCTGCCATGAGATGTGCGGATGTGAGCCATCAGCGCAGGGCACCTGTTGCCACCACTGTGGATGCCAAGTTCAGCTTTGCTATGAGAAATATCCAGTACTGCCAGTTCATTACCGTGAACAAGTCATGAGTGACTTGTGTCACCCAAACCAGCCATTACCATGAGGGCTCTGTGTGCAATACAGGGAGGCAGATACAAATCACACCCTAAAAATGCGTACAAATTATATTTAAAGCAGGATTTTCTGTTGCCTTTCTGACACCAGAGCCTTTGTAGAGGTCTTGGCATGTCAGTCTGTTTTCTCCATGCCTCTGGGCTAGAAACAGGTTGTTTTCCAATGTGAAATCTGTGTCCCTGGGCCCGGTGAGTGTGAGGAGGACATAGTCTGTCACCTCTGGTCCTTGGTGCGTAGGTCACCAGCACCCCTGTCCCCATGGTCCCCCAGGGTCGCGGTGATGAGTGATGCCAGGAGGGGTGCACAGGTGGGATGCAGTTACACTGGGACTCCGTGAAGAGCACCGGGGTTGGGGTGGGAATGGCACGGACACACCGGGAGTACCCGGGATACAGCGGGAGCCCCCCGGGCAGTGTCAAAGGAGGGTCACGGGAACACGAGGGAGCCGGGCCGCCCTGGGAAGGGCCCGGGAAACACCGGGGCTCCCCTGTGCTCCCAGAGCTCTGGCGAGAGGGCCTGGGGGTGCCCCGGGAGCTCTCCGCAGCCGGGCCGGGGCCGTCCCTCCGCACACGCACCCGGAGCCGCCACCGCCGCTGCCCGGTGCGGGAAAGGGAGCCCCGCCTCCGTCTCCCGTCGGGGGTTTCACGGGTTTCCGTGGCAACGAGCGCGGGGCGGAGCTCGGCGCTGCCGTTACCGAAGTGCCCGGGAGGGCGGGGACGGGCCGGGGCTGGTGCCGGGTG
>VZTX01009634.1:0-30424 GCA_013400915.1 Pardalotus punctatus
GGCCCCGCCCGGCCCCGCCCGGCTCCTGGAGGTGCGCTGGTAGCCGGCACTGGGACCGCTCCGCAGCTGCCGCCAGGATGAGCAAGGGCATCTTGCACACGCTTAAAACCAAAAGAGAAGTAAGTTTGCCCCAGGGGTCGGGGCCGTGGTCCTGCCCGCGGGGAGGGATGCGGCGGGCTCGGGCGGCTGCACCGAGGTTGCCACTTGGTTTCCCGGGGAAATGGTGAGGGCAGGGATCCGTGTCAGGTTCATGTATTAAAAGTGAGGTGTGGAGAAGGGTAACACAGAGGTAAAAGTGAAATTCACGTATTAAAAGTGAGGTGATGTAAAGA
Source organism: Pardalotus punctatus (assembly GCA_013400915.1). Lineage (NCBI taxonomy): Eukaryota > Metazoa > Chordata > Aves > Passeriformes > Pardalotidae > Pardalotus > Pardalotus punctatus. The sequence continues at coordinate 333 of VZTX01009634.1, forward strand.
GTAATACAGAGGTAATGTACGTGAACAGGTAACCGGCCCTTAGTTCTGTGTAACCCTTGCTCCTTCTACTCGTGGGTCGGTAGCTGGGATGTAAGTTCAGCTCCTTTCTCCATTTTATCTTTCAGCTTATTCCCCTGGCTGGAATATTGTCCTTGGCAGGAGTCGGGGCGTTCTCTTTCTGTGTCTATTCCCTATTCCGCAAATCTGATGTGATGTAAGCAAAAACTTATTGCTTGGAGCTTACCCTCACTTTTTTTATTCAACAGAGAATTTGACCATCATGTTTTACACCAAAAAAAAAAAAGAAGTTCCAGGGTACTGGTAATGACTAAAGTATCTGCAGATTGCAAACAGTGAAGAAATTAATTAATTTGGAGTGTAGTCCTAGTTATTTCCTGACTTTTGATTTAATAATTATAGTTATTCTTTGCTTTAGGTTTTAAATGTTCTTATCAAGAATTTCGTGTAATCACATAGGTAGATAAGGTGCACATATATTGCAGCCAGGCTATCAACTTGTATATAAAGAACAGCATTTGATAATATTAATTTAAAATGAGATAGTATTCCAAGGGCTTGGCTAATAAGTGGAGCCAAATCCTATACTCTTGAAGCTTGTGGGAGTTTATTTATTTGAAAGTGATTGGAATAGGCATTTTAACTGTCAGGGTAAAAGTCCCCTTACTTTCTGTCTTTATTCAGTTTTGATTTTTCACCTTGCTTCCCACACAATGATATGTAAACAGTGCTGACTTGCTTGGTGCTTTGGAAGCTGAAATAAAGCAAGCCATCATTGATTCCTACCCAGATTTTAAACCAGAATGCCCAAACCTGTAAACTTGTGTTTTAGGGAACTCCTTACTTAAGTGAATAGCTCTGCTGATGGTAGGCTGCTCGTATAAGAAAAATGTAGGCAAGGACACATTTTAAAACATAATACCTATTTTATCTTCTTTTAAAGCATTCACAAGATTGGCAGTCCAGAACCATGGGAAACCATTGATCCTGCCAAGCCTCAGAAGGTAATGTGTGCATATAATATATGTATAAATAGCATAAATTTCCAACACAACAAATCACTTCTTTTAAAAGTGTAAGAAATGGCAAAATATAAATGAGGAAACAAGTGTAAAGCTGATGTAGTTAAAACTAGAAACAAATGCTGAATTCATTACTATATGTCTTCCCTATATTACCTAATGGTAGGGATTCACATTCCAAGTCTGATCTTGAACCATACTTCTGATTGCTCTCCAAAGGCCATTTCCACCCCAAACATTCATTTACTCAATTCCATTGATTCCACTGGAATTTGGAGTATAGAGGAAGTGCTGTTTACCCTTACCTTGTTCCTGAATTACAAAATTGAGTAAGAATGTTTGAGTAACACAGCCTGCAGGAAAGATATCTTAGTTTAGTAGAGCATCTAGGATGAGGAAAAACAAAATTATTTGGCATTATTATGTAACAAATACCCAAGTGATTTTGTTCAACAAATTAGTGTGTCATCAGTTGCATATTTCTGAAAGGAAAATGTGAAGCCTCTAGAACTTCTTCAGCAATAAGTTGATTTATGATATGGGGGGATGTGGGAGTGGAGTAAGTGTTCACTGGGATTTTGCTAATTTTTATATTTTCCATTTCTTCCAGCTGGTAACAATCAATCAGAAGTGGCAACCTATAGAAGAGCTGGAAAATGTCAAAAAGCTTACGAAGTGAGAAGTTTCTGTTGCCTCTAAAAGGTACCCTATGAATCTAGTGGAATCACTTCTGCACAAACTTGACTACTGAAATCAGTGTGCGGAAATGCTTCTGCTACATTTTTAGGGTCTCCCTACATTTTTTTGGACTCTGGATGAGGAGTTTGATGTTGCTTTAGAAGCTGGTATACAGCATCCGCATAGTCCAAAAATCTGACTCAAAATAATCAATTTCAGTAGGCATTTGATGTAAATTGTTGAATATTCAGATGGTAATTATAGATGGAGAAAGCCTTCACGCTTTTTGTAGAATTTCAGGATTTGTTTCAAAATACATTAGTTTTGCCATTTAATAATTTTTAATAAAATAAATTCTAAATTTATACATTTAATGTAAATTGCCCAAAAGTACCCTTGCATTCCTTGTCTGTATTAGATGTGGTGACAGTTTAAGTCAAAACTAATTCTCTGTTGCAATTACTGAGACTTACCCACTGAGGAGTCTAATAGGTTGGTTATTTAAGGGTGTATTTGAGACTGCAGGTTTAGAACCTAAAAACCTAAGAGTTAAGCATGGCTAGAAGGGAAATGAACATCAGGTAATTTCTGTTTTATTTTAAAATTGTTCATTACTAAATTTTTTTCAAGTTAATGGAATTAGGAAGCTTGCATTGTCCAAAACTACATCGTGTTAATTTCTTCTTTTTGTGTGAGGTAGTTCAAGTGCAAGATCAAATGTACTGCACAGTTGACAATATTTCTTAAGATTTCTATGTGCTATTAGGAATATCTCCTTTATCAAATAGAAACTAACAGATTAAAATTGGGAGTGATTCTACGAAGAGACGGTTCCTCTTTAAGCTTCTGTGTGTTTGCTTATGGGTTGGCCAGGGAAAGAATGTAATGGGCAGACTCCCAGTAAAGTAATGAGACAATAAATGCATCCAATGGCAGAATAGTCCTTTTGTAGATATTTTCTGTATGTGTCCTCTTCTGAGCAGTTTTACAACCTGTAACACAGTTTCTATTACAATGGATGTTCAGAACTCATACTGTTTTCTCTGAGGAAGAAAGCAAAAGTGAAACAACTGCTAATTGGAAGAAGTCCCCTTAAATGAGTAATAGTCAAGAGCCTTAGGTTACTCTGCTGCAGCAAAGGCAAACTTCAATTAGAAAAGCTGTCTCCTGAATGCCCAGGTAGTTTAGATTCAAAAGCTCTATGTTTTCTTCAGCTGAGACAAAAATAGTTTAAATATTGCATAAATATTTGTTTATACAGTAAGGATGACTCAGTATCATGTTTTAGAGAGAGAGGAACTACTAGTCTTCAGAATAAGTCATTAGCTTTCATTTTAAGAAATGACATTGCAAGAAGATTGAATAGCATAGAGCCACAAAAATACAGTGCTCTGAGGAGTACAAGCTTTAAGATTTTTAAATACAGAAAATATTTGAAAATATTGATCTATATTTCCATATTTCTACTGGACTGTACCAAAGGCTGTGCTCTGAGTTGATGCATTAATTTAATTAGTGTGTTCTTAAGTAAATCACTTGTTTGTGCTGCAAATACTATGACCTAAGAATCTGTCAACATTGGGGAAATAAGTGTAAGTAATTTTTAGTTAATTTTTGTATTTAGCCAGATTTCAGTGATGTTTCCAGTAACGCATTAAGTTGAGTGACTGCTGTCAGTCACAGGTTGTTACCCTGTCCTGAAGCTTAGCAGCTCTGGTAATAAACTGTTTTGCTTTGTTAGCTGTTCTGTTTTTCTTTATTAATATAGATTTTTTTGGGAGGGTTTTCATGCAATGTAAGAAATCAAAATCTTTTTCTTCACTTTGAAAAGATTATGAATATTGTTAAAGTTCTTGGGATTTTGTGTCTTCTCTGACTGTCCCTAAAAATCTGTCTCCTGCATAGATTAGGATTTTTTTCTTATAAGTAGAGTACACCAAGGATAATTACTGTATCTCCCCACTCAACTACCCAACAAAAATCTATAAAGCAACATAAAAATTATTTCCTTGTTCTACAAACAGTAAATAGTCAATTGGCTGAATTCTATGAGCTGATCTTTATGAGAACAGTAAGACTTCCCTGATCTATGTTATGCAAACCCATGACTTTTTATTCCATGAGCAATTTAGAGGCTGTTGAAATAATTTTACAACTTTCTTATTTCTCTCCATTCTGTTCTTTCCCATTTGCCTGCTATTCCATTCTGTTCTTGGTCTTGGTTTGGGTTTTTTGGTTGGTTTTGGCTTTTTTTTTTAAACAATCACTACCTTTGTTCACCCTAACTAGTAAATTTCCATGGAGCTGTATCACTTCCAAATTTCATAATAATTACAAACTTTAATAAAAATGCCAACTAGCTTGTTAGAGTTTCAAATATAGGTTAGAAAGCATTAGAAATGTGTTTTAATAGTTCTAATAACCAGTAGAAATGCATCTGTAGAGTCCATGGTCATGCTTTTCTAACTTTTTCTAAGTAGTCTCTTTGTAAATAGATTTCTGGAAGAACAGAAGAATAGAAGGTTGCTTTTTGCAGTGTACATACAATGAATTACTAATTTTTGTTATTACAGTAATACTTCAAGGCCTTAAAACTGCAGATCTTGTGGTGTTGTGGTTATCAGAGAGCTGTGTTGAGTTTTTTGGTTTCTTTGCATGTGACAGTCCCAGTGTCACCATTTCTCCTTCTGTCCCCCTGCATTTCTCTGCCACAAAGTGCTATCAGTATCGTTCTGCACTGCCTGGTTACTTCACTGGTGTGTGGGCTTTCTGCAGAAATAGGTAATTTACAGAGGGACCTGATGCAATCATTGAAAGAAGAGGTTCATCCTGGAGTTGTTGTCTGCCTCACTGCAGAGGGTGGCTCTCCCTAGGACTAGTTGTGGAAAGCAAACAAGAGTAATGGGAATGATTCACTGAACCCAGCCAATATTTGGTGTTGGACACTTCCCAAAAAAGCTTTCAGATTAAACAAACATGGCACAGTTTTCATTTGCTGTCTGAAGCCTTAGCTGTCCAGCACATCCCTGCCATAGGGGAGCACACAGACAATGAGATCGCATGAAAGTGTTCACTTGTTGGCAATAAAAGCGCTCCTGCTGGCCTGGCCTCGGGCACTGTGGTTGGACATGGTGAGTGTTGGCCTTCAGGTGCTGATGTGAGCAGGGAGCAGGCAGCTCGTTTGAGCCCAAAGCTGTCTCCATCACATCACAGCAGCTGTCACAGTAATGGCACCTGCGAAGCCCTGAGCTGACACTGCATCCAAAGCACTTTGTCTGTGCACCTCGCCCTGGCCAAAGACCACACACCCTCACCGAGGCTGTACCAGCCCTCTTTATGCTGGACCTTGACCCGATGAACAAGGGGTTTGGTTTAATGAGCTTCTACTTTTAGATAATTTTGTTGTGCATACATTCCGGCCAGAGAAATTACTGGAGAGGTGGTGCCCTTCTGCAGGGCTCACCTGGGACGTGCTAGGGCCCCTCGAAGTGCAGAGAGCCCAGGGCCTGGGACAAATCTCACCCTGACCACTGAAAACTGTCCTGTAGCATCACCATGGTGCCTGTGTGGGGACTGAGCAATGTGAGCAAGGTGTAACAGTGGGCAGGGCAGAGCACTGCCTGGAAGCCCGAGAGACAATTTGGGTATCAGGATATGGGCCACAAACTGGCTTTCACTGCCGGGTTGCCAAATTCATTTAAATAAACCCTCATCTGTTGGCAACAGGGACATGACAAAGGGCTTGGTTTGGTGTTGGTTTTCACGTAGTTTAAGACTTCCAGGGCTTGGCCCGGTGCATCAGGCCGGCTCTGTGGCCTCTGTCCAGGGCCTGGAGGTGTCCGGGGTGTCCTGGCTGGTGGCTCTGTGTGTCCAGCCCTGCAGCAGCGGCGGTGACAGCCAGGGCTGGGGTGCTGGGCTGGCAGATGTGCTCCTGTCCTGGCTGACAATACATTTCTGCTGCTCGTGATCAAGATTTAACCATGTGTAACATTCTCTAAAAGGTCTGTATAAATAAGCTAGAGTTCATCATGTAACATTTTTAAGATAAAGCAAGTCACTTTAGTAACCTTCTTTCCGTAAGGTTTAAAAAGTACTTGAGAACATCTGTTAAAATTCAGATAGATGTGCTTCCAGTTTTACTGGCTGTCAAGCAGTAGAAAAACCACTCACTTCAACTTGAAATAATTAATACAGAATATTACTAGACTCTGGTTCTACTTGCTTGCTGCCTCTCACATCCTCCTCCCTATTTTCTATTGAGACTCCTTTTTTTTTCACTTGTTGGCACATATTTTCTTCTTGCCAAATCTCTTTCCGTCTCACCAATTGAAACAAACACATCAGAAAAACTTTTTTTGGGCCTAATTTATTCCTACTGTTACGACTCTGTATTGGTACATCTGCACTGTCTTCTGGAAAGTTACAAGTCAAATGAGTAAATCAGAATGTAGTTAGGTTGGTGGTTTAAACTAAGAAATTAAGCAGAAAAGGCCCTGTTTGTAATGTTTACCTTCCCTCTCCCTCTCTCCTCTTCTGCTTTGCCTTATTTTTGCTGATGGATTGTAATAAATACATCATGGGGGAAAAAGAGAGAAGCCTTACTAATAGCAGTAAGGGTACATAGACTAAACATTTCAAGAAGTTGTCTGCATATTTCCATTATATGCATAAATAACAAAAGTACTTAAAAATTGTCGTCCCATTTTTTTAAAAAATGAAGCACAAATTTGGGCCATAGACATGAGCATGCATTATCTCTCAATAAACTCACATAAAAACATTTGCAGTTTTTTTCTTTAAATTTGTTAACGAATTAACATTTGGTAGGTAGGGTCCATTCCACTGAAAGGTCTCTCTAAATTATGCTGCTGCAGAAAAATAAAGGCCATATCTGCTAATAATATTATGGGAGGCTCTTCCTCTCCTACTTCTATCTATATAACTTTGTTTTGAGTAAGGGCTGTTCTGTTACTGAAATTCAGTTCATCTAGTTGTTTCTTTGCAAGTAAATGGTAAAATAATTTGTTCATGTTCTGTAGCTCCAAACTCGAAGTTGTCTGGCAGTTTATAATCTTAAACACTATAAATCATCGTGATTCCTGTGGCCTGGCAGACTGTGATAGCACCAGTCCCGGCAAGAGCTGTGAAACAGCTTTTTTTCATTTGTGTATTTTCTGAGTAATTAGAAAATAGAATTTCTGTGAGTTCAAAATCCCTTAGCTCTCACTCAGCCAGATTTGCTGACTTCACTGACCCCAAGTGTTTCTGAAGTGGGGGAAGGAGATGATAGCTCTTGAACTTGGGACTTTTATCACAGCCATTGATTTTATAATCAGAATTCCCTGCTGAAGGGCATGGGAATTCTGCACAGACATTGCTGTTACCAGATGATGGTAAGGATAAGTTATTAGGATACAGCATGAAAAATAGGCTGTGGGTACCAGAGCTCGGTAGCAATCCCGTCAGCATTGCCTAAATCATTAAATCATGCAGTCACAAGGCAGAGCCGCCTGCATCCCTCTTTACGGTTACAGCTGTCCTGAACTCGGGTTTTCAGTTCACTTCCTATCATTTTACTCATTTGTACAGTATTTGATGTGAGACCAGTCTGTTCTGGTACACCAGAGGTGGACTGTGGGCTCAAGGGCTGCATCAGCCTTTTGCACAGAGCTGTGTTTTATCTTCAGAAGGCGCTGGTGCATGGTGTGAGGGCTAAATGAGCAACACTCACCTCCCCACTAGATTCTAACACAGATTGTTAACTGCACATTTGTGAAAAGCTGGAGCTCTTTCCCTTCCTGTTTCAGTATTGAGCACTATGTGAGTTTTTCATAGCAAAGTTCTGTATCAGCTGAGAGGCCAGAAAGCCACACAAGTCTGAAAAACTTCTTGCATGTAAATAAATGTGTTTATTAAGCTTTCAACTTTAGCAAAACTATGACATTCTTGATCTCCCTTTGGGTGTCACTTCTTCAATTAAATTAAGTGTATTTCCAGTAGGCAGGTAACTAATAAACACCATCCTTTATCTGATGCTGCTGCTGCACAAACAAGGAAGTAAATGCAGAAATCCCTGGTAGTAACAAAAAAATCTTATCAGTTTGCCAAAGAAAAGCAAAGTCATCTACTGCTAATAAATCACTGATTCACTGCATTAAAACAAAGGGAAAGGTGGTTTCTTATTGAAGCTGTTAAATGTGTTTCATTCAATGATGCATCTTTCCCTTCTGCTGTGACTTCTTTTATAATTCAGTAAAGCCTGAATATTTTTTTAAGACTGTTAGCACTGTGCTGCCGGTGCTGTTAGCATTATTAAATATATTACCACTATTCTGTCATTACTGTGTTTAGTTTTCCTCTTGGGAAATGCTTTGAATGAAACATGTTATAGTAAAAAAAAAAATTAATTTGGCTTCAAGACTGCAGTATCCATCTTACTCCCTAAAGCAGAAATCCACAGCACAATCCTAGTCATAATGACTTGCAGTTCTGGTCATTGCCTCATTGCCAAACTGTTGGTCATAATTTCAGTGTTACAATAGCCTAGTGTACAAAGTAGATGAAAGAAACATTAGTTTGAAGTTAGGTGAATGTTTTTACACTATTTCAGGGAGGTATAGAATTAATACAGTAAAAATTGTAGTGGTTGTGTATATGTACTAGTTTTTTGAAAATTCTCTCTTAAGAAAAATTAAAACATTTAAGAATTGGGCATGTCTTTGCTCAAGTTCCTGTATTTGTGTTAGTTCAAAGAGGAAGCTTTTGCACTACACAAAACAGGGTGTTACGTGGAAGTTTCTGTTTGAGGATATACTGTTGAGTGTCACTTCCCAATAGCTGTGAAGAGCACAGGTGTACACCCTCTGTGGTGAACAAAAATTACCACTGAAGTCTTAAAGGGATGCCCTGAATAAAGAACCAGTGTTTGACCTTCCTTTCTGCTTCTAGAGATCCTCACATTATCTGGCTGGCAGTGCCACAGGTGTGACATGCATTCCTTAAAGAACAGTACAGCACAGGGGTATTGATGTAGCTACAGTACATTTGTTGAAGCAAAATGTAATCCGTTTCAAAAAGCAAAAGCTAAGAGAAGCTCTTTAGCTACTGGATTTTTTTATTCTTCACTAAACAGATAAAAGAAAGTATGGCAACCCAACAAAGAAGGGAGATGGGGACAATGCTCCAATCCTCTTTTTCTCATGCAGTAATGGAAGTTTGTGTACGCTAGACAGGTAAAACATACCTTGTTTAATAGAAAAATGACTGTAAAACCATCAGATGAACTCGTTGAACTGCACAACAGGTCAATTAATGCTGCAAAGGAAATTGGTATTGACTTCATTTCTGCCCCCCACAATTTGGTGCAGATAAAATAGTATGTGCCATACTTGGTTGCATGGTAATGTAATGGAGTCTGATGTTTCCCAGTTGCTATGTGCAGTACACACATGATCTGGCTTTCTCTTTTCTTCCCTCCTTCTGCTTTTGTACACCAACACACCTTGTATCATAAACAAAGTATGAATTCTTAAAAAATAAAATTAAAAAAAAGCCAAGCAAACAACGCTGCAGTATGAATACCCCTACTTAGCCATAGCAGGTGGTGGGTGGATTAGTAGGATTTGATTTTGTTATTACTCCAACTCTGTGGGCAGCTTCCTTCTAGCTCTGACAGCTGAAATTGGGAACTACCTCTTCTCTTTATCCTCTCCTTAGAGCAATCTCAAATGTAGTAAGTCTGTGGAAGAAAAATACACTGCTTTCATTGCTGCTTTACCAAGGCAGTTAGTGGAGCTAATATAACAAGATATCCTGTATAGCTATTCACAAGTGAGCATATCTAAAACATCTTCATTTACAGCTAATTGCCTGCGAACTTTTAACTTTCGGTAAGCAGAGAGTTATTTTCCTTTGAATTTTCTATTATATGACTTGAACTTTGCTCTGTGGCAAGTTGAGGCAACTAGGTTGCTTGAAAACCATCCTCATTTATTCCATCTAGGTTCTGTTTAAAGCAAATAGAAAGAAAGAAACCAGTGTGTAACTGGTTGGGCAATTTCTATTTCCAGTTTAAGGTGTGTATCTTCTGCAAAAGCTTAGAAAATCCAGAATTGCTTAATAGCTTGAAGAAATGAAAGAAGACTTTACTGGAAGGAAGCTGTGGTTCTGAGTTCATCAGTCTCTGTCATCTGTATTTTCTCTCTCTGCAGTCTGTTCAGCTAAATCAAAAAACAACATTGTACTAGCAATTGCAGCGTGTAAACACAACAATATTCAACATTTTTAATTGTACCTGCCTAGTTTGAAGCAAAATTGTTTCCCTTGTTTTATGTTTTTGATTGGAAGTGTTCTCTGATTCTTTACAAAAAAACACAGTCAGGAATGTTTCAGATGGAAGTATCTGTTGCCCTGGAAAAATAAATTCAGCACCCCAAAGGAGGAATACTTATTTTCATAGAAACAAAGGGCTTGCATGATAACTTACATTGTTTACATTAATTAATATAATCTGTTCTAATTACATTTCTAATACCTGTAGCCTCAACTAATTTCCACTCACATTATTTTATTTTTTTTTTAATGTTTGGAACTAGAGGAAATGATTAGAGTATGCATTCCATGGTATTTAGCCGTATATGCCTTCAAGAAGTATTTCAACTCCTCCCCCGTAATTGATTAGCCAGTCTGTGCTGGGTTCGTGCTTTTCCTTATTGCTTCCATGGTAAAGTTAAATCCCCTGTGTTATTTTTAGGGGAAAAAATAAGAGGGTTTGGTGGTGGTTTTTTTGGGAGTGGGGGGGTGTTATGGGTTGTTGGGGGTTTTTTTGTTATTTCTTTACTTACTAATAAGACATTTCTAGAATGTGTAACAAAATATCTTCCCTCGCCAGCGGGAAGTGTCCGTGGCTCCCCTCGGCGCAGAAGTCTCGGTTGACGCTGGGAGCGGTGCGCCATCGCCTGGAAAAGTCGGGAACGGCCCGGAGCGCTCCCAGGTGAGGGGATCTTTGTTCGTACAGGTGCGTCAGACTCGTTCTCGCAGGGGGCTTGGAAACGGGAACGCGAGAAATCTGTTTTTTAAAAAATGGCAGAATAATTGTATGCTACATTGAAATGTGGAGCATTATCTTAACTATGAAAATGTTTGTGGTGTATTTCTCAAAATTTCTGTTTGATTTTAAAAGACCAGATACTCGACTTAGGCAATTGGTTTTACAAGTTTGCATTTTATCTGTTTATTTAGGGATTTATTAGATAATTTCTTTGTGTGTGCTTTGGGAAAAAGAAATAGAAAGATTGCAGGGACTTGGGTGCTTTTAATGCACCTGTGATAAAAACAGATTTTTAGTCTGCTTGCCATCTGGGTCCTTTTATTTATTCATCAGCTGAACTAAAAATCCCTGTGTGCATCAGTACTTAGTTTGTAAGAGCAGATCACTTTGGTGGCCGCAGAGCAGCAAATGGAAAGGATCCATATTTATTCTAGTAGCTTCCAAAGTTGTGTCAGGTATTTCACAGAACAGAAGAGCATGTAGGGTCCTTCTTAGCACATTCAGCTGTGGAAAATGGGACGAGAAGAGTAGAACAGAAGGGGATTTGCCAGCTCCAGAGCACAGACTGTCAGTGCCCAGCAAGATCTGTTATAGAGGGGAGGATGAGGTGAAACTGGAAAGGGAATTAAGGGTGGGGAATATGGAGGACATTTACCTTTTTTTTATGGTAGAAAGGGAATCTAGAGGCTTTCAGATTAGGTCTTTCCTGTGACTTCGAAACTTGGTGTCCAGAAGGCTTTTTTTTTTTTTTGATCTATTGATCAAAGAGGAAATGAACTTTGGGCAAGGGCAAGCCTGTATTTGAACAGCACCATTGTTGGGGTGCATTCCACACCTGGGCAGGGAGAGAAGCTCCTGGTGACCCTGTAAGCAGCAGGTGCCCAGGGTGTGAGCTGGACATTATTAATGAAACTGCAGAGGACAGAATATGACAAAAAAACAAAGGAAGGGAAGCTGAGAGCAGTGACATAATGCAAAGAGCTGGTGAAACCTGACACTTGAGCTAGGTGTGCTAAGTCCTGGAAAAACTGAACGTGCTTGGAGCAACCAGCAAGAAGAAAGTCCTTGGCAATGCCATTTTGGATGGACAGAGGGAAATGAGCTGGATATTTCCAGGGGATTGTGTCCATCCCTTGAGATTCCAAGGGAACTCATTTTCTGGCAATGGATTAGTTTATTGGAGTCTAGGAATCTGCTGCAGTATGTACCATGTCTATTACCCAACAACCCATCTTTATTTTACTCTGGTAGTGTCTGCAGCCAGAAATAATGCTTTAACAGCCCTGCCCGGTGCAGCATCAGCCCAGTGTCCTCATGGGATCCCACCAAAATACCTGAAGAACATCCTTGCCACTCATTACTTGATGGGTGTCTTTTGGGGTTTTTGGTTCTATGTCAAAAAATGACTTTTAAATGCCAGCCTGCTGCTTTTCTGAGTCATTCTGCCACTTGGGAGTGATTCTGCAAGAAATAGCAGATATGTACAGTAGTAAGATAATTGAAGACCAGATTCAAGTATGACATTTTAAATGGTAATTTTGCTGATGAAGAAAGAAATGCTGGTGGTATTGAAAAGACTAAATGTCAACACAATTAAAAACAAAAACCAAACCACATAATTAAGCAGGGAAAACATTCAGAAACAAAATATATTTCTGATAATTTTCTTCTTGGGATAAGAACACTTCAGAAGGGAAGAGTGGGATGTGAGGGTTTGCAGTCTACTCATATGAAAACGTTTTATTGACTCATATGAGTAGGTTGTCATCAAAACTGTATCTGTGCTTCAGAAAAGGATGGGTGACAATCACAGATTTAGAAAGGAAAAACCTTCTCCCAATGTGGACTTTCAGTAGTGGCAGAATTTTCACAGGATTTCATCTGTTCAGTCAGCAAGATCATTCCAGCACAGCTCTGGAAAGCAGGGATACTGGTTGTGGAAACCTGCTCAGATCTTGCAAGTCCTTTGCTTAGAAAGAAGTCCTATCAAGTATATGGATTTTCATTTCAAGCAGAGGATTTGTTAGGAAAAGAATAGTGTAAGAATGTGCAAACTATCTTAGCCATATTAAATAATCCGGCTTGGAAAGACACTAGACCTTATTTATAATAATGCCCCTTTTCCTCTAAGCTGATACTGAAAATTATCTTGAGCTATCTATAAAAACTTACTGATTCTTTTATTCTTTATTCTCATTTCATCTTCTCTTGCCTTTTCTCCAAACTTCTAGTATACAGACCTTGGTAACAAAGGCCCTTCAAGGTTAAATGTAAGGTTTGAAGAATGTTTTGCCAGTTGCTTTATGGGGATCCTTCACCATACTTTGTCAGCTTATGTTTTCTAAAGTACAATTATTGCATAGGAAATAACAAGATTTAAATTGTTCTGACTAAAGACAGATTTAATTCATTCTATGTATAGCATCTGCAAACTGAATTAAAGTTGTGTTCAAACATTTCAAAACACAGCTGCCATAAGAATCAGACTGCTGTAAGAATTCGAAGATTATGAGAAATACAAATAAATATTTTAGAAGACAATGTGAAGTTTAATAATTGATTTAATAAAAACCACAATAAAGCAACACACCTTTTTTCTTCAATTAAACAAATGTATAGTAAATTATTAAAAAACTGCAAATACAATACATATCTACTGTACTTCAACATCTAATTACATCGACTGTAAACCCCAATTTAATTAAAACCCATTTCAGCATTAGTATGTGCAAAATACCTATTGTTTGTGGTTTGGGGTGTTTTTCCCAGTAAGTTTGTAAGGATGGGATGCACATTTTTCATGAACTGTGATATGGCTTAATTAATGATAGTGTTTGTATTGCAGCATTTCCTTCCTGAGCACGGTGCTCCTTTTGAGCTGCACGTGCTCTCATGCTGTACACGAGTGTTCCTGTTTCTTGCCCAAACAGATACAAACACAATCCAGTGTTATGTGCACTTTGTCCAAATTCACAATGTGCTATCAGTTCTCATCAATAAAAATTCATCATGTGACCCTTACCTTCAAAAAGGGAAGAAAAGAAGCCAAGATTGTTACCACGAAATGCAGATACAAATCAGCCTGATGAAAATGTGAAACCCTAGCAAGTTTCAAAACAGACAATAGCTGAAGTATTCACAGCTGAGTATCACAATAACCATAACTGGGCAAAAACTTTCCTTTCTGATCCATACAGAGAACTACTTTTGATGTCAGTGGAAGTTCTGCATAAAGATGAAAGTACAGAATAAGCAAAAAGTATTTGAAGCCAAGTTCTTCCTATCTTCCAAACTTTGTAGTTCATATTCTTGCTGCCCTTATCTTCTTCAATGCCAATGACTTCAGAAGCAGGTTAAATCTGAGCTTGTAGGTGTATGATAGTTTAGTGTCAAGATTTAGTATCTTGTGTACATTCAAAACACAGGGGTTCCACGATGAGGCCAAACAGTTCCACTTCGTGGACTCTGAGCTGTCCAGATGAACACAGTCTTTCAGGCTGCCTCCTCTCTGTAAATACAAAAGGGCCTTTCTGCCACTGTAGGTTGTTGTGATATTGTTGTCCAACACCATTAGATTGCTGAGCTTGCTTGGGTTTTGCTTTATTCATGAGTTAAGTAGTGGGAACTGCTGTTGCAGTGGCATTCCTGTCGGGATGCTGCCATGCTGTGCTCACAGCAAAGATGAAAAGGTCAGAGATTGTGACGGATGCAATGTGCATCTCTGAAACTTCTGCTCCCCACTTTCCTGTTAGATGCACATATCTGTAGATTGCATTGAGAGTATTTCCATGTCAAACATCACTTCTATCATTTGACTTTTTAAAAACAAAACAATCATGGGAAAATGATCAATTACAGGACATTTATTAATTACAATTAGAATGCATGCTAATCAACTGGCCTTTTAACATGAATCAAATGATGGTTTAGACATTCAAGATTATTATTAATAAATTCATCTTACAAGTCAAAACTTTGTAAAATAAATAACCTGTTTCTAATGTATAAATCCTATCCTAAAATACATTAAAGATAACTGATCACTTAAAACACTTTGGGTCCAGTGTTGGGTCTCTAGTTAAATACCGGAAGTCTGGGCAAGGATCTTCCTATCTGGATCTCTGAATGCCCAGATTAAAGCTAAATTTCTGGTCTGGGTACAGTAAATTCTATATTTTGCAGTGTCTCCAAAGAGACAGTTTCAAGAATTCAACTTAATGTATGTGTTAATAGTTTGAGATACTGTATGAAAATTACTATTGCAAAAATACTGAATAATGAATTTGGGGATCATGATACGCTGTGCAACCCTGGTATGATCAGCATAAGAGACTCTTGACTGAAATACTGAATACTTGAGGCTCCATTTGGAGTGCAGGTACTTTGTGGTATGTAACAATTAAAGGACAATATTGGACTGTAATTTGTGAGGTATCTGCAGAGCCACGTTCCAGTTTGTAAACAATAATCCAAAAACAGCTTTGTCTCAAAATCATAAGAAATTGAATAAACCAGTACAAGGGAGAGAGTGAAATACATGCTCTGTAGGGCAACCACTGCACTTTCTGCAGCACCAGTTCTCCCTGCTGCATGTCCCATGGTACAAATCCACATATTAATGGTTACTATTGGATAATTTTCATTTTGCATTTATTGCTCTCAGTCTTTGACTACACAAGGTAAAGAATAAGGCAGCAGTTCCCAAAACATATGAAATTAGGCACTGGAACTCTGACAACTCGCGCAGGTTTTGCTCATTTCCTGTTTGTAACTCTGAAGTTGGACAGAGCACTTGTACATTCCAAACGTGTTCAGCAGCAGTTGTCGGGCCTTGGACTGAACGTCCTCCCATTTAGATGAACTACCAGGAACTGGAAAATTAAGAAAATAATTAATAAATTCAGTCCTTAAGAAATGTGGGCAATCCAAATGTTCTTAAGCTTATCACAGTGTCACCAACGAGAATAATTTTTGCTCACACTCATTTATTAATTTAATATTGTTCATGTGGCCACTGTATACTCTATTATTTTACACCTCTCTTGACAGAACTCTGTGTTTGATATTTCCCCCCCTCAAAAACCTGAGCTACTAAGTACTGAGAACTAAGTACTAAGTACTGATACTGAGTACTAAGAACTGATATTTGTGGTATAGTTAGATGTCCGAATCAGCGCATGCATATTTTGGCAAACATTTATTTTTCATATGTTAGATTGTTCCACATTAGAACTTCACCCTTTCTTTCCCTAAACACGTAAGAAAATTTCTGAGGAAAAATTTTGCAAGTTTTTTTCCCCTACCCAAAGAATCTGCATTGGATATTTTTGGTATGAATATATTTTATTTTCACAATTTTCATTTACACCATGTCTTTCTAGGCCAATGTGTTCTATTCCTTGCTGTTCAAAACCAGAGTTAGTAGATTTTTTTCCCCAAAAATGGTATTTCTTTGTTCAACTTAATTAATAATATGAAAAGGAAGTGGTGGGCTCTTTCCTGCAGTTGGATTTAATTTAGAATTATGCTATCCAGCAGTTTACCTAGTTGCAAGTGGACTATGGCAGTCGTTTTTCCTGCAGTGAGAGACCAAACATTTAAATCTTCTATAGAATAAACATCTTCAATTTTCATCAAGTCTTCCTTGATGCGATCCACATTTAAGTGCCTTGGAACTCCTGTGATACCAAACATGAGATAAAATTAATTCTGTCTTTACAAAGTCTCAGTGGCCTGTAAAATGTCATGACACATCTCAATGTAAAAAAAAATTAGAATTTGTGCTGTTGGAAGTGATGAGTAACTTCCATGTTACCAACAGAAAATACTGTGGAAATAGGCCTGTTAAGCCCAGTATGGATACAGAAGTACAGGAATTGCAGTGCTGTCTCAGCTGGAATCTGTCCTGTCCAGAATCCCCTCTCTGGCAACAGCCAACATTAGATCTTTTACAGTGATGTCCGTTTGTTGACAACTGTACTGCAGCTTCTAACCCCTGGTAACTTCTTGGGCCAGACTCAAAAGTCAAAAGCAATTAAAAAATGCAATGCCAGGGCCTGTCTCCTGAAACTTCTCCTGCACCTGGCATCCCATCAACGGGCTACAGTAACCCACGTGCAGTGGTTAGCACAGAGGACTGGTTTTACAGTGTGTCATCTCTGCAAACCAGGGATTGCACTGGTCAAGTCCTTTGGGTATTTACAGCAGCTACAGCACCTCTGTAGCTTCCCACCATCACCCTTTATCTGTGCAAAGGGCAGAATCAAAATTTTAGATGATCAACATGAGTAAAAAACTAATACAAGTACTGAATAAACTCTTTCTGAGTAGTTTTGTTTCTATAATAGCTTTTACCGCTTATCTTCTAGTTTCATGGAGTTCTTTATATATACTATGAGCAGTTCAGCCACTTGCTTCTCAAATTTCTCCAGACTTTCTACATGACTTCTCTGAACCTGGTATCTTACTGTCTCTTAAATTATGTTAGTTCCAGTGCTATCTCTTTTGAAAGTTCAGTATTTAGGATTGGCTCATATGAAACAAAATTTTCCTTCTAGTGGAGACCATAAAAAATTATTTAGCTGATAAATAGCTAACTGCCTGGTATAGCTTTCTTTTTCCCAGGATATTTGAACTTAAACTCTCGTATCTACATCATACTTGTGATGGGCTTCCATTCTGCCTTATAAATCTATATTAAAAACTAGAATCTCATTGCTTGTGTTGGATAGCTATTCATTTTTTAATTTAGCATTCCTACTATAATGATGAAACTTAAGTTAATACCAAAAGTTGATACAACTTCAAGACCCTTGATGTTGTGACAGGAGTTTCCAGCATAAAGGCAAGTTCATTTTCTGGAGATCCTGAATTTGAGTTGGAAAAGTTCCCTAGCATGCATAAAGCCCATATATCATCACTTTTAATGACTTCATTAATTTGGAGATTTTTATGACAACTGGGATACCTATGCAAACACCTCATTAGTTTGTCTTATCTATTTTTTTCAGCTAAATCTATTGCCTTGGAGCTAATTGAGGGTTCTTCAGCAAATTTAATCGTTTCTGCCTTCTTGGTGAACTTCCACTTTGTTGGATTTTTTTTCTAATCTTAAATGACAGCAAAAGCATTTGACTGAAGATTCTGAGGTTTCTGATTGAACCTCTTAACATAGTAAAAGTAAAGTCAATAATAATTCACGAGACAGTTAGGAATCTGCAGCTAAAACCTAGGATTTTTCTCCCAGCCCTAACATCTTCACTTTCATAAAGTAATCGTACTAGATCAAGCAGTAATAGTTGGCAGGTAAGCCATGATAAAGCAAAGAATGTTGCTGACATGTTTCCCTTTATGTCACACAAGATAAGATCCTTTAGCTTGTGTTCAGCTTTTTGTTCCATTTTTTTTCTTCTTTTTACACCACTCTTAACTTGCAGCTTCCCCTATGGGAACAGTAGATACACACAAGAAAGGCGCTTGTGGGAAAGGGGAACACAGGACAGGCATTTGGCCTAAGCTTGCTGTCTCCTTTTACCTGCATTCACATTCACTTTAACTGTACAAGTAATTAAAGTGGGAGTGTAGAACAGTCTGGGCAAATGTTCACTTGATTCAGCTGAGAGTCACTGCAGACTCAGGAAAGCTCCGTACATCTCACTGTCCCATCTCCTGATGGTAAAGGGAGTGCCGAGACACAACTTGTGGCATTCTGGCCACAAAGACACCTGAACACTGCTGCAATTTAGAGGAGCCATAAAGAAACCACCAGACTAAAACAGCACCAAGAGAGGTGTCCAGGCAAAATCCACTTAGAGATGGTGATGGCGATGTCAAGAAAGGGCCAGTGCTCAGTGCTAATTGGCATGTAAAGTTCTGCAGACTGTGCACAGATCTTACCTTCCAGAATAATAACTCCTGTGTCACACAGAATTCGAACTGTTGTAAAAACCACCAGTATGGAAAATACATATGTACAAATAGGATCAGCAATCTTGTATTCTGGCTGCAAGGGAAATTTCACAATGTCAAAAATGTGACTCAGAAATCACAGTTACTTCTAGTTCCAAGTTTCACGAATATTTTTCTTTTGTTTGAATAGTTACAATATATGTAATAGAGACAGTTTTGCTTACTTTGCATGAATGTATGAAGCTTATAATAAAACATCACAGGTAATTTTAACAACTTAGAGAAACAGGCCCCTTTTTCCTTTAATCGCTGGAGTTGAAATCGCAGGAACTCCCCCGTGCCTCAAGGAGAGGCCCTTCCTTACCTTAAAGCGGATGATGTAGGCAGCTACGAGCACACCAATGCTTTGTACCAGGTCCCCCAGGGCATGGACAAATGCTGCTCTCACGGCCAGGCTGCTGTGCCCGTGGCTGCTGCCCTGGGCTGTGTTCGAAGAGTTCGACTGAGGTACGTGAGAGTGAGAGTGGGAGTGGGAGTGGGAGTGAAGGTGGCCAGACTGATTCAGCAAAAACCCCATTCTGAAAGTGAAAGAAGAGAGATGCTTCAAGAAATAGGCTTTAGGGTTTGTTGGGTGAGGAGGATTTCTTGGGTTTGTTTTTTTCATTTTAAACCAAATAATTGAAAAAGTAATACTCAGTATAATTTCTTATTTATGACAATTAAGAGGTCCAGCAAAATTACATCCCATGAGAAAGTTACAGGCCATGAATGAATTAGCAGCTTATTCAGAAATACATTTATGAGTATTAATGGAGAGAGAGATCTTACATTAAATTAACTGCAACACCGACGGCTGCTGTGATGAGCATGATGTCACCATTTATTTCATAGTCCATATGGATAGTTCTCTGAACAGCCTCATACAAGAGGAATGCCATAAGGATATAGACCAGCAGTACACTAATGATGGCTGACAGTACTTCTGCAAACAGAAAGGAAAAAACATTATAAAAATGTGTCTCAGATCTATTTCTATTTCCAGATTAGAATGTGGACAGGGCCTTGTTTTAACTGCTTCATGCATATTATACCTAATATAAACTAACAAGTTGTGTGGCAAATAAAACTTGTAAAATAGGATTAACCAATGGAGTTTGTTCTAATCCACTCCTTCACACGTCCCTGTCATCAGTATACACCTCAAATTATGTTTTCTCAGAAAACATCTGCACAGGTGACAAGCCTGACTTCTTCAGACAACCCCAAACATTTGCCCCATCCAGGGGTGAGGAGGACAAGTGATCTCAAATATCACCAGCCTACCCACAAATAAGGGAAACCTTGATTTTACGTATCTGGTATTGAGCTGGATTTAGAAATTATTTTTATAGATCCTTTTGTATTTAGGATGGAGAAAAAATTATAAGAAGATAAAGAAACCAAACAGTACAAACTTGTCACACATGACACTTTTAAACTCCTTGACATATGTGTTCATAAATGTTGTCTAAGGCAGATTTCAGCCACAAAGGCTTGCTTAATGTAAGTTTCTGTATTGCTGTGGAATGCTGCTTTAACATTATCTAATATTTACCAAATATTAGTATTTCACAAAATAAGAGCATTATGACCATTCTTTTGGCATAGGAATATTATCTGATCAGCAGAGACTTCCAACATGTATCTAAATAAGGATAAAAATTACAAAATTAATAAAAACTAGTATTTCATTGTCCTGCACTTTCTGTTGCCATTTACATCTCTGGAAAGTGGTTACAGTTCTCTACAAAGTTCCTGCTGTTCAGATGGGAGATAAACAGGTCTGAGTATTTTATAGGTCAGGACCTTTGTGCTGTCTCAGTACCTGAGTCATGAAATTGGGCTGGTAATAGCACACAAACCTGAGGACGATGAGTCCACACTACAGTTTTAAGATCCTCCTATATAGAATATAGGTGTTTCTCAGTCAGTCAAAAAAAAAGCAACACAGCTGACAGCAAAAACATTAGCCCAGTTAAGGACTGTCTGAGTTATAACCAAGTTAATACAGGGCTTTACAAAAAGCACTGGGAAAACCTTAATGCTCACTCCATTGTATTGCCTGTAAATCTGCAGCCATGCCTGAGTAATCTGTAATCATTATGCGTAATGCTCATTACTGTCACTTGCCAGATGGATCACTGGGATCTCAGCCTTCCTCTGCGAACTCAAAGATCAGAGGTGGAATTAATTTACTTGGAATTGTGATGGTTGTTCTTCTCCCTAGTTCCACACATGTTGCCCTGATTTATTCCCAAGCAAGGGCAAAATTCTGCCCTTGGCTATACCACAGCTCTAAGGACACTCATCTGAGAACTGCCTCTCTTCTCCCTCTGCTTTGAATCTGTCAGTGTGCAGTACAACTTTGGTTAATGCAGATGTCATTTCTAACACAGAACTGTTTTATTTATTGAGCATTACAGAAAAAAAACATGCAGCTATATCAGCATTCTAATAGCACCAAAATCACTTGATCTTACATTGAATTATTAACATCATTATAGGAGAAGAAACTCACACCAATGCATTCAGCTGCTGGGTAGTGTGTCAGTGCCTGGATGAGGAACAGCATTACCAGGCAGTAACAAGGCTATGAAAGGCAACTGTCATAATCTGAGATGTTTTCAGAACAACTTGAAAATCCTGGAAATATCCACGCAAATGGAAGTATTCTTTATGAAACTGGCAGATTATTCAGGGCAACAGCCTTAAAAATACACAATACATTGCATAGAAGGTTTTTCAGAATGCTTTTTTAAAAATCTTGTGAAGCCATAGCCCATTAGCATTTACCAGAGAAATTATATAGCATGCTTTTACAATCTAAACCCATGTTTTCTGCAGTGGAAACCAGTGTTTTCCTTGCAGTTTCTTCCACAGTCACTGTCATGTCAGCACTGTAGATTTGTGCTGAGATCTTTCACTTCTTGTGAAATGAACTGTGCACTGTCTCAGTGGACTGTCTGATTCTGTCATTACTAACATTGTCTCTGCAGCAATGGAAAAGTGCCAGGTTCCATATCTATGCTTAAATCTGCTCAGTGTCTTGCTGAAAAGGAGGTATCTGCACTTGGTGGTGAAACTGAACTATTTTTGGCTTCAAGAATTTAATTTTTTCGACATGACTGCAATTTCCATTATTTTGTCTTCACTTCTCTAACCCATTCCTGAATCTGTCAGCTTCCTTTTCACCACTGAAAATGGAATAAAACTGAAGATGGAACAGATCTATTATGTATTCAAGGAGAATTCAAATAAATGAAAATTAGTGCTATTCCTTCTGGAATCTGAGTAGGCAACTAACAGGTCTGTTGCTTTTACAAAGCAATGTTTATAGGAACAAGTTTGAAAATTCATCATTCTACAAAGAAAAATGCTAACAAGTACCAGAAACATTGTTCCTTAGAACATTTTCATGCCTGCTGAATGTATGGATTATCTTAAAATTCAATGCAAAGCAGGTCAGTGATGAGACAGTTCTTGCACATATTCCCAGCTTTAAACAAATGCTCCACATCTTTTTCTGCAACAGATGCCCAATCAGTACCCTATTTATAACATTCTGACATGTTTTAACATCTCTCTTGTAAAATTTAAGCTATTGTTGAGCTGCTATTATTTGCTGACAAGCTTCTTACATATAGGTTTCTTGGCAAAATGTGTTACAAGGAGGATATACCCTAGAAACTGCTTTGTTCCACTGCCAGCACTCACTGATGTGTGAAACTGGGCCCTCAGGCCACAGCATTCAGACTGGGTGCTGAAAATGAGGCAAATAAATTTCACAAATGTGATTTTAAAAAAGACTGTGTGCAGTAATTTTTAACCATCCCATCTTCTGTACTTTGGGGGTCCCTGGCAAGGCCTTTACTCAGTTCCTTACTGCAGCCACAGAAACTCTTCTCCTCAGCCCCAGGCTCTCCTGAGAGAGAGAGAGGGAGGAGAGGGAGAGAGAGCTGCACTGCTGCTTCTCGTGCAGGATGGTTGAAGTAAAAAGGAACCCCTGGAAACTGTGCAGTCCTGCCCAAAGAAGGGTCAAGGACAGCAGGCTGCTCAGGGCTGCTTCCAGATGGGTTTCACAAATTTCCAACCACAGACACTGCTGTTGCAGTCCTTGATCACCTACTGGCACTGGGAGCAGAAAAGGAGGAGCAATTTCTGCAGAACGGAGAAGCTGCTCTCTGTAGCTTCTCCTAGGGAGAAGGGCAGTACAGACTAATTTTATGGGCCACATCTGGCCCATGGACCACCACTGGATCAGTCTGGCTAGTATTTGTCCTTGCAGTAAAATGGAAAGAAAAAATATATAGAGAAAATGAGGTGGCAGGAATCCTCAGGGATTTCTTCTTCATAATAATTGAAAAGTCAGTGAAAATTTACAGAACCGAGTAACATTTTAATGGGTAAGTTTCTTTTATTTCTCTTAAGTGATACCCCTGTTTTAAGCTAGGCCATGGCATGTTCAATGTATGTGCTATTTGGTTTTAGAAAAGTTACAAAAACATACAAACTACCCAAATGATTTTGAAATAGGGTTAAACTATGTATAAATGCTAACAAACATCCTTCTGGAGAGTATGAGCAAATGCCAGGGACATACCTGCAAGGTCAGGTTTCAGTATCAGTGGAGCTCCTATCGCAAAATTAAAACTTCATGAAAGAAAAGTTTGTAATGGGAAATGCTGGCATTGCTAATGCTTTCTTGCTAGAGCCCCAAAGAGCTTAGTTAGTGTACAGTTATGCATTCATGCACTAGTGACTAACTGATGACAAATGACAAGGAGTGATGGAGTTGTTGAATTCTACTGCTGTTCTAGCAGCCAAAATAAGAATTGCAAATAGTGACTACACAAGACTGAAATTCTTTGAAAAATGTATGCTATAGAGTGTTATAGGAAACAGGTAGAAAACTGTGACACTAGAAATTATCTATTTCATGAAAAAGATACTTTGAAGCTTTTGCTAAAATGTCTACAGACCTGCAGCTGTATATTATGAATTATTGTATCCAGTTAGCAACCACATGTAAACACCGTTTATCATCATTACATTTCCAAACATGAAGTAATGAATCCTGAAAATATTCTTCCAAGGGTTAGTCCATAATTCTGTTTACGCTTCTTTTTACAGACATCTAAACTGGACAGAGTTTAAGTAACTTGCTGTATTTTGCAAACCATAGGACATTTTGACCTCAGCTTTCTGTGGTTTGGGGAATGCAAGAGGAATACTGATTTATATGACTTCTGGCAGGGCAGAGCTCTCTAATAATATGTTCTACATAACTTCTTAGTTGTGGATTAAAATGTAATTTTTCACATTGAATAGGACCTTTTTCCAGTATCACAATTCTGCTGAAGTCAACAAGATTTTGTAAATCCTGGGCACTGGCAATTATCTGTTGTGAACAACAACAGGCTGACATGCACAGCTCCTGCACCAGCAATGTCATCATGAATTCAATTCCCCAGCCTTCCTCTTTAAGATGGAAGATGAATCAAACATTCAGAGTTTAACTCTGACTCTGCTAAGTCCTAGTTCCACAGAGATGGGGAGACTTGCCCTGCTCCCAGTGAGTGAAATTCTGCCATCAAACTTTTGGCAAGTTGTTTTGGTTTTTGTTTTTTTTTTAATCTGTTCCCTTGTAGCAATACAACCTATGTAGTGTATCCACAATGGCCAGAAAGAACACCACGAGTCAGTTAAAGCAACTCTTAGATTTGTTGCTATTTTCTTTCTAGTTACCTATGCTTCTAGAATTAGTACTCTTTACATTTGTTGGTTAAAATAGTCTTTAATAGCAAAATCTGATCTTACATACCTAAGCGATGAAATCCAAAAGTGAACCTCTTCGTTGGAGATTTTGCAGACAGCCAGAGAGCAAGGAGGGTCAAAATAATACCACTAAGGTCAGTTAGCATGTGAAGTGCATCTGTCATAATTGCTAGACTGTTAGCAACATAGCCACCTGAAAACATAATTGGAAAAGTCAGGACACATGACATTTTTAATTATTTTACATAGTATCTTCTTGCATAGCTTATTAGTTATTTCTTTTCAGAACAGTGCAGTAAATACACAGGAACCTTCTTATACTCACTAAACACGGGGAGGGTTTTGCCATTACAAACAAAATGCCACGCTGTAATTTAAAGCTACCATAGTTAAAAGTGCAGTCAAGTGTGTTTTCTACTAAGAGTAACACAGAAGGGATTCACTCCTGTTATTCTAACAGAGACTACTTGAATCATAATGTTTGCAGGATCAGGTCCAAAACAGTTTTATATCTTCTCTCTACATATTACCACATGTGTTTAATCCACCGATCCTTTTATTAAACTGTATCTGTTAAACATTCTGACATCACAGAACAGAACAGAAGTCCAAAGATTCAACGACCAGGATATTTACCCTGTCCCCTTTTTATTTTTATTAAGTTATTTTTTAACCTTTATTATTCCCTGTCCTGGCAGGATTGTGTGAGTTCTGCCAATATCCATTGCAGGCAATGACTTACACTTGTATGGCATTTTTCTTTGTTATTTATTACCGTAATTTCTTCTTGTAATTATGAGCTGCATTGAGACAAATAATCTGAGATCAAAGGTTAATATCTTCGTTCCAATTCAACTGCTAGTGCTAGTATTGGATGGGTGAGAGATTTAAACAATGCACCTCTCACTTAAGTATCCCTTATACAAAGGGGAATCAAGGACAGGCTGTATTGTCTTCCATATGCTTGAAGGTAAGCCCATTATCTCAGAAAAGATCACATCTTTAGTGTCAGCTCAGCTATGATTTGGTTTCTCTTTTTACCTTGAGATTGTCGTGCAGTCTGTGAATTGTACTGAACAAAGCATGCAGCTGGTGTGCCATTTGGCAGGCTTGAGGCTCCAACTAACATTTCAAATAAAGAAATCTTCGTATACAATTAAAATTGTCTTAGCGAAGAGGCTGACCAGAGGAGATAGCAAAGGGGAATGCACAACTGGCTGATTGCTTTTAAGACTAGTCATAAAACCTGTGTGTGTGTGGCTGTGGATGTTTTTACGTACACACCTGCAGACAGAGCTACGATCTCTTCCCCAGCCAAACAGGGAGCACAGCTGGTACTGCAGCACTGCTTGTTCTGGGGATAACTACCAAACACACTACATTTTGAACAGCTCTATTCCTCCATCCCCTTTCTTCAATTGTCCAGAACATTCTATGTCAAATTCTTCTGAGGCTGAAATTCTCCAAAAGGCCATCGCAGCTCAAAAACAATGAGTTTTTAAGATTTAGATATTCAGCAGCTTTTTAAGTAAAATGAGTTACGCCTTTCCTTTCAGAATTAATTTGTGTTCTTCCATAATCTAAAAAAAAAAAACCTTAAAAAAGTGCAACTCAGTCTCTTTTATAGTCAACAGAGAAAAAACAGTAATTTATATCTAAGGACATTTAGTTCAGCAGTTCCACATGCCATTATTTATAGTATACATGTTGATTCATATGTATTAATTTTGAGAATCACTTCAGTCCAAGAAGAGTCAATTCCATTTCAGCTAGCCTCTCATTTAAGGCTTTCAAAATAAAATTATAAGGAAAGAAATTCAGGTATTGAAGCTAAACATAATGCAGTATGTGGATTAAGAAAACATAATTGCCATTTATAAAATTCTGAAACCAAAGGTTCTCTATTTCTAAAGGTATCGGTTCATCACATGGTTAAAGGTACTGCCTAGGGGCTGTTTAAATACAATTGGCAACTTGTAAAAAAAAAGACATCTATAACCTTTACATATAGACAGCTTGATGGCTCACCACTGTTTTCAGTGACCCATGAAGGACAGCAGTTGTCTTTATGGATGATCAATTAGAAATCTCTAAACATAGCTGAAAACATCAAAACCCTGTCAGAAAAGCTAACTAGGACTTGCAATATGTTTTTCATTTCTTGATGCACAATGGTTTCCCCAAAGTGTACATTGTTATCTGACTTTATCAAGTTAAACAACAAACACTGAGATGGACTGGAGTAATGAGTTTGGGAAAAATATGCCAATCAAGATTTCACAAAAAAAGCTGCTGAAACAAGATTTCCTTCATCTTGACATTGACAACAGACAGCAGAAAGATTTTTACTGAAAAAATTAATTGTCTGATAAGAGTCTTCTGCCTTTTTCTCAGAAACTCAAATCTGTCAAAGATCATAGAAGGAAGTCAGTTAAAATATCCTATACGATCAGAGTTTCCCAAATACCTGAGTTTCAGATCAATTCATAAAGTTCGGAAATTTGAAACCAACCAAAGAGAACACAAAGAGTACAAGGCTAGAGTGAAATAAATGAAGTAGGTGGGGCACCAACCCAGGACTTGGGGGCTATATCTAATTACTCTTCTGCTGATGATTACTTGCCCTATGACAAGACATTCAGGTCGAGATCCACGGAAGTACAGAGATATCCAAACCCTCTATTTATTCTCTGTAGAAGATGGGTGCCTGCATATTTTATGGGTCTGGCCCTCAGTGCTCTCTGATTCTATGTCCAAAGAACAAAATATGGCTGGAAACAGCACACCCAGACCTGAGGAGGACGAGCTCACAGTACAGCACTAACACTCTGCACAGACAAATCCAGCTGAGCTGAGCCTGCACAAGTCCTGACTGTACGGGAAGAACAACAGATGATATGACAGTGATGAGAGAGTATTTTTACTCTCAATACCTATTATTTCTAGAGCTCTCCATGCACTAGCTATCAAGAGGTCTACAACAGCATGAATCAGCTCCAAAGCCCCAAAAAGAAACACTCCCAGTGACTTGAGCATCAACCTGCCAACAGCTCAGGCGTTATTCAGTCAGAGCCCCTTCAGATAAACTAAGTTCAGTGTACATCATAACTCTTGATATGAATACAATCAACTAACACCACTCTCACGTTAAAGGATGTCTAAACCTAAAATACAACACTATTGCTTATCAAATTTACCTTAAATTCATGATGAACCAAAATCTCAGCCCGAGAATAAACATGGAGCCAGGAGGCAAATGGAGGCAAAGCTCCACAACAGGTTTGACACGTAGTGTCTTAGCCATAATAAGCTGATGTATTGTGGCAGTGTTATTAATGACCAGCCACATACTGAGACATGCTGAAGGACAAAACCACTATTTTCCATTAACCCACATTCCTGAAATAAGGCCCCAAATAAAACTGGTACAGACACAGTCAATATTCTGGTTTCTCTCTGAAAAATGGAACCTTTCTCCTAGGGGTTTTTTTCTGTGGGATAAACTGCATTATTTATGCTCTAGCAATGATTTTGATTTCTATCTATCTTGCATAAGTTTATCTTAAAGATACAATTCATAGCTATCCTAACAAAAGCATCCAAGACCATGAGCTCACTTCACATGAGCACTCCACTGACTTAATTTCCAGAAGTCAGGAGGAGGATGTAGGTCCCATGCTACTATACCAGAGGAATCTCTTGTTCTTCTCTTCCAGAAAGTTTTTATTATTTGATTTTTTTGTGTGTGTGAATTATGGCAAGAAATTAATCTGATTTGCTCTGATTCAGATTTGAATGTTGAAATTAAAGAAATTTAAAAGCAATTAATTGCTATGGAGAGACCTGGCTCAACATATACATCAATGCACTGCTACTGTGTAGTGCTCCCCACAGCTCCGAATCAGGGGACAGTGGATGAGAGCATTTAAGTATTTTTCAGGAGGCTGAGTTGCACCCAGCAGACACTTGCACTGCATGGCATGGATGTATCCAAAAAACAGATAGTAACAGGACACAGTAAGTGAATAGAGATTAGAAGATAAATACTGAATGTTGTAAAAATTATTAGACAATGGCAAAGACTAAAATTTAACAGTTAATCTATGCATCTCAGGGACACTCACATTTTACTTCAAATCTGTGCTGCTATAGCCTATTAGATAAAGCACAACTGTTCAGAACAAACTGCTGTATAATGCACAGGTTCTCCTCATCCTGCACAGCACAGTTGTTAGGAGGGAGCAATAAATGCTGGACTTGAGCAATAGGTTCATTCTTTTGACCAACCATGAAATGCTTATATAGGTACTAATTTTCGGGTAAAACCCCACTATACTTCTGCAAGTACTAACAAAAACCACAAATAATTTAATGCAACTACTTGGTATTCTTATACGTTGTAGCAGGAAGCGTTAAAATACCTATCACTTTAATTGACTGTGCTCATATGATTTATGTCTGGATGGTGCACATGCTAGTCCAAGAGCACAGGAGGACATCAAGAAGTTCTCAAGAGAGTGATTTCTTCACTGGATTGCCATTGATAGCTCAGGATTTGTCTTTGCAGTTCTAAGTAGCAGTGTGTATTGCAGTATCTGGTGAATAAGGACAAGTACTCCCCAGTATTAGTTATTATTATGGTAAACGCCGCCTTTGAAATTGTATTTCCCTCTTGTTGCAAACACAGCAAGATTTTATGGCAGTGATTAAACAATAATGCGATTGAAATTGTTCATGACACTTCTCTTTTGTTAAAAACACCTTAAAAACTTAAAAGGAGAAATAAAAATCCATTAGACAAAGAAAAATATGCATATGTTATGCCATTTCGGGAAACTGGTAAGAGATTCAGTAAGGGAAGTTGCAAATTCTTTCATGGAAAATACAGATGGACTTTATCTCCTCTCACTCTGCACGTGCAGCTCCTCTCTGGTCTCTCTAAAGGACTGATGGTATCTCTCAGTAAATACCCAAACCCAAGGCTGGAGCAGCATAACAAGCTGTGAGGCACCGTGCCGGAGGAAGGGCACAGAAGGCCCCCGACTCACCTATGAGCTCCCCCGTCATGAAGAGGAGGTAGAGGAGGGCAGCGAGCGTCAGCCGCTTCTTCACCTTCCTCTGCTTGGAGCGCTCCCGCCGGCTGCTGCAGCCGCTGCAGGGGTCCGGCCGGCCGGCCCGGGCGCTGCGCAGGGCGATGTCCCGGTCCAGCAGGGACTCGTCGTCGGACGGCAGCCCCGGGGAAGCCCCGTTCACCGGCGTCTCCGGGGCCGCCTCCGAGCCGTCGTCCGCCACCACCACGCGCAGCTTGTTAAACCTGGGGAAGTCCTCGTCCCCCACCTCGTCCGAGAAGTCAAAGGCACTGGAGTCGTTCAGGAACAGGGGGTCCTCGCTCCTCCCTAGCAGAGACTTGATGCTCGTCCAGAGCCCGGCCCCAGCCATAGCGGCGGCGTTCGGGGGCCTGGCCGAGCGCGGCCGACCCGCCGCGGGCGGCTCCGCTGGCGCAGCTGTGCCCTCGCAGGCGGCGCCCCGACCGCTCGTCGTCCCGTCAGGGCATGTCCCCTACATCGCCCCGCCGGGCCCTGCGCAGGCCGGACGGAACGCGG
>VZTX01009648.1:0-37782 GCA_013400915.1 Pardalotus punctatus
GGCGGGACGCACGGACCGGGAGCGCAGCCGGTGCCGCCGGGGGGAGGCAGGAGCGGGAGGCGCCGCCCGGCAGCCCCCGCGCTGCCCCGCCCCTGTGACAGCTCCTCCCGCGGGCCAATGGGAAGCTCGCTCTCACGAACCGCGGCCAATCAGCGCCCCCGAGGGCGGGGCTCGCGGTGCCTCAGGGGCGGGGGGCCNTTGTTGTGGTCGTTAAGACGCGGGGCGGTAGCGCGTGCGCAGGGAAGAACCCGGATACACTTCCCCATCCCTGGGAGTGTTGAAGGCCGGGCGGGATGGGGATTCGGGCAGCCCGGTCCGGTGGGAGGTGTCCCTGCCCAGGGCCGGGGTGGTGGGGAACGAGATGGCCTTTCAAATCCCTTCCGCCCCAAAGCGCTCTGTGAGTCTGTGCAACGCCCCCAGTGCTACCGCTGCACACGTGACAGCAGCGGCGGCCGTGCCGCCTCCTGGGACGCGGAGTGCGGCGGGGCCGGGGAGGCGGCCAAGAAAGATTAAAGCTAAGGTGGCTCTGGCGGCTCGCCCCGGCCGTAGCACCGCTGGCCTTTGGTCAGGGCCAAGCTGCAAAGTCAGCACGGAGACCTTACGCTCAGGCCGGGAGGCTCCCAGGCCTTGCCGGTGTATCCGAGCGCAGCGCAGGGCCCGGGAGGCAGGGGCGGGGCTGACTCGCAGCGCGGGCAGCCGCCCCGCTGTTCCCAGCCGGGACGCGAGCGTTCCCGGCCCTGGCAGGGGCCAGGCACAGCTCTCGGGCACCTTCACTGACGTTCAGCGCTCGACTGTGCTCCCGTTTCAGCGTAAGGTGGCCACGCCAGGCTCCAGAATCAGCGGTTCCCTTGGATGATTACAGGCTAGAGAAAACAAGCTTATCGTAGTAGCAGGAGCTAATTACATTAACCACTTTACTTTCCATTTAGGTTTTATAATACGCAAGACCTACCCTGAGTAGCTGTTAGCTTTCAGACCCAGTTAAAACTAGCTTTCCAGAAGCACGTATAAGGTATGGAAACCTCTATCAGAGGTTCTGGATGCTGTAACAGCGGACGTTCAGCTCTGCACTTCCCAGAAATACAGAGCCATGGTTTAACAAATTTGCAAAAAAAAAACCAAAAAACCAAACCAACAAACAAAAAAACCTGCCAAATCACCAAAAAGCCCCCCAAAACCAACACAGCCCAAAACCAAATGCTCTAGCCAAAACTCTAGTTTAAAAAGTCACCACTCCAACCAAGCCCTCCTGGAAGTGAAGTGCCTAGACCAGGCTCTACTGTGTTAAAACTGAGGACCATACATTTTAATATGTGAAGAGACACAAGGAAAGGCATGAAGACTCTCCTGTGCCGGTTTAGAAAGACTAGGTGGGACGAAAGCTTCTGATCTACATCATAGTGCAAGTTTCTATGAAGAGCTTTTCTCTGCTGAGCCTTCACATAGAAGTTTAAGAAACACTTTAAGGCAGGAGCTTTTTTTTCCTCTACTCCAAGAGCTCTTGGCCCTCAGGGTTCTTAGCTTGTGAACAGCCCTCTTTGCAATGCTAATAGAAGTTAATGTGAAGGGCCAGGAAGACAGGAGGATGCAGAAAAGAAAGAGAAGAATTCACCATCTTTTTCCTCTTTCCTCCATCATGTCTTTGAAGCCCTTCTAAGCACAGAAGAACCAAGTAAAGAAGCAGTCCAAATCTTGTATGAGGCATATGCAGCAGATGGAATGCCTGTAAAGTTCAAGTGCTTTCACTGTAGACACCCATTTCCAAATAGCCCCCACACTCTCTTTCAAGCTGCTACTCCCAACTTACCCCCCACTTAACATGAATCATTGCCAGGCCCACCTGTGGTGCAAATGAATACATCATATTTCTCCTTTATCCCTTCCAACCTTTCCTTCTGCTTTACCCTCATTAGTGCTAGATGTTTCAGCTGTAGTATTTACTGTGCTGGATAAAGGAAATCCAACTTGAGAAGCAAGCGACTGTAGCAGATGTCTCAGAATGAGGACTTCAGTGCAAGTAGGAATTGATCTCAAAGAAGTCCTCCTTTAAATTCACAGAGAGCAGAACAGTCTTAAGAGTCAGAGATAAAGCAGTACATCACTATCATAAAAGCAGTGAATCTAGTCAGAATTGCAGGCAGTCACTTGTACAATAAAATAAACATTTGATCCTCCTGAAATTATGCATTTGCTGTGCTGATATGCATGCAGGAGACCAAGCATCTACCATTGCGTATCAAGTATGGTTAATGGCATCTGTTCCAAAAGGGAATCTAAAAAATACAGGAAGCAAAATTAAGCCAAATCGATCAGACAGAGGGATTCCACAGAGTAGCGACCTCCTGTAAACAGCCTACACTGTGTTATGGATGAGAAGGGAAAGCAGACAGCAAGTCTTTAGGAACCAGTCTCTGCATAAAGTATGTACATAGGCTTGTAAACTGGAAGTGACCAAGTGTGTGTGCTCTGTACAGATGGACTATGTGAAAAGAGTTTTTTTGCAAAACTCTGGCAAATCCATGCAGGTGAAAAATCTAATTTAATGGCCTACAACTTGAACAGAAGACACTGTTAGGTTTCTGCTGTCTTTGTGGAGCACTCTGTGCTCATTTGTAACACACACTTCTTGGCAGAGAAGTATTAATCATTGTCATTTTTATATCCCGTATTAGCTGCCTATGTGAAATACCTCCTTCTAGCTGGTGTCAGGTCCTGCTCTGAGATTTCCTAACTGCCTAATTCCATAAGAGAAGCTATACCTAATATGGAACCCAGCCTTACCCTACCATTAGCTCATTAGGTGGCAGCTGACCATGACAAGGCATGGTAGTGTTTTTGATTGCTTTCAAGTCATGGTGCAGATGTTCTAAGAGGTAAAGAGGAAAGTAAGACATGCAGACAGATTAAGTTTAACAGACTCCATTTACTATTTATCAATTATTTTATCTATAGATCTGTTCAATAAAACAAACTATACTTTATGTAATAGATTACTTCCTTGCAGGTATTGCACAAGCTATATTCATCTGGGCACCACAGAAACATGATAGCAGGTTATTGTGTTTTTTAAAAAATATATAATTTAGCAGAATTAGAGTAGCACAAGAGAATACTAACCATTTAAAATGGGTAATCTCATTTAAATATCCATGTCCATCTCATTCCAGCTCTACTGAATTAGAGAATCCAGAGTATTAGTACTGGACAGGGCATAAGGAAGGCTGCTTCTCTGCAACAACATCCCCTTGACTACTGGCCTCCAAAGGCATTCAGGGGGTCATCAAACATGCTTAGGATCTTGCCTTCAGATTTTGCTTCTGAGGCTGCTTGGGAAGATCTGGTTTTTGGAGTGGGTATCTTGACTTGGCTGCTAGAGAAGATATCATCTAAAGAGGGGAACAAAAAAAAGATTTTAATGAGAAATGACTACTAAAGAGAAGTAACATTGTACATAAGAGACTCCAGCACAGCAGTGACTGCCAAGGACATTCTGTGATAAACAAATGCTTTCCTGTTACTTGTGATTCTGGATGCAGTTGTAAGGACATATGTGGGAGCTGTTAGCTGTAAGTCAAATAAAGAATTTTTTTTCTTCTCAGTAGACAGCATAGTACTTGTATTTTATAACATGTTCAGGCTCTCATAAGCATTTGAAAAGTCCTAATAAATTAAAGCTCCACAATGAATTCTATCATGCAAGTGCCAGGTAACATCCTTCTTATCTAGAACATAAGTGTCTGAGGAACCTAAGAGATCCAAGAGCTGTGAGCTTGTTCCTAAAGAAAATCAGAAGAGGAAAATACAGTTGTTGCTAACACCTACAGTGGTGATATTCACTAACAGTGAGTCCAATCTACAGCACAGAAACAACATAATATAAATCCCCTGAGAACAGAGCATTGCTAAGATGCAAGGAGGCAGACAACTATAACCACAATCCTGATGAATATTCAAAAAGTCTGTCTAAAGTCTTGGAATAAAGGTCTCCCCCACCTTCCTCAATACAAGCATTTCTGATGTGAGTAACTATGACCACAGAGTGGAAAAATATCACACTGCCATTAAGACAGAGGACAACACCATGTAGAAATTAAACTGTCCAACATGGATAGTCTGTGTCAGCTGCAGAGCTCACAGTCCTGCAGTTCTTGCTGTATCTAGAACTGCTCATGTTTAGGACTGTGCTCATGGAAAGAGACGAAACTGCTACCATACACATGCTGAGGGGCTGCCACGAGGTCTCCTGAGCATACACAACAGTGTATCTCTTACTGTACACTATGAAACTTAGGATACTCAGATTATGTAGCTGGAGTATAAAACAAAAAAAATTACAAGACAGAGATAGGAGGATCCCTAGTGGTTCACAAGGCCAGTATAAGTATAGCACATAACTGGTCTTGAATCCGTACTAAGAAAACATGGGTGTCATATAGAGGTTAAAATAGCCACTGAGATCAGCTCAGTTGGTTAGAGCATGGTGCTAACAACACCAAGGTTGTGGGTTTGATCCCTGTATGGGCCATTCACATAAGAGTTGGATTTTATGATCCTTGTGGGCCCCTTCCAACTCATAACATTCTGCGATTTACTAGTCCAGAATATAAAAATTCATATTTCAATCTTCAGAATGTTGCCTAACCTTGAGCAGAGGCCAAGCACAATGTGCTCTATCACAATGTGCTCTATCACAATGTGTTTCCCTCTCTTCTCACTACTTCTTCCAATTCAGCATGTGTCTACTACTGTGCTGATCATAGGGATTACACAGGAATAATCCAGGACTGCATTTCAGCACAAGAGCAGTTTAGAAAGGCAGCAAAACAGAGTAATCCCCTACTGACATCACTCCAAAGCAAGCAGTTATCACATGGATTAGCTTTACAGCAGAGGGGAAGTACAGTGAGTGGCATAAGCAGTAGAGGTATAATTCCCATTTTATAACAAGGCTTAAAAAATAGAAAAATTTTCCCCAGGGAGAACAGTATTTGTCAGAGCACAAGAAAGCTCAGTCACTATTTTCCAGACAGGCAGAGGTGACATCAGCCATAAGGTGAGTGAGGATAGTGACTGGAAGTTATGGTAGGATGAAAGAAAATAGCCTGCAGCCTTCAGCCCCCTCAAACTGCAGCCATTTACTGTTTCATCTGCAGCAGAAAGGCTCTCCTAAGACAATATACAGCTCCGGTAAAGTGCTACCACACTCACTTAAGTCAGTCCTTAATGTGAAGTGGAGGCAAGTGCCAGTTCTACAACTCTACTGGCCAGCTGGACATCCTCATCTTCAGGCATCTCCCTGCACTCCTGTTGGTGTTCTGGAGCTCCAGGGGCACTAAGAAGCTGCATAGCTATAGCTGTACCAGTGAACAGTCACCACTCTAGAGGAAGATGAAGTCCATCAGATGCAGGTGCTTTAGATGCAATAGGCATCAAGATCAGCTGTGACATCATTTGTGTTCAAAGCTTTAGTACCAGTCGATGCCAAAAGTGAAAGTACAAACAAGAGGTTCTGTTGTGGCTAATTTTCAAGTGGCGCTCTATGACTGTTTTTTCAAAATTCAGTCCAGATTTTTGTGCTGAATATTTGGAAGGGGTAACTGCTTGGCAAATTCTTTCATTTACTATAGACTACATGAAAAAAATGTAAATTATTAAAACAAGAAATTTTTAAAAATCATCCAGTATGTATTTCAAATACCTTCCTATCAAACCTGTACATCTTATTTTTTATATCAGTTGAGAAGACTTTGAAATCTCAAGATGTTCATTCTCCAGCAAGTTTTCTAGCACATTTATAGACTTCAGCCTCCAGACTGGAATGCTTAGCAGCAGTCCAAGTAAAATAGCGGTAAGTCAGGTTCAATTTGAGTAAGTTAGAGGGAATGAAGACTTGACAAGAACCAAAGCTAGAGAGGAATTTTTTGTCTTGGAAAAGAAATACATGCAATCTCAAAGAAGAGCTATGAACATGAAGAGCCTGAGAACAGACAGCTGAAAATCAAATTACTTTCAGTATCTCTGCTGATGGAGAAGAAAGGAGCATGCTTTTCATGATCTCACATTAGTGCTGGCTGTTTTTTCAACAAATTATACATGGCAAACATTTGCTCTCAGGTGTAGCGTCTATAAATTGTCCTCAGTACATGAATGTAAACAAAAGCTTATGGGTTCCAACATAACACGATAGTGAAGGTGGGATGGGAAGAGATGCTTGTTCATATCAAAGAGAATTTGTTCATATCAGTGACTCATTTGAAAGTACAATACAAAATGCTGTGTAAATGGAAATACAGTTATCTGTCTCAGAGCCCTAACAACATGAGATGAGTCTCTTAGAAACTTGTATGGAGTAATTCCTACAGGTAAGAAAATCCCTACAGAAATTAAACTTTTCCTCAGAACAATTTTATACACTCTCCTAATCTACTTAAATGCCATGCTAGTTCTACAAATCTAGAAAGTTCTCATCCGAGATTAAAATCCAAAGATGACCAGATATTTCAGAGCAGCTGAAAAGTAGAAGAAAGCAGAGGGTTCTAAAACATCTTAGATGAATGCAAGTCAGAACAGTATTCCAGGACTAGTAGCAAGATTTTTACTTATACATACACTTACCCATATCATCATCAAATATGGATTTTTGTTCCACCTTCTTCTTGGTCTTCTTTTCTTTTGGTTTTATGGTTAGATCCGCAAAAATATCAATGTTATCATCAAACAGGTTAGTCTCTGGCATTTTCTCTTTCACTTTGGTCATTGGCTTAATGGCCTCAGTTGCAAATATATCATCCTTGGAGAAAAACATAGAAAAATCTGATTAATCTACAACACACTTCAAGAGAATAGTCAAATTCTCTGTACACAGCAGATGAGATGTTTAGAAGACTTGGGCTTCTTGGGCTTATCAGTCAAAGGGTGAACTCAATGATCTGAGAGGTCTTTGCCAATCTAACTGTCAAGAAGGTTGAGATCCTTTTCCTCATGGGGGACTTGGCAGAAGTGCCTTAGTAGTGGATTGTATATAGGTCAAGTACAGCACACAGAGGCCTGTATCAAGTGCCCAGCGCACCCATTTTATTCCTTTTTTTAATGTGTTATTTGAGCTGCTGTGCATTGAACAGACAGTTAACAGGTAAGAATCAAATACGTTATTATTCTGAATAAGATAAGTTGTCACAGCACATTCAGTGCATGCCTGCTCTGTGTTAAGGCTCCACCTTTTAAACCAGTGCTGCTAATTAGGGGATGAACAACCAAAGAAGGGGTTTCCATTTCCCAGCAGTGGAGCAGGATTGAGAGTTTACTTCACTACGTATCCTACACACCCCATCCTATTCAGGGGCTGCCATAAAGCCTAAGTTAGAGGGGTCTGCATGTTCAGGTTCATGAACATGGCAGGTTCAGCCGTTACCTCAAAGATATCTTGGGCAGTAGGGTCAACTGCTTGGCAGACTGCAGAGTTTAACTCCTTTTTTCCAGTTTTCTGAGAGGTGAAGAGAGAATCTTCCTCTTCCTCCAAAAAAGGTATAGGGCTGCTTTTTGTTGAAGATTTTTGTTGTGCAGGCTGGAAGAGATCATTGCTGTGCTGATCACCCAGATCAGGCTTTTTCTCCCTGCCCTTGATGGGTTTGTTAGCCACACTGTCTGGCATTACCTCCTTCAGCTTTGATTGTGCAGCTGGTCTGGATGTTGAGCTGCTTGCAAAAAGGTCTTCAGATTCAAACAGATCATCCCCATTTTCTGTGGATTCTGGAGCAAGGAGTTTGTCTGTCCCAGCAGACATAACACTGCTCTGAGCGGGTAGTGACAAGCTGGAGAGAAAGCCATTTTCCTGGGACTCTGCTTCAGTAGCAAGAGGCTCCTTTATGTTCACTACTGCTGACCTCTGTTTTGGTAGAAAGAACTGTGACTCTGTAGCAGTGTCCACCTCGTCAGTCATTTCAGCCTCTTGGGCAGCCAGACGGCGTGCCATTCTGCTAGGGGGTCTGCGCTTTCCTGGAACCCTGGTCCTGGTCTGCAAGAAAGGAGGAAAATCAGAGCAGGATTATACATAAGGGAAAAGCCCCATGGGACATTCAAGCTTGGAGTAGTTTGGAGAAAGGTTTAGAAATAGAACCCAGGACTTTTGATTTGCTGCCCTTAGTCATTCCACAGCAGGTGGAACTGGCGTGCAAAAGCAACAGCAATTGCAAGTATAGTCACAACACGTCAGCAAGCCACTCTAGCCCCTTGGCTTTAGGTAACACCTTAGTCAGTCTGACAGCTTGCTAATCTAGGGGCTTTTACAGTGCAGTTCAAGCCATGACTAATTATATTTTCCATGCAATTTCATTTTATGCATAGCCTATTGCAGTTAATTGCTGCTTTTAAGGAAGCCCCCTGCAAGTTTCCATTATAGCCTCTCCCCTATCACACACAGACAGGAGTATTTACATGGGTAGGAAATTCACTACAACCTCTTCTTCCCTTTTGTTAATTGCTTCGTGCACTGTTCTTTGAAAGGGCAGGCAGAATGCTGGGCAGGGTGCTTCGTTCCAGCCCTTGGAAAAAGTACATTTGATGGGATATATTTACACTCAAACTTGAAAGGTTGGAGAAGCAATGATATGCCAAAATTACAACATGTAACCTGAGCCACAAAAAGCATTCACTGTGTAGTTACCGAAATGTTTCTTCTCAGATTACTTCTGTAAAAAAACATGCATCATCACTACACTAAAATGAACATTCAAGGTTGATCATATGCAGCTACAGGCACTCTATTCTTTGCAAGCCTATCTATTTAAAAGTATCACAGTATCACAAAAGCTCTCTTTGTCTGTTGGGACAGGCTGCTATTGGAAACAACTATGCTTACATGGTAATGCATCAGTCTGATGTACAAGCTTCAAACCCATTTGTCACTAAGGGGTCATGTCAGCCATTGTGGTGATGGCTGCTGCATCTTCCCAAGTCATCTCTGCTGCTTATCTAGTAATGAACAGCCTCATCAGCATTAAGGGAAAAAAGAATCAAAGTTTAAGATTTTAAGTTATCTTACTCAAATTGCTGCTCTCAGGAAACCCCAGAGACTTATAAAATCATAAGCACCCCGATTAAATCTTAACTATGTGGTTGACACTTCTATTTTTTTAAAGAACCACTAAATCTTTAATTAGAATATGCCTTTTGCAGTCCACAAAGTAAAAAGTATGAGTGAAAAACAAGTGAGTCAGGAGGCAGAGATTTGCCATGTCAAAAGCCGTAACACTTCTTTTTGTTTTGCTTTGTGTGAAAACAAAAGTTTTCTTTGAAAAAGAATTGAGAGTGACAGTTCAGGACAGCATGACATTTTTATCCACATAGGAGGTAAAGGTCAACCTACAGCAGTGATGTGTTCTGGATAGCTTGCCAAAGCAGCTGCCTGTAACATATTTTATAGTTAGCCTAGTGAGATGTCTTTTTAATGTCTTTTTTGTTTGGTGTCTCCTGGGCTAGGACAAGATGTTATGCTAACATACCTTCAACCAATAGGGAAATCCAGTATTTGGAAAAGGTACACACGTACTTTAAAAAGGCACCAGGTATATGCATAAGCCCCTTAAAGAGCTAAGTATAGGTGCTAAGCTAGACTTTCTCTTCAGGGATCCATAGAGATGAGAGGGGATAAGATTTTCACACTTCCACTTATATTCAGATAAATCACACGGTTAGCAGAACTTGCATACCAAAACAAATTCCTGCATGAAGATGGACCGTGTTTTTAATCCCCCTTCCTCTCATCCTAAATACCAAGGTTACCTTATTGGCATTGTGCAAGGTGTCCGCTTGCATGGGCTGATCAAAGCTTACACCAAGCTCTTCGTTGCTTCCTGCAGCAGAGAAGGCTTTGCTGTTCTGCACATCCCTGGGTTCATGTAATGGAGTGTCCAGCACTGGTAAGGGGGACTTGACATTGGAGATCTTAGGCATTGCACCAGGTAATAAGGCTGAAGGGTTAATAGCTAAGTTAGCCTACAAAACAGAGAAAACAAAAACATACCCACAAAAAGAAATCACATTACTACTGCTCCAGAGCAAGCATGGTTCCAGAGAGGCAGCAAGAAATAGTGTATCTGAGTATTCAAGTTCTACTTCTAAAGTGCCTGGCTCTTCTCAGACCTATGAACTTCTGTGTCTCCCACATGCTCTGTCTCACTAAAACTGTGGAGTGGTCAACACTATCACTCTGTATAAGAGCTTCAGGAACAGCAGGGTCAAGTTATGCCAGACCAAACACCTATGTAGCTCAATATTCTGTCTGAGGACACAATGGTTCTGACTCTGAATGGTACTGTGATACAGACAGTTACTAGTCATTTCATGTCAGAAGAGTGACAACCATAGTCCCCCCAAGAGACCCATGTGAGTGTCTGAACATACTTAATAGTACTGAGAACAATAGCATGTCAAAGAGGAGCCTACCCTCTACCCCCCAAATATGAGTAAATAGTGCTGCTTAGAGTCAGGACTGAAAAAGAAGGAGGAAATAATATTAAACATGCAATACAGAAAAAGCAATCAAAAATATGCCATCTGAAAAAAATAATAATGCAAGAGTAAAGTAAGGAAGCAATAAGATTTTGTTTCAGGGAAAGCCATCAGTGAGGCAAGGAAGATTGTCCTTTTTTTTTTAAAGTCAAAGTGCCAGTAAATTTAATTACTTGTAGCTTTCCAATCCGAGATGAAGGCTCTTTGGTTTTAATGGGAACAGGACCTGTAGATTTCTGCACAAAATTACATTGAATTAAACAAGTTGACAAGTTGTTATCAACCAGACCATAGTTTGCATTTTAGTACATCTATAGAAAGCAGGTAATTGCTTACCAATTTATTTTGAAGATACCTTGTTATCATCACTATACCTACCACTAGAGATATAGTCACTCTTCATTATCACACTTCATTCACCCTTCCTTCTAACCAATATTAGACTTTGCCATGGTAACAGAACAACATCCATCTTCTCCAGGTCACAGCCTCCACTATTCAAATCAAACCAGGACAGCTACATTCTCTTTCCTTGCTTATTCTGTCCCCTAAAATCCTCTGAAGCCATATTGCCAGGTCATGATCTAACTTTTCTCTTTGTGATTGGCTGTAACAGGGCTACAGACTTCAATGAAGCCCACATAGAAGTCAAGAGGGCTTCAAAATTGTTCTACTCAGACTTTTTCTTTGCTTGTTGTTCAAGGCACAAGATTTAAGTACTTGCCTCTGTAGCTGTTGCCTTCAGAGGCTCATCTTGCTTGGCACTTAAAGCATTTTCTACATTACTGCTCACTGAGGAAGGGCCAACACTGGTCTGAAGAGTCTTCTTCTCAGTTATTTTCTGAAAGCATTATGGGTACAAGTCAACACAAATAGGTAAAGTGCGGTGTGCAGATCCAAAAAAAAAAAAAAGCCCTGAAACCCCAAAAGAACACAAGCAACATTACAACAATAGGCATTGGCTTTTGGCTCTGCAGGGCAAGGGCCTTCCATTCCTCCCTTCCTTTAGTCTACCTCAACCTTTGCTGTCTATGCTAAAAATAAATAATGAGAGATTCAATAAACTTTCAAATGCATGCCTATTTCCTCATAAACAAACCAGCAGGGAAAATAAAAGCACAAAGCTAGATAAGGAACAGTGCTATTTTTATATTTTCAAGCAACTAGGTTCCATATATAGCTCCCAAGCACTAATTACTTAAGACCACCCCATCCACAGTCCTCAAAGAAACTGTTTCCAGGAACTATTGCAGGTTTTCTAGCCTAACTTCCAGTTATAGACATGAAAATAGACTAAAGTAAAAGTTAGTTTCCATTTAATCAAGCTACCTACATTCAGGATGACAGTTTAGAATGCAAATTAGGACTTTGACCTCAGACCACCCTTAACACAGTCCAGTTTATTACTGCAGCTACTTGCCCTCTAAAAGCAATCAGGTGACCATGAGGATTTTAATACTGCATCATTACCTCAGATCAAACCAACCTGCAGACACTTAAATTACACAACTTATAGAGCAAGGCTCATCAGTCATGCATGAATCACAGGGAAGTAATATAAGCAAGTTAAGCAATTAAACAAAACAAACTCTACTACTCTGATTTCTGCTCAGGTATGTTCTCTTTACACCTAAGCTAGTCCCAGTGTACACAAAAATAAACAGAATCCAGTTCTCTCATCCCAACATTGCATCTGTTTGCTCCCTATGTCTTCAGAGTCGCAATGATCATTTCTGTTCTCTCAGAAAGATTTGCAAAGTCACTTAATTTTTTGTGGGTATACCTACGAAGAAAATCCCTTCCACACATGTCTTCCCAATTTCTTTTATATAAGCCATTTACAGTAGAGAAACAGGTACCGGAAGGTTTGTTTTAGCAGTACTGAAGAGATCATCCTCATCATCATCCCCAAAAAGTCCTCCTCCAGGTGATGGCTTCAGGATACGGTGTGCAGACTAAAGAAACAAAGGATAAAGAAAAGATGTGTCACAGATCCAAAGCACAGCTCCTTCAGTCCATAATACCAGAATATACCTGACATTAGCATTTGGCCCTCCCTGGAAATTGGTGACTTCTAGGCTGTGTCCAAACAACGAACAACAGTAGGCTTTACACTTCAAAGACTGTTTTTAAATAGGAGGTTCAGAAGTGGGCTTTGAACTCACCACTGACTTCTTGGGGCTGGCAAAGAGGTCAACATCTGGATCATTGTCCTTCTGAAGTTTGTGACTGAAGAGAAGCTCTTCATCTTGAAAGACGCCAGTGCTTTTGGGCCAAGTACTTTTCTCAGAAGCCTGAAATGAGAGGAGAGAGGTCCACATAGTGAGAAAATCCCTCTGTAAGGAGGTTTTTTGCCTACTGATAAGGCAGGTTACAATTGCCCTGAGGCTACACTACAACCCTGTAGTGGTAACAAAAACACAACTTTAACGGCTGGTTTTGTTTATTTTGACCAAATTTGCAAAACTGACAATGTAAATTTGTATTTACAGTTCCATTTAATGAGAAGACATTGACTATAATATATCTGTCTCTGCTGCTCTAAGATCCAGCTGCTACTATTTACCTGTGAAGTTTCCTTCAAAGAAAAGAAAAGAAAGTTTTCAGTATGTTATCATGAATGCATAGTAAGGCTTATATTCTAGCAAGATCTTTATGCCTCAAAAATTTCAGCTAAGGATACAGGATACAGAAGTGAAAGGAGGAGAACCTCTTTAGTTATCTTCCTAAGATACCTTTTCAAAGAAGAATAAAAAAATAGAGTGATTTTTTTTTTAACAAAAGGCCTATTATTGTTGCTGGACTCCCTGTTCTTCTCCTGTGAAAGCAAACAAATACCCACAAGGAAGAACAGAACATACTGCCTCAGGCAAGAAATTGTACTTTCAAATTTGCTGGTGTGGGGAAGGTTGAAGTTACATATATCACCTTACAAGCCCTCCACTACCTGGCAAAGTAACCAGTATCAGCTCCTTGCACACCAAAACCAATGTCTTTTTGTGATTATGGTCATTGTATGCACTCAGGTCTGGCTTTCATAGGTGAAGGCCCCACTCAAATGTCCAGGTAAAGGCCAGTATCTATAGTTCACCACCCATCTGTCTCTTCTGAAAAAACTCAAATTAAAGGATGCCTCTTCAGAGCATGACTGGATGTCCAGTACCATGACAACATACACAAAATCCAGGCAGCAAGAGCAGTCATTATAAGTACAAAGCTTGGTTCTCCCCTTTCCTGTCCAAGTC
Source organism: Pardalotus punctatus (assembly GCA_013400915.1). NCBI lineage: Eukaryota > Metazoa > Chordata > Aves > Passeriformes > Pardalotidae > Pardalotus > Pardalotus punctatus. Next base: position 13,755 of record VZTX01009648.1, read on the forward strand.
TCCAGGAAGCCTGAAGGGTTGCCTATTAAGTTTAATTTCCAGTACACCAATTTTCATCCAAACACCCTCTCCTATGATTTTTATTACTGGAATTTTTTATTACATTCTCAGCCTGTCTGTGCATCACCTTTAATCTCATATCAAAAGCCAGATCACATTTTTAGAGAACTAGAACTGCTGTTTATGCCCAGATATGATAAAACATAATGCACATCCAGAATCATCCACACACAAAACATGTATTAAGTTGAAATAAGCAAGAAAAATAGCAGTACCTTTCAGATTTGCCAATCAAAAATGTTAGGTTCATAAGTTACTGTTCTGATTTTTGCATGAATATGCATTTCAGCACCTTAATCCCTTTGTGACTACTATATGCTGACAACTGAGAGCTTTGAAAGAATTTTTATCTTCCCAAATTCATAGGACAGATGTGGTTTCTTTCAACTATCTCCCAGTGTGCTCTCCACAAAAAAACCAACACAGTATATGTTCACAAGTAGTAAACAAGTGCCCAAGCTAACAATCCATTTTAACTCAGAAGCTGCTCTAAAGTGATTCTTCTCCAACAGTCATGTATTTCATTCAGTTCCAAGGGCTTCTGAATAAAGTGCACATAGCCTTTAGGGTTGACAACGTAATTTATGTGGTCACACTAAGATGACAAAACCTTGTTGTGCACTGTAGTATATAGAATGTACTTTTTGACACTACAAATTCACAGAAAAAAAATTTTATATATTTGCATCAAGTAGAAACAAGAATACAGATTTAAGGATATTGCTGCTGAAAATTCCAAGTCCACCTCTTGATGGTATACACTATATCAGAAAAGCCAGACAGTAATAATACGGTAGCTGGAAGCTTTTTTAAGCAATGAACACACATACTCAAAAAACAGAAGTAAACATAGGATTAAGATAATTATTGCTGAAGCTATGCCTGAAGGCATATATCCAGCAAGCAAACTGCAACAATATAAAAAAGATAAAGGGATAAACCACAAGGCTTAAAACTCCACATCCTTCTACTTCCTAGTACCTTTGGCCTTGAGGAGTAACTGAAGAGTCAGTTCTGTAAAGAAAAAAATCAAGTAGCTGCACCAAAACATCCGTACAGAATTTCTTTTCATATTAGCGTGCAGCAAAATGCTTTCAATTTAGTGGGACATGAACATTTACAAAGAGATTTAGGATCACAAGGAAGAGCAGGAATAATTTCTCACCCAAGAATCTGGAAAGTTAGAGATTGAGAAACATCAGCTGCCATGACATGAAGAGAGGGAAAGGTAAAAACAAAACCTTGCCTGAAGGAGCAGAGATAGAAATACCATTTCCCAGGATACAAGAACTTCTCTACACTCACCGCACCAATTTCTTTCTGCACATTTTTTATGCCATCATCATCTTCCAGTCTCTCCTCTTCTTCCTCCTCAAACAAGCTCAACACTTTCTTAGCTTGGCTCTTGACATCTTTCTCCAGAGCTGGTGGTGATGTTGCAAACAGATCTGAACTGCCAGCTGGCTCTGAAGATATTACTGCAAAAGGCTCCACCAAAAGAAAAAAAAAAAAAAGTAACACATCAGCCTGTTATTTACTTCAGGTTTGCCGAAAAACCCCACTAAGCTTTCTGGGTTAAACACCAGCAGTGGTCAGAGTTCTGCAATCCATTACCAAGCAGGCAAATGTATTCAATTGTTTTTCCCAAGCAGAATAGCAATATACAGCAAGAGACAGCTGATAAAGGAAAGAACACACATTTCAGATCTGAAAGGAAGACAAGTTTCCTCCTGTACCCTACGACATGGCAGTGTTGATAAGCACCTTCCTGTGTAAGGTTTTCTCCTCATCTCTATGTCATGTTACATGTGCACCACAAGGCTGCACTAAGCTGCTTTGCCATTATCTCCGAGTTACCTAGTTCATGCTAGGTACTGGTAGGGACACTTTGGAGTGAACAGCACTACCTGATCCTTGAAAGTGCTCAGGAAAAGCGCCAAGAATAAGAATTACAACGGAAATTCATCAGCTGGTAATTCCTCAACAATCACTCAGTAAGACTGCCCAAAATCAGTTCTGCTGAAGCTTCTACAGTAACACTCAACAATACACATCAATACTATTATGCAACAGTATTGCCCTGCAGAAATTCACAATCCTGAAGGCCATAGTTATCAAGATAACACTTATCACTTTATAACTCATCAGACATTATGGTGAAACAAAGTTACTGAGTCTGAAGAAAAGTCTACACATTACTATAGGCTATCTTTTAAGGAAAAGCTTTGTTCATGTAAATGAAGATTACCCAACTCACTCCGGTGGGAAAAGTGAAACAGATTCTGCCTACCCCTTTCCCCCTAAAAAACCCCAACCCCTTCTCAAGGACATCAAATTCTTCCTCAAGTTAGGAAACAACTTTTAAATGCCATTTAATCGATTTGTTGTTTCACTGATAAGTGATTTTGCTAAATGGAGACAGTTACTCTTTCCTTGGCAACAGAAGAGGCAATCCCAAAAAATATTTCTGCCCCAGAGCAGCACTGTTAGACTGTGGGGTTTTTTTAAACTGAATCTATACCAAACTTCAGATTAATGTAAGAAAATCCCTCACTTTTTCCTTTGTTTGCTGCCCTGCAACATCTGCTCCTCTAGGCACGGGAGCTGTTCCAGGATCTTCTGAACACCACAATGTATCTTCTGCCCCGTTAGACTTCACTGTTTTATCTGGCAGATCTTCCTTTTCCTCCTTTTCTTCCTCATTAAAGGTCGGTGGTGCTTGTGCTGGTTTTACTTTCTCCTGCAAAATTAAGAGAATGTTGGTGACACAGAATTGGTGGTTATATATAGAAAGCATATGCTGCTGTGGAATAGCAGAGTCTCAGTTTGCCTACTGCAGAGGTCTAGGACACTGGCAACATACTTGACTTCTCATATTTAGCTCCTATGGTACATTCTGGTTTGTGACTTTTAATTTCCCGTATTATGGGTTTTTCAATCTGGTTGAAGAGTGCCAGGAAGCACATGTACAGGAATCCCCACTACAGATACAGCTCTGTTAAACCCTTGCATCTCCTACTCTCAATTCCAGCAAGCACAACCAGACAGACAGTACATCATGGGCTAAGCTTGTAAGACAGAGGATGGCAAGAGCACACAAAAGGGAGGGTCAGTAAGAAGCCTGTTTACACATCTGAATGAGCTTGGGTAGAGTAACACAAAGGGTGAACCCTGGCTACTGAGTCAGCAGTAAGCTGTTTGCTCCTTTTAGTGTTATTTTATGGTTGAGAGCTTTCAAAACATCCTCAGAAAGGGCTTTTAGTATAAACCAAATAAATTTAGGGTAAGTGGTCAAGAAAATTTTGAAGTCTCTATTAGACTAATAGTAGTAAGTGTACATGTAAGAGTTCAGTCTTCCCTGTTCCCATTCCCAATTTGCTAGGTACCATTGCTAAAATGAGTTAGACTTACATTCAGGACCTAACAAAGATGATAGACTGTAAAAAGACTAAGTGTTCCAGGTTAGTTCTAAAACAACAAGGAGTTACCACTGCAGCCTTAGCAGCTGAAGGAAGTAGCATTGATTGGGAGCTGAAGAAGGATTCTCCATTAATAGCATCATCTTCAAATAACAATGATGGCTTCTGTGGCTTTCTTTGGCTGCAGTGAGAGAGGAGAAAGTGGAAGATTCAGTGGCCATGCACTGCATCTGTTTAAAAGCATCACCTAGGACCATCATTTGCACCAAGTGCTCCCAGATACAGCACTCAGCTTCCTCACTGTCTCAACAATGCTACCACCCTCTTTCTTGTCTGCAAAGCTAGCTTTCTGAAGAAGTGGAGATTAAAAAAGGTTGAGAGGGTTTTATATCACAGGCATAGAAATGCAAAGGCCAGTTCAGTGGTGGCAAGGAGAATGACCCATCACAGATCCAAAAGAACCCAGCCCTGCCCCTTCCTGCTCACGCCCCCCTACTTCCCCCTCAGCAACAGTAGCAAGAACCAACACTTGCAATAAACCTGGGCCCATCTGGTTTTGAAGGGGCTGCTGAGCTGCTCTGAATAAATGCCTCCCCACTCCCCTCCCAGGACTGTCACCTCTCTTTAGTGATTGCAAATAAATCCTCCTCATCCTCTTCCTCAAAGAGGCTTGTCATCTTCACATCTTTAGCCCGACTGACAGTGCTAGCTGGTTTTGCAGGGTCTTCTTTTCGGTTGTCTTCAGAAGGAAGTTTAGCTGGCTTGGAGACATTCCAGTGTTCCTGAAAAAGAAGGAACCATTTAGTTTTCTTTTGTCTTGGTCAAAGCCACTTTCCAATCTTCTCTGTGAGGAACACTTCATCATCTTGGCAGTCCTTTCATCTCTCTACCAGTTTACTTTACTGCCTGCAAGTTAGCCACTGCAATCTGACATTGCTCAGGCTTTGCAGAGGGCCTGGTCACCTTTTGGCACACAGTATTAATCTAGCAAAATGGGATACACACACTTTGTTACAGCTGCTCTTGACAACAGAGGTCAGTGTCAAATGCAGTCACAAAGAGTAGGGTCACTCAGTAGAACTTGATTTGAGCCACTTAAATAGTTAGCAAGTTTGATGTATGGCAAAAAAAACAAGCTAAAAAAACCCCAACACAACATATACACCCAAGATACCCCATTACTAGAGTGCTTGATACTGCACTTTCTTCCTTCACAATACTTCTCCTCCAGGCACCCACTTCATCCCACAGCTACCATTTCAGCCTACACACTAAACAAGATATTTCTGTCTTGTGTGTTTTGTTATTCCCAGCATTTCAAGTGGTTTTCCCCAGTTTCCCACCTTTGTCCTCTTTCTGAAAGGGACTACAGGCATGATACAGTTAGAACTTGGTTTGTTCTTCATTAAGATAAAAATGCATCTAAAGGTATTACTGCTGTCTACTAAACAAGCAATTACAGGACAAGTAATAAAAAATAAAGTCTATGCAACAGAGTAATTTTGAGAGGTAGGAAGACTAAGAAGAGTCTGGATCCTATTTATATGAACTAATTCAAGAGATTTTCCAGACAAGTTTTTAATTTACTTACTGTCTCTGGCTTTCATTTAAGATAAAGGACAATACCTAGTCCATCCCTAGAAGAGGACTGCACTCTGGGAAGCCTTGTTATTTCTGTGTCATTTTCCCATCCCTACATCTAAAAAACCAAAACAGCCAAACAAAGAAAAAAACCACCAAAACTCAAGCAAATAAAAAGTCCAATAAACAAAACCACATGCAAAAGAAACCCACCCCAAAAACCCCAAACAAAGAAAAGTTCAGCACATATCTATCTAGAACTGCTAAACTTTCCTAACAGAAATTAAAGCAATAAGGACAAACTTATTTTTCCCTTTTAGTGTTTTTAAGTCAGATTTGCTATGAAACTTTCTCTAAATTACATTGAAAATGCTGATTTTCTCTTCCACATGAGTGCTATTACCTAGATCCTGTGAAAATTTGGGTCAAGGATCAGCTTCCTTAGCTGTAAACAAGTCAAAGGATTGGGGTAGACATGGCATGTGGATACAGCAGAGCTGGTCTGTGGTTGCCTTCTTGAAAGTTTTATGCTTTGCTCAGCATAAAGCCCAGTAACCACTTTCAACCAAATCTCACTCCTCAGTACCTCCTCATCACTGCTGAACAATAAGCTGGAGGCATTCTTGAGAGGCCCTGACTCTTTTGCTCTCTCTTCTGGGGGCTTTTCCTGGTGCTTCTTGGCAGGTCCCACACCAAAGAGATCCTTAAAACAAAAGAAAATATAATATTATAAAAAAATCAAAAGCCAAAGCCACAAAGAAAAACTCATCAAGAAGTCATCAGCATGGAGGACATTGTTGCTATCCACTTCTCATATAAGCAAGATACAGAAATGGTGTTTCTTGAAGACAATCTCAAGTATAACACCATATTCTGGAACAAGGAATTCATGCAGCATTTGATAGACCAGAAGCACATAGCCTGGTCCTGGTCCACAGATCTCCACCACAAGACTTGACCAGCAGCCAAAAACTACCACTCAGCAATTCTGTAGCACAGCAGCCAACACAATGGGCCACTGTTTCTAACCCATATAATGAAATGGAGAATGAATCCTACTCTGAGAGGACAGACATTAAGCAAGCTGAACAACTACCACTGGATAAAAAGATTAAAAAAGCACACACATATTCAAATTTTTTAAGCTTTCTTGTAAAAACTTCTGCTCTGACCTCAGTTTCCATACTAGCAGTCACAATTCTTAACACACTGAAGAGTGAGAAAAAAGGAATTCAACAGCCATGACACAAGAGAAGCAAGAAGTCATCCATGTGACAGGTATCACAGGTTTAGGATAAAATAGCTTCTTGAAGTTCATATTTGTTCTACTGCTCGGTGTTCTCTAGTCCTCTCAATCAGAGGGATAACATCCTTCATATGTTTAGGTCCAGAGGTGAAATGCACTGACTGCAAAATATTAAAAAGACCTCAAGAACTTACAAGACTCTCCACTCCCACTCTCCTCTACAGTGCTGTCCACATGCTCAGAACCAATGCACAATGCAAGATCAATTTAGTGCTCCATTTGCAAGCCCAGTGCTGTAAACTTCTGAGTATTTCCTGCTGCATTTGCCACAGCCTGTGCAGGTGAGTTCCCACACAGAAGCCTTACCAGGAAGTGGTACTTACCTCTTCGTCATCATCAAACAAGGAAAGTGGAGCTTTTGTCATAGACTTGCTGGTGGGGAGAGATGTAGCTTTGGACTTCACAGGTTTGCTTGATGAAAACAAGTCCTGTGCAAATCACAGAAATGTCACTTTGCAAAACAAGGCTATACATTTAAGAACTCTAAAGGGGACATTCATGCTTTTCCTTACAAAAAAAGATGTTTAGAGTGCCTATGATGTAGGGAAATATTGTCTTATCTGATGTACCAAGCACCTGCAACTGCACAGGGATTTTCCTCATTTTTGCAGATTAATTGCTAGCTGAAAGCCAAAAACACAAAATGAAACACATGCAGTCTTTAATGATTCTTACTCTTCATTTGCTGCTCCTTCCTGTCTTCAGGCTTTCAATTTATGCCTATGTGTACCACAAATGTTTTAACTCCCTGAAGGCAGGGAAAACAATCCCAGACCTCTCACTCCTGGAGCAAGAAGGAACTTTCAGAATGGCTGGGAATAGATGCATGGATGTCAGATTTCCCAATCTGACATCATACATAAAGAGTCGCCAGATACTAGTGGACTGAAGTCAGGATGACTCAGATCCCAAGCATTTCTGTAGGGATTTTCTGTGGGGATTTTTTTAAAAAAATACTCACTTCAGAATCCTCTTCATCAGAGAAAAGGCCCCTCTGTTTTCTTGGAGGTGTTTCAGATAAAGGCTTGAAGTCCTCACCTGAAGATGGTTGACTCTTTAGGACAAACAAAGACACTCCATCACAACCCATTTAGATTCAGTAGCTGGCACATCATATGACACATTTTTTGCAGCAGCCAGGAGGGGGCATGGCCAGGACCCAGAAGTTATTCTCTACCACCTCATGTCATTGCTGGGGGTGGCGGGAAGGGAGTCTCTTCCAGGAAGAAGGACTCCCTTCTGAGTCAGCTCATCCTGGCAGAGGCAGTGGAATCTGCCTCTCTCTTGTTACCTTCTGTCATTAGTATTGCTACTGTTACTGCTTGTTTTCTTATCTCATTGCTGTTTCCAGTAAAATGTTCTTATCTCAACCCATGATCTTTGCCTTTTGTGCCTCCAATCTCTGCAGGGAGTGAGGGGTGGTGGGAGTGAGCAGCAGCATGGTTTCAGCAGGGCACTAAAACTGGGAAATACCTTTCCTAAACCATGACAGACCTCTGCTAAGAGGCATGCTGCTGGCAAAACTCCAGCCATTGAAGGGACAGAACACAAGCTTGTCACCCATGGGCTGAACTCCAAAACTCATGTGCTGAGCAAGTTTGTCACATGCAGCCAGCACTATGCACAACTGACTTGCAGGTCTTACCGTAGGCCTCCTCTGCCACACCATCCTTCTCAGCAGAAGAATGTATGCAGCAACTCATGCCAGGCCTTGTGAGCTAAAGGAAAATGTTTCTTTTAACAAGCTGTGTTTCATAAAGGAAGAGGGCATTTTGTGCCAGCCATCATTTCCTGCATTATCACAGCACAGCCTCAGCCTGCCACCAGCTATATTGCCATTAAACTTAGAACGATCCCAGACCCAAGCACTACCGTCATAAAGCCTAGAGTATAAAACAGCCCTCACTTCCTGACTAAGCAGGAGGGGTGCTGCTGAATCAGTTCTCCTCCTCTTCTCCAGGAAAGCCAAGTGCTATGAGATCCCTCCCGTCACTGCTCCTGCTTCACTGATCATTGATACTCTGGCACTGCAGCAGAAATAGAAGCAGGCTTTGGCCCCTGTGCTCAGGTGCTTCTCATAGGACAATATGGAGAACGTGCTACAGCAATTTGCATCCCCAGCACAGTACACTTCTCAGTCCAGAGGGGAGAAGAGTCACTGCAACTAACTATGTTCAAATACTCATTGGACAGCAAATTAGTATAAAATAAGTATATACAATATCTACCATAGAAACAAAGATCATTACTACTTTCCTCAAGGCACTGTTCTCAAAGTGGTATTAGGAAGTTCTCATGACTCTCTACCTATGTGCTCAGGACCACATTTAGAGCTACATTAAGAGTTTTCAGCTGAAAAAGTTTTCTAAACACTCCAAGTTTTGTATGTGCTTAGGTAGAACTGTGACACCCACCCTCCTCTCCCATAATACACACAAGCAATTAAGTTGCTATCAGTGGCTGATGTAAGAGAAGACAGTCTCTGCAGCACAGAACTGTGACACCAAAGGTTTTCAACTCAGGCTGATTTCATTTCAGCCATGAACTTCAAAACATTTTTTATTATCAGAGGCTTCTCATTTTGCTCTATTTCAATCCAGCCTTAATAAGATGCTTTCAGTCACTGCCCACCCAAATAAAAACTTCAAATAAACACCAAGTTTAAAAGGCAAAAGGCATTTAAGGACCACTGAAGCACTAAAATCATGGAAGACCCTATGAACCTGGTCCTGTTTCATCCATATGTCACTTTCATAGTGTTGTACATTAAAAGACTACTTCAACTGCACTAGTAACTTTTTCCTAAAACCTTAGCCATAAAACGCATTTATATACCATTACCTTTTTTTCCATGATTGCCTCCCTATGGCTTTCTGTTTCTTTAGTTGTGCCAGCAGCTACAGAAGAAATGGGAGGTTTTTCCTTGAATAAGTCACCTTCTTCATCATCATCAAATAGGTCAGCTGTGGACTTGACTACATAAAGAGACAAAACAAACAGGGAATGAGGAATACAGAACAAGAGAAGATACCAGAGTCTCAAAAGATACCATACTGTTTAATGATAAATGACATCAGGAGTCATTAAGAGAAAAAGCCAGACAAGCTTTCAAAGTGAAACACCACTTATGTGAAAGCACTGGTAACAGAATACACACTCAAGCAGCTGATCAGCTGGCACCTTTAAAGGCAGTGTTTTGTACTGGCTTAGCACAGGCCTAGAGCCTCCTAATAGGGAATATTGGGCACAAGGATTCATGGCTGTGTGAATAAAGCCTGCACCAATTCCCTGATTCAAGTCTAGATACTGCCCTAATGGTAGAAGGAGCATCCTTACAGAGAAAAGTCAGGGGAGAGCAGGTGCAAACAAACCACTCGCACACTACTCTGATGAGAAGTATCAATGATGAAGAAAACCCTCCACAACAAAACACCAAAAACCAACCAAATCCACAACCACTCAAAACCCACATGGAAGTAGCAGTGATGAAGGTTTGAATTTTATAACTCATTGGTTCCTACCAGTTTGAATTTTGATGACATTCAGTGTTTAATCTTTCACTGCAAATGTTTAGAAGTACCTGGATCTGCAGGCTTTTTAGTTGCTTCCACAAAGAAGTCATCATCATCGTCATCATCAAACAGAACAACTTTCCCAGGCTGTTTAGGAGTTTTTTCTCTGCTCTGTGTGGCAGATTTCTTGTCTTTTTCCCCAGTTACAGTGGAACTAAACACATCACTTCCTCCTGCAAGTCAGATGGGGGCAGAGAAAAATCAAAATAACATTGCCAGAGTTACCAAAAAGCTGAACTTGTGCCACAGTAAGGTGGCATAACAGTTTCCATCTCAGCAACTTTTAAGGTGCTCCTGCAACAATGCCACATCTAAAGCATTAGCTAGACACATTCTGATAAAGCCAAGTCACAGACAGACAGCCCCTCACTCTTACTGCAGTCACTTCTTCCTCAAGCCTGCTCATTTTCCCTAGGTACAGCAGTCAGGTTCTGTGTTGACTCTAGAAGACCCAGTAGTCCCACATTGTTGCCCCTTATGGACTTCCCAAACCAGAATCCTACTCTATTAACTAGTACACCACACCAGTGTGGTCCAGTAAAAACCAATAAAAGCCATAAGTTGCCTGGGGACAGGGTCCTTCCCAGGAACTGCACATGCCACGTGAGCCGACCAGCAGTACTGCAGTATGAGGCTGGGTTTGGCCCTGAGATCCCTGCACACGTCAGATAAAACAATGATTAATTAGAGTCAGCCAGAGCAACTGTTCCTTCTGCATCTGCTGTGGAAATGTCCAGCCTCAGTGATATGTGCATGATGATCTGCAAACACTTCTAATGGTCTAAGCTTGTCTTTTTGCTTTTTGTGTACAGATGCTTGGAAATGAGATGGAGATGGGGAGATATTTAAATTGAAAATTTGGCAGAAAATACAACAACTGTTATTTGGATAAAAGTCAGCAGACTGCATGAATTTTGATCAGCAGCAGTCCATTATTAAAACAAAAGTGTATCATGCCATTATAAAGTGTCAAAGGATTGACAGGAATACAGACACAAAATTTGATCAATTATTAAAGATTCTTGAGTTCCTAAACAAACTGTTCACTGGAATAGCAAAGGAACCTCAATCTCGGCTTTTCTCTGGCAACTTAAGCCTGTCTACAAGTTATTAAAAGGGAGTAACTAAAGACTAAATTCACTGTTTATGCAACAGTACCTCTAAGAAAATACAAAGGATAAAAAATCCCACACCTCAATCTGCTATTTTAAACTCTGCTACTGAGATTTACAATTATGTAGGAGTCCCATTGTTGACATATATCTTTGACCCTGGAGTAAAAAGGCTGTATTTGTGTTCTTCCTACTCTAAAAATCATGCTGGCTGAGGGCTCAGTTAACTGAAGCCTGCCTTAAAACAGGCCTTTCTTAATAAAGGCCAGAATTCAAAATTCAGCTACCTCAATCAAGTGAAGAGCCTGCACACTGACAGAAATCTTTGGCAGTAAATTCAAAGACTCATGACATGTTTCTTTTCATTGATCAGCTTGGATTCTGATATGGAACAGAGATCATAGTACAATTCTTTTTTATTTTAACTCTAAGTTATAGATCTGGTCCTTCCCCATGCATGCAAGCCCTCCTAATCAAAATCAGAAAAACAAGATTTGTCTAAACATGGGAACTTGATGTTTAAACTGTTCTTCTGCTAACCCAAGGGAATATGATCAAATGTGAAAGATCAAAATGCACTTCCTTCTCAGAGTATAGATGGAAGCTGTGACTGCATGCATGGCAGAATTAAGCTGTATATCAGCTGAAGTGACACACGTTCTTAAAAGTTCAGAGCACAACACTTGAAGCTGACAATTGCTAATATCTGCCATCAGTGACACCTACCTTCAGAGATCCTCCAGAATTTTGATTATCCATAAAGCATGCTGCAGTTTAGGCTTAGCATGGTAGAAGCACCTGTATTTGTCATTAAGCATGTGATCAAGCAATGCAGTGCTGCTATATTTGGATAGTTTTTTCTCTTTAAAACCTCCCCAGCAGGTTTTAAAGACAAAAGCATTTTGTGCATGAAGCAATTGGCTATTGAATAAATCATACCTGGAAAGAGAAATACTGCACCTGCAGGAACTTTCTTTAAGGACTTTGCAGAGGATGCTGAAATCATAGGAAGTACAATACATATGGATGTACTTGTTTTATCTGTCAAAGCCTTCAGAACTCTACCACAGAAACAGGAATCCAGGAAGTTGTCTGAGCTGCTTTTTCTCTCAACAGCTCAGAACTCTTTACACATTCTCCTTGAACTTCAGGCTTTTGCAAATATATGTAACAGTCTGTTTCATCAGTTAAAACTCCACAGAACAGCTCTACTACACTGAAGTTGATAAGCACATTACACATTTACATACAGCATTATTTACAACACTCCACATTCACACACCCAAAACCAATACAATATATTCAAAACAAAATGTCTTAGACTCCCAACACGTATCTGAAAATTCATCAAATACAGTGCTTCAGTAAAAGCTGCTGCAATACAGAATGTGTGCTCAGAGTCCTTAAGGGTCTAGATATGCACCTAGCAGGAAACTCAAATGTGAATTAATCTGCAAGAAGAAATCTTTGCTCCCCTCAAACCCACAACTGGATCCTGCAAAGTACACTTGAGAACCAGAAACCCAGCACGCACAGAGAGTTCTGCCAACAACAGTAAGGACATCCCTTCAGCTCTAGGACAGTAAGTGTGTGTAACAGATCATAGCGAACAAGCACATGTAAAATTCAACACAGCTGTTCTCTGTTAAGACTGATGAGAAGAGGCTTGCCCTACAGTTGCTACACCAGGCTTTCTAGTCTGGGAACAAAACAGTCTAGCTGCTAGCAGTGATAAATCACAGCAGACAAGACTACAGGAGGCAACAATTGGTTCTTACCTTCACTTACTGGGACTCGCTCCTCTCTGTCTTTTGATTCTTCTCCTTTTGGTGCTTCAGCAAAAAGATCACTCTGATTATAAATGAAAATGCAAAGGGGGAAGTAGTGAATTTGTTTTTGTAGGAAAAAGCAAATGCTGATTTTTCCATGTTGAATGTTCACTTCTAAGCCAAGATAGAGGAGGTTATCACCACTCCCTTCTCAAAAGGATGTCTACAAATACACTTAAACCTTGGTACTCAAGTGTTAACTTGAGTGTATACATTCAGAAAAGCAGCTGTCTTCTAAAATTTAATTTACATTGATTGCCAGTCTGTTTGCTGAAGAGGAGGAATGACCTTTTATTTGCACATCTTCAAGGACTTACACTACAGCTGGTTATGTCCTGATTATACCCTTCTAAGCTTTCCTACTAGAGTTTATGCAGTAAGGTTTGAGGGAAGAATTCAGGTCAGGACAAGCAAAAAAATACTCCTGAACTTCATGTGGGTAAAATGAGTAATTTACATTGCTGCTAATGAGGATATTAAGATACCATAATGGTGCAGAGAAATACACTACAGCTCAAAAGGATCACAAGACATTCCCATAGAAGTTCTTGTGGTTAGGCTGCAGTGCCCTGTACTAATCTCCCCCAACAATCACAGCCTGGATTTCCAGGAAACCTCCAGATCTTTTCAGTACTGACCACTTAATTTCTTGAAAGCCTCCCTCTTATAAGAATAGGGTGTTAGAGACTCAAAATCCATGTTTTTTTACATAAAGCTTTGTAGAGGGAAGAAAACAACACTTCAGAAAGAGTAGGGGAGTGCAGGGGTGTGGGAGAGGTGTCAGTGATCAATTGCACATTTGTCAGCTATTATTTGCCTCTCACCCTGCTGTGTCTGCCCGCTGGTACAGCACAGCCTCCTCCAATGCACAGGGTAAGTGAAGCTAAGTCACCCTTCCTAGATGCTTAACTTTGAGATTAACAGAAAACCAAGACCAGGTGTATGCAGGCAGGCAACAATCACAGACAGATCTGCTTGACTGTCCTGTGTCTACAGAGATGAGGAAAGTAGTCTTATTACTAAGTAACCAAGAGGTAAACAGTGATGGCTTCATCCAAATTTGCACTGACACAAAGCTGGCTTGCATTATCATATTATTTTTCTTAATAGTCTTTTAAAGCTATTGTCTGCCACTTAAAAGAAAGAACATTAATATTTTTTCCAATAAAGGCTGTGTTTGTATGGAAAGCATTGCACAGAACTACTTCCTTCCCTACACACAATGCCCTTGTTTGGTGCTTGTTGGCTATATTCCAGTAGATTGTGTATGGTAAGCTTGAGAAACATGAGGCCTCCTTCCATATTTCAGCCTAACAGCCTCCTTGGCTCCAAGGAACACCCTGACTTTTGTTCTGGTTGCAACAAGGAACATCACATTCCACAAAAGCAACAATTTGACTACTGTTCTGGACTAACCCTGACCGCCACCGGTAGTAGCTGCATCAGAGGCAATCATTTGCTTTATCCAGCTATACTACTGCATTCTTAAACCTTAAGCATCCCTGACATCAGGTTTCTACACCCTTTCACATGCACAGTGGTAAAACAAGGTCAGAAATGCACTTCATGACATTTCTTCATCAAGTCAGCTCTAAGTAGCTCAAGAGTAAGCTAAAGGTAAACTTTTCTTGCCAACATAGGCATCCCAGGAATTATACAATAACTAGATGAAAGAACACAGCATAATTGCAATAAGAAACTTTTAACAGCACAGAAAGAAACTCAGCAGCAGCACTGTCCACATATGGTATGTGAAAGATAAAGTGTGAATGGCATCATTCAGGGTTCTCCTTCCTTCAAACTTTTCCCACAATGAGAGAGAATGACATAATTCAGTATTGTCACAAGTGTTTTAATAGAAATCTGCTGATTTAAAATAAACAAACTGGATGGCATTTAGTTTACCACAGCAGCTAAAAGTAAGGGGCTGATTAAGCTCTCCTGGAATTAGAACCTTTCTAATTTAGAGCTTGGACCACACTTGCATCTCTCATCAGTACCACTGCAGAAGAGAGCACATTGTGCCAAGGGGAACATGAGTATGTCACCTGTGTAGTTCTGTTTCCCCACTGGAAAGCTTTACTATTCCACAACACCTGAATATTACTAAGTGACAAAATGCTGTTTGCCCTCTCTTGTCTTCCAGAGGTGGGAATTTTTTGCGCTTTTGTTTAGTTTTTAAAAGGGGGACACACTCCATTTCTATAATCTCCAGCATTCTCACCTCTTCATCATCAAAGAGGCCTGTTCCACCACTGAAGAGGCCACCCCTTGAACCAAATGGTGTGAAGTCCTCATCAGTCAGCTTAGGAGGCTTGAAGATGTCATCATCTTCATCTAGAAAGTACAAGAGCCATGAGCTTTGCTAAGACTGACAAAGTTTCAGGAAAGGGAATTAGAGACAATCAAAATAAAAACTGCTTTGGTTCCATCTGCTCTCTCTTGTAAACATGACTCATATGGAGAAGCTGCTGAAGACAGATTGGGTTGTGCAGTTGCTCCAGAAGGCCACATTAAAAGAAGAACTCTAAGGCCATTTCCAGTCTCGTTTACATGCATGTCACAACCTAGATTTTTTTACACCTCACTCACCTTGAAGGATGCTCACTGATATCCCACCCAGCTTCTACAGCAGAGGCCACAATTTCCTAAGTGGTGTCTTACAATCCAGCCCACAACTCAAAAACAAGAGAAGGGAATATCCTACCATCTGATGGAACTCTAGCTTCCTTCTTCTCTTTTGGGACTCTCCTTGTTTTGGTCTCTGATGACAGGGCTTTAGGAAGAAAGTTTCAATGAAAAAATAGTCCACCCTTTACTTACAGTCTGAGAGCAATCTATGGCAAAAAGAACCTAAAAAATAGCAAACCAAGCTGACCTCCAAGCTTTCATATGAATCAGCCTGATGAAGCAGTTCTATGAAATACAGTTTCTAAAACTAGAACCTAAAACTGTAATAGAATCATTCTGTCAGGCACTAGGGATTCAACACAGTTGTCCACAGGCAGACTAATGCCACCTGAGATGTCAGAAAGCAACACAGCATTCCAGACAGTACAGGTTCCACACCTCTGCAGAACCTCTGAGCATCTTAAATGGCTCCAGATGTCTCCTCTGGCCTTGCCATCACAAGGTTATTCCAATGACTGGAAGATTTTCCTGTAACTGAACAGGGTAAGTTGGTAGGTTTTATACTCTGATATCTGCAGATCTAGTTTGATTGTTTGAACTGTGCAAGAACACACACACACATGCACTGTTCTTGTCTGTTCATGTTCTCAAAATTACAGGTTAACAGCAGGCTCATAAGCACTTGCCAACACAACTTCAGCCAGATATTTTCAACTGCTACTTTGTTGCAAGACCAAATACTTGAGAGGTCTCTCCCTTTGAAAGCAACACAAAAGTAAATGCATTATTTACTCTAAAAATATGAGTAGCAGTAGCAACGAAAAGTTCCTCAAAATGCTGTATATTTAAGCCACAAAGAAAACTAACGACGCACACCACATGAAAACACCAACCTACTGCCTGAGGTGCTTTCCACTGTAGAGCTCACAGAAAGACCACAGTGACCACTGGCTTCCACAAATTTACTTGAAACGGGGGAAAGTACATGTGGTCAAACATGCAGAGGGAGAATCAGATTCACTAGAAAACCTTTCCAATAATGTATTTTGAGAGTGACCTGTCTCACCTGAAGGCAATGTGTTTCCCACTCTCACTGAATTCCAATTCAATCCTGAGTTATGGCCAAAAAGTTTCCCAGAACACAAAATAGTGTCTGCAATTCCTCTTATCAGGCTTTTACCTAATACATGTTCAAATAACACATCTGTGTACCTTCATGCATTGTTACCCACTATCTCCTGTCCCACTCTTTCATGAGTCCCCCCTTACTGCACAAGCACTTTTCAAAACTCAGGAGGTAACTTACACAAACGCTCTTCATCCTGTCTCACCGGTGCTTCTCCTTTGATTCGGGCTGCCAGTTCATCTGCAAATGATGTCGGCCTCTTCTTTTTCTGAGCAGCCTAGAAAAACAACAGCATATTTCTTACATAAGATCCAGTTACCAACTTGATACAATTACAATTATAAATACTGTATTCTACAGCCTCACTCATACAATATCTTGTCTAGACTTTGCCTGAAGCCCTCAGAAGAAACAATACAGCTTTCTGTTAAGAAAGCAGAAATAAGGTGTACTTCAAGAATAAAAAAAACCCAACAATTTCTAGTTCCTGATGAACACATAATTTTTAATGTCACCTTGCTTTGTAAGCAGGAGAAATAAGAGGTCTTTACCTCACAAAAATGCAACAATTCATTTCTTAATGCTCCTGAAATACAGCTTTGATAAGGTGAAAGAATCTCCTAGTTTAAAGGGGAAAGCCTGAATAATCATGCTAAAAGATCATTCAGGATTTTTAGAGGCACTTTCTACAGGATTCCATTCCAGGTACCTGAGAGCTACCCTAGACGGATTATAATCCCTCTAAGAACAGATTTTTCATATGGGAAATCAAACCTCTCACTTCAGGAAGGTAACAATTACTCACAGGCTTTGTGCTTTCATCTAAGTCTCCATCCTCATCGTCCTCTTTTTCAGAGTCAAAGAGATCACAGCCATCATCATCATCTTCATCACTCATCTGGGCTATCCTCTAAAAAACAGTAACACCCAGTTCTCATACAAAACAAGCACAAAACTACATCTGCTTAGATAAAATACTCAAATCAAACTTACTGAAAGGACGGAAACTTACAGCCAGTTTGGGGTACTTCACAGCTTTTGAGAGCTAAGGAAGGAGTGTCTCTAGCTACAAGCAAGTTGCTGCATTCTCTAGCACACCCCACCCCTGTGCTGTGTTACAGAATGCTGCAACTGAGGACACAAAGGCTTGCCTCACTAGGAGTGTACCACTACTAAAGACCTAGTATTTAGTCTTAACACAGGAACACTGTGATCACCTAGTAAAAAATTGTATCATCTTGCACTATCCTTAGGGTGGACAGCAGAATCACAGACAATATATGCTCACATCTTGGTTCAGTCATGTGAAAAGGAGAATAAAAAAGATGAAGTGAACTGGATGAGAGCTGGGGGCTGGCACAGGTAAGGGGCCAGAAGTGAAGTAAATCACCACCAACAAAAAGATATTTGCTTATCTTAAAATACATCAGGCATACAAAGTTACCCGATGAAGGTCTGCTTAAAGTAACATTTGAGTGCTTTTGCAACACTGTTTTATTAATACAGGGATTAAACAAGGGTTGCTTTTGCAACACTGCTCTTTTGACATTAAATAATTTCAGATTGAAGATCTCCACATAAAAGTCTTTTGCAGTAGCACATCTAAACATGGATAACATTCCTTCTTCTACAACCAGTTACTAAGGTCTGGTTTGTTTTTTTAATCTCAACATTTCTTTTCCTTTCTCATTCATTATCCAAATGGATACACTATTCAAACATTAATACTGTTCACATCTTTGACTTCATGTCATACCCAAACTGTACTGTTTCTTACCTCCTGCATAGCAAGTTTAAAATTTTAATTATAGACCAAATAAACCCATAGAAGCCTAGTTTTTCTGGGGTAGATCTCTGAACTCTCATGTCTCCCAAGTAATTCCTGAGGATAACACCTATCAGGCAATGCCATCAGCTTGCAAGCATGTCTTTAAGCAGAACTTGGGTTCATTTTCAGAATGCAGTGCCATCTGGCCAGGACCTTCCCACAAAAAGTTATACAAATCAGGCCTCAAGAAGGTGCTAATAGTTAACTGTCTAGAGGTCTCCTCTCCTCTTTCTTGCATCCTCCCTATGTCAAGTGCAAAGTCTTACAGGTATGTACCAGAGTTTAACCGTACCGTCTTTTGGTCATCTTCACTAGGGTTTCCAAATTCATCTGATTCCTGTAACACAAGAGACCCAAAGACAAGTATCACACATTATTTTCTCCAGTGGTTAAGGGAGAGGGCTCAGCAACTGAACTTGCTGAAGTTTGGACATTCAGACCTCACCATAACCTGAGCAAGAAATTGTTCCCCCACCGCTGACCATCTTTACAAACGGAGCTCACTAGAAAGTCATTAATTCAGCAAAGACAGCAGGCTCCATGTGACTGCATTAGTGGAACTCAAAAAGGATTTAGCTTCAAGTGAGCAAAGACACCAAAAGCAAACACCTCAGAAAAGAGGGACTGCTTCCACAGCACAGCTACAAAGCAGAGACATCCCAGCCAAAGCAGGCAAAACATATCAGAAATTGATATTCCAATGCAGCAAGTTTATGAGGCAAAGCCTGAAGGTGCATTACTTAAAGCTTTAAACTTATTCTTGTCAATCTCCATCCCATTCTTTGTAACTAATTTACAAGAGATTTGTTCTCCATAAATGCAATTCTTGGTAAGAATCTGATTTGCTTCATAAAATTAAATTAGACTGGAATAAACCACTTCAGTTTGAAGTATTCTACTTTAGTAACAGCTAGAGTCAAAACCATTTAAATGTTCCTCTGGAAAGCTGCAGAGGAAACCACTACATAAGAACAATAATAGAAAGTATACTTATCACAACCAACACGGGGAACAAATATCATGCAGTATTATCTTGAGAGCCAACATTAAAAAACAAGGTAGTTAATGGCCTCACATGCAAGGAAGGACTCATGAATGCTTCTGCAAAGCAGCTGGTACTTGCCACTTACCTCTTCATCCTTCTCTTCGCTGTCAATTACACTTCCACGATCACTATCCACTGATCCTTCTAATTTAAGTGGAAACAAAAATGTTAAGATCAGACAGACACAGAACAATGTGGTCACCATTTAAGCAACTTTAAAGACTGTGAAGAAAACTAAAATTCAGGTAGGTAGGGTGCAGTTTGAAAGAGCTCTGAAAGCCAATGAAATTAACACTTTGCATTTCTAATACATAAAGCACAAGTAACTGAGAAGTTACTGCTTTGTATACTGGAAAAGTGATTGTTACAGCATGACAAACATTTTTTTTCCCCAGCTAATTACAGCTTGCATTCAAACATGCAAGAACTCTACACAGGATAACCAAAGTCATGAGTTAAAACAGACAAATATCTTGGATTAGAAACTAAATACTTGCATAGAAATAAAAGGTCATGCTAGCACATACCTTCACTAGAGAGATCTCCAAGGCCAACATCATCCTGTTCCATAAACTGCTGAGAGCCAATCAAGTAAGGTAAAGGCCTGTCAATATAGAGATCCTGGAAAGAGACAATATTAGGTCTTTGTGACATCTCTGAACACCTCAAGATGGCTGACAAGACTTACACCCCTTGTTTTAACTCAAGGAAGATACAAGCCTGTTTAGAGTCCCACCAAACGCATGCTTCAAGTTAACATATAACTGGGTGGGCCGGCTGATGTTTATTCCTCTTAACACTGTCGAAGAAAGTGGCTTCTTCTATTTGTGTAGTCCCAACTTGTTTTCTACATGCCATCTAACAGAAGAATATCCTTGCAAAGACTTAGAGGCATGAGTCTTATCCCAAATCTAGGACCTTGGATTTTTAATTACCGGGACAGTAAAAACCACCCATAAAGATATGGTTTGTACCTAAAAGGCATGAAATTTGTATGTCCTACTCCCACAGAAAATTGAGGGTTCCCCTTCCAAGTTCACTACATTAAACATCCTTTAGGGTGCCATACCTTAATGCTAACATAACTGCAAGACAAGCAGGCTACACAAGGAATAGCTCAGCAAATAGCACTTCTTCATGTGCAGTCATCAAATCCTCTTGTTAGGTAATGGATATCAGTTTTACAGTAACACAGTCATACTGCTGTCAGAAGCAAAGAACAGATCCAAGAAAGCAAAACAAACCCATGGTCCCAGCAAGGACAGGTCTGTACCTTTGGCTCAAGTATCAGTTCCACTCTTTCGTTACTTTCTTCCTCTTCTGAGTCAGAGTTGCCTGCTTTGATGTCTAGCTGTTCAAATGCACTATCCAGAACCTGCAACCCATAATTCACTGCTTCTTGAATTTTAGGGATTAGATCAGCTTCTTTCTGTTCCCGTGTCTTTTCCTTTAGTAACAGAAAAAACATAGGCTCATTGCATTTTACTCAATACTCAATCTTACTGCAACACACATACAAAACGTTAATTTCAAATTAGTACAATGAAAGCTTTCTCACTACATGTATTAGAAGGACATTGAGATTTTTTTTTCCTTGACTTAATTAATCTTCATCACTCCAGAAAGAGAGATGCTCTAACCATCTACACCAGCACAGTATTGTCTTATTTGCGCTCCCCAACTATCGGAGGAACATTTATGTCATAATACACCTAGATTGTAATATACACACATACATATAAAGTTCTCTGAGTATTTATTCCTAGGACTTATTCCAGTCAGATTCTGTTTCCCCAATTCACTACCTGTGAGTCCAGTAAGGTGGCCCAAGGCCCCAGTCCTCTTGCTGAAAAACCATGCATAACCACTTGAAAAATCAATGCATAAGTCTTGTCTGCTGGATACAGTACTGAGCTTGGGGAGCCCTAACAGATCATCACACACTGTAGCAGCCTCCAATGTTACTGTCAACTTTGTCTGAATGACATAGACTATTCAAAAGAGAGACTTCAAGGAGAAAGGAGAAAGTATGGTTTCTAAGCTGTAAATGTACGCAAAGTAAGTTTGAAAATGAGAAGGTAGACAACGGCTGCAAACATACTGACAGCACTCAAGGCAACTGAAGTTAACTACCTGCTCTGTTTTGTCTCCAACATCAGCTTTGGGAATAGGCTCTTCCACTTCTTCATCATATACTCTCTAAAAAGTCAAGCAAAATTAATTCACATAAGAACAACATACTACTAGAGGGACTAAACTATGGGTATCACCACAAAATACACTGTTAATATATAATTAATTACACATCACTTCATCACACTTTTAAAAAAGGAAGCCATGGATGATGTCAAGCACCTTCATAGCCTCCGTCATGCATTGAAGTCATCATAGTGAAGGTACCATAGGCAGCCTCTCAGTGCAGCTAAGGTAATTCAAGTCTGCTAACAGACTACAGACTAACCTGAACATGTTAAAAATGCACTGTTTTAAGCTTCCCAACATAAAGCTACTCTAGACACCTTCAGAACTGAACCTACAGTTTACTTAGAGGCTGTCTACTTTCCTTTAGTTTTCTGTCATTTAGTTTTTTGTCATTTAGCTTTCCTTCTTTAGCATTTACCCTTCTTCCACACTCACAGAGAGGGTTCACAACATCCCTTAGTTTGTTCTGATGATCGCGCACATCCTGCTCCTTCAGCACTCTTTTGTAGGACCAGCTACAAGGAGACAAAGGGGAATAAAAGGTCTCCCTGAAACCTGCAAGCCTAAATCCAAATCTCAAACACAGGTGCAGTCATCCCCTGGGAAGAGACAGATCTCTCACTAACTAAACTGAGAATCAGAAATTAAGACCTATTTCTGTGCACTTAAATTTGGGAACAAACAGCTGTAAGCACATGAGATTTAAAACACTTGGTACAAACTGTTCTCAGCAGAATCATTATGCTGAACAGCCAAGGTCAGAAAGGGCACTGTAGCTCTGAAAAAACCCACTACCACCAAAAAACCCCCACAATATAAATGCAGTTTTCCATTTTTTCCTCTGCCACCACCTTTCCCATAATAATGCCACAGTTTCAGATGAGACACATATGGCCTAAAACAATGCTGATCAAAATAAAATACCTGATAAAACTCACAGTGCAAAAAACCCCTCCACATGCGTCAGTGATACAAAGTTGCAAGAAGCTTTCAAGTCTAGCTTTATCTTTCAAAACACAGACATCTATAAAGTGGCAACATTAACCAGAACATATGCTCATCCTAATCACATGCAGAGGACAACTGCCTGCAGGCCAACACCTTTAATACCAAATGCTGTTAGAGTAAAATAACACCACCAGGCAAACTTACAGCACTGCGTAACGTTCCTCATATTTACACAGGTGAGCACAGACAAATGCTACATTCATGCAACTTGTGAAGATAAATCAAGACATCCCAGAGACCCCAACTCATTCACAGTACTAGAACAAAAACTCTGATCCCCACATAATGTATTAACGAGGAAGGAAGGTATCGCTGAAGAAGCAAAGGGAACCTGCCAACATTGGATAATGCATCACCCACAAAGAAATTAGGATATCCTTCAACAGAAAGCAATTAAAAGTTACTTCATCCCTAAGTTAGCACTAGACTTGCCAAAAAGCTAAATCACTTCTCCACACTACATTAAGAGACAATGACAATGTTTGAAGTACAACTCTGATGTACTAGAACCACTCACATTCTCTATGAACTGCGTGTTGGATAACATAAGAAAGTCATTGAAGACATTATGAAGGCGACAGTCTGTAGCTTTTGTTTCACTAATCAATCCATCCACTTGTTTTTTGATTTCATGCGTCCTGGAAATGGTTTGCTGTGAGAACTCTTGTAGAAAATGCAGAAGCTGTTAACAACAACAAAGGAAAGCAATAGTCAGCATCCAACTCTTTTTCCTTTTGGCACCGTTTATAAGATAGGCAAAACTGATCATACACTTCAACCGAGAACCAAAATAAGTACACTTTAGACTGAAACACACCCACGCACACACACAGTACCAAGTCTCAGCCACTTCATTCTGCATCTTCGTTCGGGCCCAACTCCTCATTAAAGTTTTCCTGCCGGAACCGGAGGGTTAAAGCAATGGGAGAGCCACCGGGCCACGGCCGGGGCTGCTTCCTTCCCGCGGCAGGCCCTCCCTGAGACCCCCGGTGGCTCCCCGACCAGCGGGAGGCAGCACCGCCCCGCACACGGCCCCAGGCCCCGGGGGGCCGCGCCCCGCGCATCCCTCCGGTGCCGGGCTCAGGCCCGGTCCCGGCCGCACCGCTCACCCCGGCGTCCGAGGCCAAGGACCAGCTCTGGCTGCCCTTACGGATCTCATCCAGCGACCAGGGCCGCTCCCACACCGGCGCCGGCTCCGCCGCGTCCCCGTTCATCTGCGGGAGAAGGAGAGTGAACCGCGGGGCCGCCGCCGGGGCCGCGCCCGGCCCTGCCCAGCCCAGCCGGGCCCGGCCACTCACCCTGGGCTCGC
>VZTX01009654.1:0-19998 GCA_013400915.1 Pardalotus punctatus
CAGCTGCTGTTGACCAGCATCCCAGCCACTCTTTTCCCCCAGGCTGTAGTACTGCATGGGATTGTGACCCAAACATAGGACCCAGGTACTTCACCTTGTGGAACCTCAGCCCATCTATGCAGCTTGTCCAGATCCATCTGCAGAGCCTTCCTGCCCTCCAGCAGATCAACACTTCCACCCAGCTTAGTGGTGCCTTCCAACTGACTGAGGGTATACTGGATCCTCTCATCCAGATAAAGGATGCTTGGAGCCAATGTTGTGCCCTGGACTGTGGTCAAGCCACTTGGACAATGCCTATTTACAAGGCTATCAGTGGTGGACTGAGAGGGGCTCATGTGCTGTTTTTGGTGGTGAATTAAGTGAAAACCAGCATTACACATTAACCCCAAATTAATATCCTGACAGTGAGGCAAAGATTTGGCAGAAAGCTCCAAAGATACCTGGAGATATATGACTGGCAGTCAATCACTTTACACTATAAAAGTCCAGTCCTACTTCCAAATGGCAGGTTCTTCTAACATATCCCTTCTTGAAGATTCTTCCTTTGGGTGGGGACACCTCTTCAAATTACTCCTCGAGACTGAGTGAACAAGATTTGCCCCAGGCCTTGTATCAGTGAGTTATATCAATCTCTACTTAATAATATGGTTTTTTGCTAGCTTTGATACAATAGCTCTAATATGATTGCTTTGGTATAGTGCACTATCCTGTCCTATCTTGTGCTATACTAGTAGTTTTAGCTTGTATACTGTGTAGTAATTAATTTTGGTTAAGATTTTTTAAAATAATTTATCATAATAAATAGTTTTTATATAAATATATCTAATTCGCCATCCTTAATTCTGCATGACAAAGCTGTACAAAGATTCAATCATACCTCTGTAATTCCTTAGATTTAAGTTGCTGACAGTTTGGGACTAAGATTGGATAGAGCTGCCCCTGGGCTTTCTGAGGAGTTTAGAAAGCACAGGGGTGCTTTCTGCACCTCCTGACTCAGTAGGAGCTTCTCTAATAAATTTTATCTGAAGTTCCCACTCCACCAATGACAATATTAACCAGGACTGGCCCCAATACTGAGCCTTGGACAACCCCCCTAGTGACCAGTGGCCAACTGGATTTAACTCCATTCACCACCACTCCCTCGGCCCAGCCATCCATCCAGTTCTTAACAAGTGAAGATGCACCTGTCCAAACCATGAGCTGGCAGCTTCTCCAGGAGAACATTGTGAGAGACAACATTCAAAGGCCTTGCTGAAGTCTTGGTAGACACATCCACAGCCTTTCCCTCATCCAGTTCATAAAAGGTTCATCTGGTCATAAAAGGAGATTGGGTTTACCAAGCATGACCTGTCTTTCCTAAATCCATGCTGGCTGGGCCTGATCCCTTGGTTGTCCTGTATGTGCCATGTGATGGCACACAATAAGATTTATGACAGCGTCATAAACCATTAAACGGTCTTAAGACTAAAGCCATCAGCTTCCAGAACACTGAGTTGTTTACGACAGGATACACTTAGAAGATATGAACATCATGTAAACTGAGTACTGCTATAAAAAATGAGAGCAGGAAAATGCATGTGAAATCAGTAAAGGGCTACAATATCAAGATAGTAGCTGATCTCCTGTGATCTTAACACCTTTGCAAATCTTTGACTTTCTTTTTTTGCAAGGGATGTTGTGCTTTTACTTAGATTAAAAAGCTCTCATCGTTTTACCCTGCATCTGCTGGCTGCTGCGTTTACATTGATCCAACGCAAACTAACACTCAGTAAAACCCTTCTGCCATCTCTTCCAAAAAGCTATTCAGCTCATTGGTACTGATGTGACAGACAGCTCCACCCACCTGGCTTCAGTTGAGAAAGAAATAATGACAGCAAACAATGTGAAAGAATGAAGAGTAAACAATATAGTGAATTTTACTATAGCAAATTCTTATAGAATTAAGAAATCTAAATGTATTATCTCATATGGTATTAGATACAGCTGCAGCTGAACCCAAATTAAGTACTTGGATCTGGTTACCTTATCTTTGCTCCACAGAGTGAAAGATGACTTACAGAATCACAGAATATCTGGAGTTGGAAGGAACCTACAAAGATCATTGAGTCCAATTCCTGGCCCTGCACACACACCCCAACAATCCTACCCTGTGCCTGAGAGCATTGTCCAAATGCTCCTGGAGCTCTGGCAGCCTTGGGGCTGTAACCACTGCCCCAGGGAGCCTGTTCCGGTGTCTGACCAGCTTCTGGGGGTGGAACTTTTTCCTAATACTCAAATCAAACATCCCTTGATATAGTGTCATGCTGTTCCCTCAGGTCCTATCACTGGTCACAGAGAGCAGAGACCACTACCTGCTCCTCCACTGCCCTTCATGAGGATATTGAAGATATCAATGAGGTCTCCTCTCAGTCCCCTATTCTCCAGGCTCAACAAACCAAATGCCCTCAGCATTTCCTCATACACCTTCTCCTCCAGACCCTTCACCATCTTCATAGCTCCCTTTGTGACACTGTCTGCTGGACTGCCTGGTTGTCTGCAGGCGTCAAGACACTCATACCTGGGTAGGCCAGGCCACTTGTGTCCTTAAAATCCAGGTGTTCTGTTTGCCCAAGACCCTGCAGCAGATGATGTTACCAGAGCAAGCACAGTGGAAGCAAAGAAGGAGAGAGGGGCTCAAATGTTCCTGCAGTTTGTGTCTTTATTCCCTGTCCTAAAGGAACAGGAGAGCTCAGCAGCAAGGGGGAGGATACAANTGCACGGTGATGGTTGCAGAGGGTTTTTAAGGGAGACAAAAGGGGGAGGATCCAACAGGGAAGGTCCAATAGAGAAAGATTGCATAACTGCAAATGCCCAATGGAATGAAACAGGGGGAGGAGTACATTCAAACGAACCAATGAGGATACAGAGAACACAGAACTTTCCAGAACTTAATGCATATTAAAACAACCTAATGCATAGGGAAATAGCTGGGAGGGGAAAGGGGTGTAACCAAAGCCTTGATGGACAATTCAAAGGGCGGGGAGTGTGGGGAATTCTCCAGCCTCGCCTTCCCCCTCTCCCTCTGACTCACTGTCCAGAGGGAGAAAGTCTGCCTAACTGATCTCATTGATTTTCATAGAGAAAGCAGATTGGGTCACCACCACACTTGGGACACTCTTTCATAGCTTTATATCTTACATTGTGGTGTGGCACATCAAAGTGCCCCCAGCACTCAAGGTGAGGCTGCCCCAATGCAGAGCAAAGTAGGACAATCCCCTCCCTTGCTCAGCTGGTGATGCTGGGCCTCATACCCCCAGGACAGGGATGTTCCTCCTGGTTGCCAGGGCGCTGCTGACTCATATTCCACTTGCCATGGACCAGGAGCCCCAGGTCCCTTTTTGTGATGCTGCTTTCCAGCCTCTCATTCCCCAATCAGTTCATACATCCAGGTTTGCTCCATCCCAGGTGGAGAATACAGCACTTGCCCATGTTAAATTTGGTGATTAAAGTTGGTGATTGCTCAGCCCTCTCATTTGTCCAGGGTCTGCCTTCAACAGCTCTACCCAATTTAGTATCAATCACAAACTTGCTTAATATCCCTTCAAGTTCTGCATCCAAATTGTTTATGAAGATGTTGAAGAGCCCCTATTGAGCCCTGACTAGTCACCAGACTTCCTCTGCTACTATTGTTTTTTAAACTCCCCAGCTCTAGCATTGCCCAGTACCAGCCACTGACCAGTTCAATTTTCTCCACACCTTGCTACTACATATGAAACTGCCATACTGCTAAAGAATAAGTAAGTTAATAATCTGATAACATTTAGTGTGGGGTCATCTTTGGAGGAAACCTCTGGAAAACACAAAGTTATAGATTTCTAACTAGTGTGGGCAAAAGTAAGGGAGAAAAAAAACATTTTAATAATTCTTCATTTTTTCTGTTAACATCGAGAATGGAAATAAATTACTTTTAGTAACCTTTGAACCACACTAAGTAATGGGATCAAATTCATAGAAGAAAATAACATCAAAGGCACAATCTGACCTGTAAAATTAAGAAACTCAAAATGCTGAAATCGGCAGAGGCTACAGAGCTTCTGTCACGCATGTTCATTAAGAACTTCTTACCTAAACTCCAGTGTACTCTGTGGATGTTATTTGGATATTGTAAACTTTTAAAGCTTGTACCTCCTGCAGCAATCAGCCAAACAAAAGTCTGCTCTCTGCTCACCAGCTGGCATGATTTGCATAGAAATAACTTCATACATACCAGAGCACATACTGGAATCCCACTTGATGTTCACAAGCAGGATTCAAAGCCTGAATTCAAAGCTTTCTGGATGTCTTCTATACATGATAACTGAAGAGACACAGATGCTTTTCATGATTCTGACTATTGTGTCTCATGATGGTGGCAGACTTTTTCCATTTCTTTCCCACACTTGGTGAAGTTTCCAGGACACTACAGAAAATCCAGGATGACTAAAAAATGCCTTTATAAGTGGATTTACTGGGCCACTGCTGCCAAATGATGTTTCATTAAAGGTGTATAACAGGGATTCCTTTTAACTTCTTTGGGAAATATATCCAAGTCCTTCATCAGCCCACTCTGTTAGAGCACCTTCCCTATTCCATACTGTTCACAAATTTGTATATTCAGTTTCTGACAGCTGCAACATAAACACAATCATTGAGGAGAACAGACTCATGACATGCTCTTGCAGAACAAACCTTTTCCTAGCCTGACATGAGCCACTGCTGCTTTCTGACCAAGAGTTTTAATACATCTACGCTACTGCAGGTTTGTTTTTTTTTTTTAAGTCCTTGCCACTGCAATTCATTGATGACAAGATAAAAACTCGCCAATAAAAGCTGCTCCAAAATTGTTATGTATTTTACTGTTTCTTCTTTCTCCACTTGACTTGTTACTTAGAGAAATAAAACCAATTTATTTTGACAGAATTACTGATAAATTCATACTCACTACAACTCATTCCTCTCTAGTCCAGTGTCAAAGCTACTACTGCCAGGCAGTGCAGTATTACAAGGAAACAAACAGCAGAATACTCTTCCTATTTGACCAGGTAACTAATTTGATACAACTTTGAAATGCTGCAATGAAGAATTAACTACTCTGTTCTGAGTAAATCCTCACCTTGTAATTAGAAACAAGTTCTAAACACATTCAAGTGTGAACATGTTGGAATTTTGCTTGATTAGTACACAGGCATTGAAGAGAACTGTTCCTTAAAACCCCAGAACTTAATGAGACTAAAAATCTGTTGTTGGTGAGGCACGGCTTTTCCATTTGGGAGAATTCTAGGCACTCATCCTTCTCTGCAAATCTAATGTAAATAAGTATGGTAAAAACTCCATGGTTTTTATGGTTTTATTCTAGCTTAACTCTAGAAAAGTAGATGCACTTTGAAGGCTTCTTTATGTTTAAAAATGTGTTTTCTCAGGTAGTGAGCTCTCCAGATTTTTTTAGTCCTGAACCTCTTTTTTCTGTGCTAAATTTATTTCAACATAACTATATAAGCACATGTTCAGATATGAAATATAGAAAGATATATATTGTTGCAATTAGAATTGCTTTATACCTCAAATATTTGGTTTTGGTAAATATAAAGTTAAAATGAGACTTCAAAAGTAGCACAGGACCTCAGTGGAGTGCTTCTGTATTCACCGCTTCCTTCCTCAGCTAGAGATGGGCACAAGTGTCTTCCAGAACCAACGTCATCCCTCTGGTAATCCAAAACTGGTAATCCCTCCTTGGTGAAAGGCCAGTGGAATGCAACCTGAGTTTTGGATTCAAAAAGGAGATCAAAGTCAGGCCTTGTTTTCAAAAGAGAAAAACATGAGGAGCCAGTTGTTTATCAGAAAAAATCACTGATTTTCAGGCTTTGAAACACTGTTAAAAACTTTGAAATCTTTGGAAAAAAAAAATCTAGTGTGATATACTGAAGCCAATTTACTTCAGAGGCCATGAAAATTCCTTTAGAACATCCTTACGAAGAGACTCCTTGATTTTTTGGTGACCCTTTGGATTGAGCAACATACCCAGAATTTACGAGTTTGTTAAGAGTGTCTGAACAGCTCTGCTTAAAAAATACATGATACAAAAAGAAATTTCTCCTTAGATTGAAGACTGTGCACTGTTCAGGCAGGTCTAGTACAAAACATTTAGCAAACCTAAATATCTTTTCAAAAGCCTTGTTTGTCATAGAAGAAAAAACAATTACACTGTAACCAAGAAATAAGTAGGGAAAAAATATGGGTATTTAAACTCTATATATTCTATTAAGAACTATAGTCTATTCAGTAGTTCTGTGAAGAACTACAGTCACCTAATATTTCCTGACTTGCACAAGATGCAAAGATCTTGCAATCCAGTAGCATAACCCAGCAGCACTATAGCTATTAAATAAAACCTTTTCCTTATATTCCACTTGCAGCATACCTGCAATTACTCAGAAAAAAGATGCTTTAAAGGACGACAGTAGTGAGATCATATCTTAGAACTCATCTATTAAAGGTCAGATTCAAAGAATACCAAATGCAAGGAAACACACTGGTCCTCATTAAAATTAAGTAACCTGTAAGCAGGAAGGTTAGAATGGAAAGTATGCACTCTGAGATACTGCTAAGCTACAATTAAAATTTGCGAGTTAAGATGATCCTTATCATTTGCCTTAGTATTGGTCAAAGCAGAACGTGTGTTACTGCAAGCAATAAATACCAACCCTAACGAACATTAACCTTTATTATTGGCAACGACTGATAATAAAAGTTATATTTATACACTGTGCCCTTGCTATTTCCTGAATTAAAGTTGAAAATTACTTTTTATGATTTAATTGGTAAATAGCATTTGAAAAGGTTCAAACTACAGTGCTTAAATAGGACCTGCCCTCAAAGTGTTTGCCTCTGTAGTTCCTTGGATCTTGCACTCTTTCATCTTTCCATCTGTGTACTTATTTGTGAGCAAAGGAATCCTTTCTCACAGCTGTAAAATGCCATTTCTCTCATCCATGAAGAAACTAACATTTGAACCCTTGAAATTGATGTTTATTTTTCCTTCAGTGGCTGAGGAAAAGATGGATTGCTGGTAAAATTGCAAATCCTTTAAGAGGTTTACAGCGTCCCAAGAAGAGCATAGAGCTCTCCCATAGAGAGCAAACGTTGTAGGTCCCTGGCATTTGGCCAGGGTCAAACCTCAACACCCCCCTAAAACAAAACTAGACAATAAATGAAGATGCTTTTCTATTTTTATAGAAAGAAAGAAGAAGAAACACAGGCTAGTTAAGGTCAAATCACTGCAGACTTAATACACCTATTGAACAGGCGGGAACTCTCCAGATGCACATTCCAGGTTGACTAAAGAAATCAGTTGCTTGGGCAAAAAAACTCAAACGTATTTTCAATGTTGTTTTTACAGGATCTGAAGAAACAAAATGGAGTACAGATCTGAAAGAGAAAGAAAAGACAACTGAAACATACATCTGCACAAAAAAATCAAAAACTGCCTACGCTAAATCTAAGAAGAATTCTTATGCAAATCTTTACTTGACAGAGCATTAAAGATGACATATCCCATTATCTTTTCATCAGAATTACATGGGTTTTCCCTTTCTTCTGTTGGTCTGGAAGTTCCAGAGTAGATGTGATGTGAAAGGTGTGCCTGTTTCATTTCAAGGGACAACATGAGCCCCATAACATGATCCCCCCCTTCTTTTTTTCTTTTCAAGTTAGCTATTTCAATAGTCTCTGTGGCATTTCAGGAATGACATAGGAATGATAAGATTATAAATCTTCATTTCAAAATTATCAGCTATAAGGAAGACAGAAGTACATTACATAATATCTGATCCCAAATGAGGCATCTGAAATTGAAGGATATGAAAACATTAGTTTATTTAAGCATACATCATAATTACCATGAAAAATATCTTGTAAGTCCTTGTAAAACTTGCAGAAAAAGGAATAAATTATTCATAGCTGCCTTTTCATATGGTTGTAGTAACACTACATTTTAGCATGTTTTATTCTCTTCATCTGTAGGCAAAAAAAAAGAAGAACATTTGTCTGGCCATATTTAATGTGGCAATTTTTCAATAAGAAGTTATTTAAGATGGAAGAGCCTCTATTGTATCTTAACCCTATTTCTGTGAGAATTCAACAAGAAAAACAAAGAGAGGAAAAAGCCAGCAACTGAAAAAGTACAGCTTTGATTTTGTTTTCTGTACCAACATTACTTAGCAACCTCAGTCTTGCAGAAAAACATTACCAGCACAGTCTGGCTTAACCATCACAAAACATGGCAAATATAAACTAACAAGTGTTTCACATGTTCTTAGAGTCCATTTTTAGTCACAGGTTTACAGCATCATTGCAGAGAGAATTCCTGTTGATCAGTCCTGCATGCTTAAAAAGTTTTTTTTAAAAAGTGAGGAAAACAATTGTCAAATCATGCTTAGGATTGTTTTGCTGATACTCAGGCCCAACCATTTGGTCTTATTTCCAGCCCTCTACTGCCTGTTTATGCAACATTATCTCAAGAAGGCAACAAATGTTAAATGTCAACATCAGGAACCAGTACCTGAACATCTTTTAGCCTTTAACAGTAGGTATTTATAGAAAAATCCAGTTGCATTTAGAGGGGTTTAGTCTGGACTTACTGATTTGAATGTT
Source organism: Pardalotus punctatus (assembly GCA_013400915.1). Lineage (NCBI taxonomy): Eukaryota > Metazoa > Chordata > Aves > Passeriformes > Pardalotidae > Pardalotus > Pardalotus punctatus. The sequence continues at coordinate 8,668 of VZTX01009654.1, forward strand.
ATGTAGCAAAGGAGTTGTACAACTACATTGCTAAAAACAGTTAAGTGATTAACATGATTAAGGGAGTTTTTGCAAATGTTTCAAGAATGACTAGCTCAAATGAAAGCTTATTAGAGAATTCAGGATAACAGTACTTTTTTCCCTGGATATACAACTGCATCAAAATAGAGAATGGCATTTTTCACTGAAGCAAGATTTTTAAATATTACAAAAATGGAAAATATTTGTAACTGCAAGCAAAGGGAGCACAAGCTGCTCACTCAGCTGCCTCAGGTTAATGAAAAACAAAGGAAACATTTCTGCTCACATGTCTTTACCTTCTCAAGATAAAAACATCAACTACTTTTATAGGATTCAACTAACACCTGGACATATGGTTTTAATGCACCCATAATATGACAATTACTTCAAGGTTATCTTTCCAAAGCATTTCTAAGTTAGCAACTGCTTGCTATAAAGATCATCAAAACAGACTCTCCAAATTATGGTTCACTCTCACTAGGTAATACACTACTCAGGCACTGGACTAACATTTTCATAAATGGAACAAAGACGGATTTTCTTTATTTAAAGATAAACTAATTGGACTATCAGTTTACCTGTGGTTCCTAATGCAAAGCTTCTTGGCAGAGAATGGGTTTAATGATTACCATCTATAACCTCTGTACTTAAGCTGCTGCTGCTTCTGCATATTCTGGTTTCAGATACGGACATGCCTGGTTTGTAACTGGCTGGGAAATCTAACAAGACAAATACACTTGACAAGGAATCCTGGACCCGATTAACACCAAACAAATATAAATAAATAAGGTAAGTGAAAGCAAGAATTGCTAAAGGTGATGATTGAAGCAGTCTAAATACATTACTTTAAAAGAGAGAAGTTGGGCAAAAAACTATAATGAAGTTCAGGGACCCAAGCCCTGCATTCCTCATGTGTGCAGTTTTTTTCATAGGTTTAATCTTAAAAGTTGGATTAATTATGATTCTTTAAAAAATCTTTATTTCAAAGGATAAACTTCATGTCTTTAAAACCCAAATATTTCTGAAGACCAACAATACTGAGATAGGTGTTCTGTCAATTTAAAATACTACAGTTTTTGTAACCAGTTACTACTTAATTTACAAAAAAACCCACCTTAAGTTGCATAATGATGCCTTCCAGGGTTACCATCTGCATAAAAGCATAATGATCTTCAGCATTTAAATTCAAGTAATTATAGTTGTAGAGACTTAGGAGAGAAGAGTTTTGATTGAATCCACTTTAGAGACTCAGGACTTAACACGATCAATTTATTTCACTGTCTCAGACTAATACTAAGGGAAACAAGCAAAACCCTCACCAAAAAAAAAAAAAAAATCCTAGGTCTAAATTTAAATTTGAAAACAAACTGTTTACATTCCAATTCTAAACAGGACAAAACATTGACCGAACATTCAGCCTGGAATAACGAGGAGAAGACTGGTGACTCTTTATGAGGCAAAGAGCTGCTAATTGCATAATTCTATTTAGCAGATGCTTCCATCTCCAAGGAGCTGAGGCAAGGCCTAATTTAATGAAGGACAGAAGGAAAGTCTCCTAGATAAGAAGAAAACAGACTAGCTTTTGGGAGAAAGATAAAATCTGACTGGACCTTTGGAGGAATTCAAAGGAAGAACTGGCTATAAAAACTTGATCACTAAGGACATCCTCGAGATTGAATGTAATCTGTGACGGAAGACACAGACATTCAGTTGCTGGGTGGGTACGAGAAAAATCCACAGCAAGTCAGACTGATGAGGTGAAGCTGACATAACTTCTCATCACTTTCTTCTCTGAGTAGGTAGCTTGATAGAAGTCGTTTGCCTTTGAGCAAATGTGTGCGTGTGCTTGTTTTCTGGTAATATTTACCTACACTATTTTGGACCCACATATATTAGCAAAAGTCAAGCAACATTAATATGCTAGAGTGAGATTTTGTTTTTATTTCCTTAGAGATTTCAACAAGAAAAACAAATGGGTGAAGAGAGCTTGAAGAAAAGAAAAGGAGAGGACAAAGGAAGAGAGGACAGACAATCTATTCAGAGTCATGAGCCCCAAACTACGAACCTACAAAAGCAGGCAAACCTTTTTCTTTTCCTGCTCTGGTCCATGTGCGAGAGCTTGGCAGAAGGAGAGGAAGGGGGTATTTGTGCATATGCATCAGCATACAAAAACCACCACCGTGTCCCAATTTAGCAAAAGCATGCTAAAATCTCAACAGTGTGGTTTGTTAACATTTTCAGAAACTGCTAATTACTATAGTTAAATAGCTCTGAAACAAGCAGAATAAAACCCCAAGGATATGTCATTGAAGTTGTGAGGTATAAAAAAATTTCAAAGACTTAGAATAAGTTGATCAGCTGAGATATTTCATAAACTTTACTTTTTTTTCCCCATGTACTTTTCAGAGGTTGTAGTGGGTAGTCCAGCTCATTGTTTCTGAAAGTTTGTTAGTGTTTATGGCCATGAAATAGGCATGAGTACTTGAAGACAAGTGAAAATCTGTCTCCTCCAGATAATTACAGGTGCTTTAGAAAACAGTTGTGTCACTTCTTCTCAGGAGGGAGTGTCATTTCTCTTTAAATTAATTTAAGTAGCCTGGAAAAAGATTCTCTATGTGGTTTTAGTTTGGCGGAAAGACTGGAAAAATACAGATGTTATTAGAGTAGCTATAACTATCAGAAAATACTAAGTAGCCCATGCCACTTGTTTGAGCAGTACATACCTCAGTTTCAGTGGTTTCATGTAACATTGTAGAGTAGTACAATGTTAGGAAAACATGATCTTATCACCACCTAGCAGTATCAACACAATTCCAATGCACAAATATTTAAAGCAAGGAGAGGAAAACAGCAGCTCAACAAAAAAAGGACTCCATCCATGAAAGACAATTTCTGAATCTTAGAAAATTCAGAATTCATCAAGAGCTCATTAAAAAAAGTCATTGTTTAATCAGAGAGGAAAGGGCAAGTTCACCGCACAAGGTTATATTTGAGACTCACATTATCCAAAAGACAGTTTACTATAGGAAATACACAGGCATGCAAAATATAAATAGATGTGCTTTTGAAAACAGAAGGAGTATGCCACAGTGTACATATGGATCTCAGAAAGAAGAGTGAAACTTTACAAAATAGTTTAATATATTTCTTTATAGAACCTATATATTGAAAGGCAATAAAAATAAGCCAGTAATGACAATTATTGTAGTTCTATGATACTGAAAAGTAATTGCTGAATTACTAGAAATTTCTTACAAAAACATCTCATTTTATTTCAAGGTGGGCCTTGTTAGTGGAATCTGTATGATTGTTGGTACAATTATTGGCTCAGGTATCTTCGTTTCTCCAAAATCAGTGCTTGCCAATGTTGAAGCTGTGGGTCCTTGTTTAACCATCTGGGCAGCCTGTGGAGTTCTGGCAACATTAGGTAAAGAAGTCAACAAAGAATCTGAATCTCTGCCTTAAATATTTATGTCTGCTCTTTCTGCATACTACTCTTATTTCAAAAATTAGCTAATAGCACCTAGACCAAAATCAATTAAATCCTGCTATATGTATGCATAGTAGTATTCAACCATAAATTTAAAATGGGCTGTTTATAGAAGACAAGTTAAGATTTTAAAATTGTAATTCTCATTCTCAATTCATTTTGAAAGAAAGTTTTACTTTTGGCTGCTTCATCCACTGACTGTAATAAAGAGAATACTGTTCTAGATAAGTAAGTGGCAATATGTGACATTTACTGGTAGTGATAGGTACTTTCTGCTAGCTCTCTACTTCTGTAATTTTAATTGTATTATCTGAAAATTTAGCACTGAGCACCTCAAAATATTTCAAGAAGTAAAACAAAGGAATTTTTGAGTATTGTATCAGGGGGGACAGCATACACAAAAACCTTAATTCAAGATGCCGTATATAGCAGTAGACCTGGAAGTATCACTATATTTTAATGTTGAACTTAGCAGACATTTTATTTCAAAATTGTGTCACAAGTCTGTTTTTTCAGGTTTCCAAAAGTCAGTGTGGCTCTTACTTAAATGCTTCTTATAGTGTTCGTTTCTTAAACAGAAATCCAATGAAATCACTATGTTTGTTTGTACTGGTTTTGCTGAAGTCTTAAAAATCAATGGTAGTAATTTTTAGACTGTATCTTAATAATTTCAGGGTATTTTTTTCAATTGCTCGCAAGTAATTAAAATTTTATTTTGCATATAAAGTAATAGACAGAAACATGAAGAGAGTAATGATGTAGTGTATATATCAATTCCCTTAACTTTCCTACCTATTAAAAAATCATCACCTGTTCAAGCAGTCCCAGGTTCAAAAGCATACGAACTAAACCTGCTTTTCTTGGTATTCAGGTGCACTTTGTTTTGCTGAGCTTGGTACAATGATCACAAAGTCTGGAGGAGAATATCCTTACCTTATGGAGGCATTTGGCCCAATTCCAGCATTTTTGTTTTCTTGGACAAGCTTACTGGTTACAAAACCCAGTTCCTTTGCAATCATTTGTCTCAGCTTTGCAGAATATGCATCAGCTCCTTTTTATCCAGGTTGTGATCCGCCCCAAGTTGTCATCAAGTGCCTTGCAGCAGCAGCTATTGGTAAGATCCACATTTTTTAAGACAAACCAGGTCCAAAATTGCATAGTGACTTGTGTCTGGCCCCATCAATAAGTGCACTTCAGTACCCTGAAACTTCCTTAGGGTCATCTCCACAAAGACACCAGAAATCTTTAAGACACAGTCCAGTGAGTTCTTCCCATAATAACTAATTCAACAACGTAAAAAGGATAGGTTTAAAAAACTGTTCCTAGTCCAAGGGTTTGTTTGTTTTTTTTTTCCATTAAGATAGATGCAGCTGTATAATCAATGCTTATCTCTAGCAGAAAAGGAAGAAAAATTAAGTGTGGAAATACTATTTTTTATTTATCAGAATGCTGTGCAACTTCAAAATATCTTTTGTTAAAGGTCCTATCAAGATCTAATTCATAAATCCATTTTACCTCAGTATTTTAAAAGTTATCCAAACACAGTAAGTAAAAGCTGTATATAATATAGACCAAAAGAGTGTGGAAAGAGCAGTACAGTAAATAAGGAGAGGGGCAATTTTTCTTTAAATTCTGACAAACAATGCAGAAATTTATAATTTGATTTCTTTTAGTGGTAATTACAATTGTGAATTCACTGAGTGTGAAGCTGGGAAGCTACCTCCAGAATTTTCTCACAGCTGCTAAAATGATCATTGTCACAATCATTATTGTAAGTGGAATTGTTCTCCTTGTGCAAGGTAATAAAATATATGTTATTTGAAATTTTTTTTTTTAGCTTTTGCTATGATTATTAAAAGTGACACAGTAATAAGGCACAGCCCTGAATCTCTTCATTCAGGGTTTTAGTTCTGCATCCCTTGGTAACTATGGTATTTTCTCTCAGAAAAGGGGGATGGGTAGGAAATGCAACACTACAGATCAATTAATACAAAAGGGTATTAATTGATTTTATCAGTGAAAAGTTTCAAAACATGAGACATATGGTGTGGATTACAGGAATTAGTTTCAACACTGATCAGTAACCTTCATCTCTTTTACAGGAAAAACTGAAAACTTCAAAGAATCTTTCAAGGGCAGTAAAATTTCTGTTAGCTCTATCAGTTTGGCATTTTATAATGGACTCTGGGCGTATGATGGATGGTAAAGAATCTTTATTAGCCTTAACAGTTACAGTTTAACAGCCTTTAACTGGTTTACTCTCTCTCTGTAGAACTCTCTGAAAAAGTTAACAACAGACTTGCTATTAAGAATGTCCTGATGAATTCTGGAAAAAGAACACTAGTTCGGTCAAAAAAACTCACAAACTCCACCCTCCGTTAGTTGCTGTTTATTAGGGAAAAAATTATATTAGATCCCAAAAGGACTACTACTACTACCACTACTACTACTACTGCTTTGCTGCTGAAGGTGCTTAGATACTGTAGTAATGAGGCGAATATAACACAGTGTAATTCCATTGTGTTAGGCAAAATAGCTTTTTCTACAGGTTACCCCATCAGATTTCATTTCTTGTGAAATATGTAGTGGTGTTTGATTAGTATAGGAGAACATGAAAAAGAACATTGTATCAGAAATCATAAGGTCCAACTTGCAGATTTTTTTCTTAAGGAATGTTAGTTGGCATAGCATTGTGTTGGCACAAATACATTGTTATTCTTAAATGTACAAACTGCAAAAGTCTGTATATAGGTCTGTACTTTGGAAGCAAATAAGGATATAATCATGATTTACCACACAGCAATTCCCATTTAAAAGCTTTTAAAACTGAATTTATTTTTAAATAGACTGCTCTTCTGGGTTCTATTTCCAAGCTTGAGAGTCTCAACTCAGGAGTGCAAGTCTGCTAATTCAGACCTTCATATGGACTTTTCAAGAGGGCAAAGAAGCTAATCCCTATATAATTATTTGTGTATGTAACCACCAGGTACTAACATTTGAAAATTTGCCTTTTGAACGGTAAATATTAACTCTTCATATTTTCAGAGTAGAAAAATAAAAATCATGTTTTAATTGGTCTACATGCTGTAGCAAAAATGATTATTTGGAAATCAACATTCAGATAGGTACAATCCTTACAAAGGTTTTCATGCCAGTTTTCTTAAGACAGTATGACTTACAAAACCACAGCCAAACACCAGCATACTTGCTTCACTCCTTGCCCTCAGCACATTTGTGCTTTTATTTGAAAAGGCTCAGGTACTGAAAAGCTTGAAGTTGAAAGGAAGTCTTGTAAATCTGAGATGTCTGCCAAATTTTTGTTTGATTATCCTGAGTTATTTTATCCAAGATTTCAAACTCTCAGAGATACTAGAGATAATGCAGAAAGAGATGGCGAATCAAGAGGCTAACTTTTGGATATGAAGCTCACATAGGTTTTGTTCTGCAGTTTTCCCACTTAAAAGATTGATTATACATTTTTTTAATCTGAAAAGATAAAAAATAGTAACACAAGAAATAACCCCTCACCTCATAGTACAGTCATGTTTAAACACCTGACTGCTAAAGTACTCTATTAATATTTTTCTTTCCAGGAATCAACTCAATTACATCACAGAAGAACTTAAACATCCTTACAGGTAAAATTATGTAGGAAAGCAATGTTTTCCTGGCAAAAATCAAACACATAATTTTTCTACAAGCAAGTATTGGTTTGTTTTTTAAAAGCACTAGTTATTCAAGGTTTGAGCACTAACAAACAAAGCAAATTAGCCTATATTACAGGCATTATCTTTGTGCAAATTTGTATTTTGGCTTTTTTATAATCTTGATTTTCATAAGTCTACAGTAAAAAAATTGTCAATACACCTAAAGAGCATATCAGGAAAAGTAAAAATCCATAGTTTACTATAACAACTTTACCAGTGATACAGCAATGCTGATGGGGTCTTGCTTTTCCATTCTTTAGAAATTTACCGCTATCTATAATTATTGGAATCCCCTTGGTTACTGTTTGTTATGTTCTGATAAACATTTCCTATTTCACCGTAATGACTTCAACAGAACTCCTGCAGTCCCAGGCAGTTGCTGTGGTAAGCTACTTTATTTTGTAATAGAATATCTATGTAAGACTTTGTGCACTGAAGTCATGTAAGTCATTAAGTTCCATTAATTTTTCTTAAGATACAATTAATTTTAGTTTAAGCTGTTAGTGTCACCTTTTGCCCTATTACCTATTATAATTTCTTGATCTAAAATTTCAGTAATGCCTAATTTAAAGAATAGTTCTATTATATCCCAATAAAAGAAGGAAGCAAAAGTAATGCAGTCTTCAGCAAACATTTTGTAAACATTGCAGCTCAGACGGTGACTGCTTTCCATAGGCATCAAAAAGATGGAAAGAGAAATAACATCTACCAGTTGCTTTGCCATTTTCAGCATTTCCTGTATTTCTGAGAAAGAAACACATGCCAAATGACAGTAGATCAAAAGTTGTTGTTCTGGAGATAACAACAAATAGTTCATTGTTCACATACTTAGACCTTATTATTTTTGGTTTTTTTCCTTAACAAATTTGAAAGATATATTTTTTACATTATTGCAAGACACATTCGCAGGTAAAATTAGAAACTATATAAGTTTCTGAAAGCTTAAAAAATACATCTGCCCCTTCAGTTCCACTCAGTAGATTTTCCATGTCTCTGAAACAACTGTTGAGGTCATGCAACAATTTTTTTTAATGTTAGTTTTTGGGGAAAACAAACAGTATGTGACAAGCATGCAAAATATAGTGCAGCACAGTGAAGAAGTACACTAATGTCGAAATGCTTAAAATATTTTAAAATAAAAGCTTTTAAAATTTAGATCTTCTGTGCATTTCAGCAGCTTGTCTGCACCAGGAGGTACAGCAAAGAATGTATCAAGTTTTATCTTGTTTAAGAACTAGTCCTCTTCAATACACCATTAAACTAACAATCTGAAAAACACACATCAACTAGCACTGAACTCATCAGAATAAATTAACAAAATCTCAGAACTGGCACAGAGCAGAGGCAGCACAGCAAAAGGAGTGCACTGTACAGAGAGGTCTATACAGCTCTAAGTACCCTTTGAGCATCCTACTTCTGGACAAAGAAACATCACTGATGTCAGACTTGGGCAAAACCAAAGTTCTTTATGTTTGACTCAATAAAAAAAAAATTAACCATCCCCTGAACCGAAAACCGAAACCTACCTGTCAAAAACATTTAAATTCAAATCCATTTGCTGTTGGTCAATGTACCTACATGAGCTCTAGTCCACCCTATGGCAGCAACAAACATACCACGCCACAGGTGAAATCTCAAGTGTAGTGAAAGACTGGAGGGAGTTTGTCCTGTATTTGTTCACCCCAGTCTCAACTTGTCATACTGTCACTACTAATGGTACTCCTAGAAAGGCCGAAAACAGCTTGTTGTATGGACAACACTGCAGTAATGCTATCTTCCTTCTTGTTTTGCAGACACAACCCAAACCAGGTGTCTTTAACAGAATTTAATTTCTGTATAGTTCTTGCATCTGTCTTCCAATGTTTCCTACAGATGTTGCACCTTAAACATTATGACAATAATACTCCACTCCATTTTATAGTGGTCAGTGAATTAATCCAGGTCTTTATTTGGCAAATCATTCTTTAATAACTACACAAAATATACATGTTTTTATTGGTAACATAGTTCAGATATCCATTTACTTTACCTACAAAGAGGGTCTAACATTACTTAATATACTAAATGGTAGTTAAAATTACAAAAGTGATTAATTTTAATCCCATATCCCAGACATTTGGAGACAGAGTCCTTTATCCAGCCTCTTGGATAGTTCCTCTCTTTGTGGTATTTTCTACAATTGGATCTGCCAATGGCACCTGTTTTACTGCAGGCAGGTAAGTCCCCATTCTAATTATCTTCAAATGAAAGTTTTTGAAGGATGGAAAAATTTATATACATGCATCTACAGACATAAAGGCATTCTTCTGATCCACGTTATAAAAAATATAATTCAAAAGTGCCCATAAATCTAGCTCTATTGTTTAATTTTCAAAAATAAAGAGTGGCTATTCAGGTCTGAAAAACTAGAAAACGTTGTCTCTTCTTAATTCAATAGCACAAAAGGGCTTTTTCACCTCTAATCAAGTTTAAACCTGAGAATTAAGCAGTTAAAAATTACCAGTAAAAACATGACTATACCAGTAAAGGTAACTGAGAAGCTATTCCTTTCTATCAGTTGTTCAATGCTTCCATTTACTATTTAAAATATTTTAAAATTTCAAATCCATCTGAATACAATGTGGCTGTAAAGACCATTTTTTAACAAAAGGTTATCAATATAGCTCTTTGCTATGAAGCAAATGAAAAAGGAAATATTTAATTAAAAGGGACACAGTAGGTAACATTTCCCAAACTAACTTTTAATTATATGTGAAAAATAATTATTGGGAAAGTAGTTTCAAGTGTACTATTTTAATACTGTTTAGAATTTGTTTTAGGTCACTGCTTCAATACTGCTTTTTTTCCGTTGTTTTAAACTGCAACGATACTCTTTAAATCCCAGGGCATATCAAATAAAATAATGATGAAATTAACTCAGACGTCTCTTTTTAGTAATGCCACTTAAAGTCTAGGTGCCACACTAACTGCAGTGCCTTTTTTTTGTTTTGTCAGACTTGTTTATGTTGCAGGTCGTGAAGGGCACATGCTAAAGGTGCTATCTTACATTAGTGTTAAGCACTTAACACCAGCACCTGCTATCATATTTTATGTAAGTATATGTTCTAAGTTCAGAAAAATTATCAACAAAAATTCTCCAGTAATACATACTTTCATAATTTCTTACAAGCAGTATTAACATATATCTTTTACTATCTAGACAAGAAAACTGCTTTGCAAAAAGACTACATAAAACTCCCAGCTTCTCTAATTTGAACATATTCATTCCAGAACTGAATTTTAAAAATCAAAATGGTTAAGAATCAATGGCATGAAAACAAAAACTTAAATGAATGGTTAGTGTTAGGGAATCCTTTCACAGGATGCTTGCAAGCAAACTATCACTACCCTGTTTCTTCCATGTAGGAATATTTCCTCCATGTAGGAAATTTACATCTCACTAAAAAAAATCCGGTCAGTAAATACATTTAAGAATAAATCTAGAATATATTGCTATTTTTATTTTACCCATTTATCTTCAAGGCAAAACAAGATATATTCAATCCCAGTAACATTATAAACAAAAAAATACATTTCGTATCTTCAAGATATTCAGTCAACAATAAACCAGATTAGCGTCTAAAAATTATTAGCATTTTGACTTAAAATGGAATAAAGATTGCACAAAAAACTAACCGTGTGTTGGCAGGATGTAGCCACAATCTTTAAAGGTCCTGCAATACATTTGCACCCAAATTTAAGCAAAATAATTCATGGTTCACACTCTGGAACACTAAGCATGCAGCTGTATTGAAAGATAAATATAATTCAGCCTTCTTCTATAATAGACTATACTAATTTTTGTTTTCATTTTTAGGGGGCCATTGCTATTATTTATATTATTCCTGGTGACATAGACACACTCATAAATTACTTTAGTTTTGCAGTCTGGATATTTTATGGTTTAACCGTACTTGCACTCATTGTTATGAGGTTTACAAGGAAGGAACTCAGGAGACCTATCAGGGTAAGTTCTGTATGGCTTTTCCTTCATTCCATAGATGCTGTAGCATGAATTCTCCCTGAGTATCTGGATATTTAAGCAGAACCCTTGTGTTATAGAGATTTAGAGAC
>VZTX01009655.1:0-10676 GCA_013400915.1 Pardalotus punctatus
GGGGCAGGGGCAGGGACAGGGGGCACGAGCGGGAAGCCGGACAGCGGAGCTGCCGCTCCTCATCAGCCCCGAGAGACCTGAGCAGCCTGTGCCACACACCCGGCTTTTGCTGCAGAGCCTTTGGTGCCTGCTGAGAGTCCCTGTGTTACCCTGGCACAGGTTTGAGACGAACTCCCAACATCAGGAAAACAGCATCGTGTGGATGAGTGCCGAAGGATCCATCCCAGTACTGCCCTCAGCACACACAGCAGTCCTGTATGAGCTCGGGGGTGTCCCTTCACCACCAGGCACCGACCAGCACACAGAACCACACCTTTCCTCTCTGCCAACAAAGCCCAGCCCTCAGGGCATCTCTCCCCGCTCTGTTCTCAGCTGCCTTTATCCCCTGTTCACATTCAGCTTCTGATCGGGGGAAATACCAGGGGGGTCTGATCCTTTGTCACTTCAAAATCCTTCAGGACTGGAGGTCTTTTCTCTCAGGGATGGAGAATTCTAAAACGAGCCAGGTCTTGCAAAGTCTCCCCTGAAGATGCTACAGCCAATGAAACCTGTTTAGCTTCCCCCATCACTGTAGGGAGTGCGGGGGGAGCTCAGGAGGGATGGATGGATGGACGGACCCCTGGACATGCTTTGGGATCAAGTCCATCTGCCCTGCCCAGCAGCGCTGTGCTCGGCTGGGTGAGCAGTGAACAGCTCCTGTCCCTCTGCAGAGCCCCTCTCCAGCAAACCCCCTGTGCCCCCTGGAGCTCGATGATTATTTTTGTCTCGGGCTGGAGGCCGGGACGCTTCTGAGTGCCATGACATTTGGGCAGCATTTCTGCCACCCTCCCTCCTCTCTGTCCCCACTCTGCAGTCCCAGAGAGAGGAACCAGATGGGGCTGCCCGGCCACCCTGTGCTCCAGCCGGGCAGATTTGTAATGAGGACTCTCTGCTATTATCCCGGGACAGCTGAGTGTGTATCCAGGCAGCCCTGAGGCCACACAAGGAATGTGAGTGTTTTAAGGAAGGAGGGAAGATGGAGGTGCTTTTCAGCCGTGCCATGTTGTGCCAGCCCTGGTGACAACATCCCACCGGCCAGGCCCGATTCCAAGGGCACTGCCAGGGCAGAAGGGCGATGGACAAAGAGGAGGAGGAGGGGTGGCAGCTAAAGGGGGTGGGTGTAGGGAGGAGACCTCGGTGACCACCCCAGCAATTCCTGCCGGGACACAGCCAGCTCTGTCTGCTGAGGCAGCCAGGACAGCCTGCTGGAGCAAGGGGGCACAGGCTCCAATTTCACAGCTTGTCCCCACTTTGGGGCCACAGTGGCGCCTTCCAGGCTTCGCCGGCCGCAGTTGAGATTCCTAGGGGTGACACATGGTCCTGGAGCGCAGCCAGGGCAGACAGGAGCGGCTGGGGGGAGCAGGTGCCACCATCCCTCCCCAGCCTCCCCCAGCTGTCTGCACGCCCGGCCAGCCTTCCTAAAACAGAGCCCTCCTGCTCTCAGACGGGGCTGGAGCCAGGGATCTTTCCAAATCTGTTTAATGCCAAGCCTTCCGAGAGGTCAGGGAGGAAGATGCTCCCACTCGAAGCTCCTTTCTCGCTCGCTCTGCTGCTGTTGCCAGAGCTGGGGCACCTCAGCCTGTCTCTTCTGCTCCAGTAACTCCCAGCCTGCTGGCACACGGAGGGGGACAATGCAGGAGCAGCAGACGCTGGCTGGGTCACAGACCAGCAAGCAAATCTGCAAGGCCAGGGGACAGGCAGCTTGCACCAAGTGCACGCCAAATGCTGGGATTTGGGATCTAGTGTGTCAGGATGGGAAAAATCAGGCTGCCCTTCATACAAATCCAGGACTCGCAATGCCCCGAGATGCTCCAGCCTTCCTATTCTAGATTTTGCTGCTTCAAAGCATATCATACTTTGGAACACACACTAAATCTGTTAGACAAGCAGTAAGGAAAAGCAAAACCCCATCCAGGCCAACACAGCCAGCCTTTACCATCCATAGACTGTGCATTGCTCCTGGGAGGCTGCAGAAAATCAACAGGGGCCAGCAAGGATGTGAACAAACAGTAAACAAACCCCAAAACCTGAGAGCAGCCATCTCCCCTGCCCCTTTAGCTGCACACACTGTGATTCCCAGCCAGTGCATATATTCCTGTCTTTCCAGGGCAGCTCCCATTGTTGCTGGCTTGAGTGTGTTAAAACACGTTATTTGCTGCTGGCTGGAGACCTTGGAGCAGCTTTCCCTCCCAGCCCCACAGATCAAACGGGGATGGTCTCTGCCCTCAGAGCAGAACAAGCCACATTCAGAAGGGGCAGGGGAGAGGGATGAAAAGGTCCTGGAGGTTTAATGCCCCAGAGCATCGCTGGCCCTTCTGCACAGCCCTTCTGCCAAGGCTGGAGGAAGTGAGTCACTGCTGGGCTGGAGGGGAACTTGGAGCTTCAGCCACCCCCTGGAATGGCCTGGAGAAGGGACAGGTTCTGCCCAGGGATCAGCCAGCATTCGATTCCTGTTTGTGTCCCAAATGAATCATTCCCAGCAGCTGTGGCCGTGCCTGAGCGCGCTCCTCATGTGCTTTCTATTAGCTGGGAAAACAAGGCAGGCTGCTCCAGCACGGGGAGTTTGCCTTGTGGCAAGTGAGGGAGTGAAGAACCCGGGAAAGCCAGCCGGGCTTTCCTCTGCACACAGGTGCTGGGGGTGGGAGTGGACACCCCTCACAGGCTCACTGGGGTGCCCCTGACCCCTCTTCCACACAATTTTTTTCTCCATTCAGCTTTCCAAATGCAACTCCTGGGCGTGTTCTGCAGTCGAACTGACTCCCACATACACACACAGCTATTCCTCAAAAGCCAAACCCTTTGCCTGCCAGAACCAGCATTTCAAGGAGTATTTTAAGAGGCCACTGAAGGCACAACCCAGAGGAAGCTTCCCATTCAAAAGCTGTAGCAACAGGAATTACCAACAGCACTGCGCAGCCAGGAGGGAACCACAGCACAGAGAAGCAGGGCAGGGAACAAGGGCCCTCAGCTGCAGGAGAAGAGCCTGAGGAAAAAAGCCTACACAAAACAGATGGAAAGTCACAACCCCTGTGTGACTTCGGGGAGCTGTGCCTCAGTGTCACCCCTCCTGCTCAGCTGAGGCCAGGGTGACCTGCAGGGACAGAGCAGCTCTTAGAGCTCTTTGGTGTGCTCAGAGGAAAGGAGCCCCAGACAAGCAAAAGTGTGGCTACTGATTGAAAGAGCACAAAGGGAACAGCCCAGGCTTCATTCCCCTCTTGCCTGGGTCACTCCCTGTTGGGAAAAAAGCTAGGGTTGTGCTTTCCACCTCAGCCAAAAATAATCAGCGAGCTGCAGGGGGTAGAGGGCCTGGGGAGGGAGAGAGGATTTCTCTTCTCAGGCTGCCAGAGTGGAGAGGCTGCAGCACATGATGAGAAATGCGTTCCTTCCCTGCACCTCCCCTCCTCCTGCAGCCACCTCTTCACAGAAAAGCCGTGTGGGCCTGCTCCAAAAGCCACAGGAGTGGGAAGCCCACGCCAGTGGTTCTCTACTTCCCTTTGAGACAAGGAGCCTCCAGACTAAAATAGGATGTTCAGCTTTCCTCCCATCGCTGCTCTCTCAAGCACATCTGGGGGCAAGTGGGGAATGCACCTGCTGAGGGGACAGCAGGGTGCACACAGTGCCTGACAGACTCACCTGGGCTGCAGACAGCTTTGGACATACACAAAAGTCATTCACAATGCAGTCCCTGTGCTCTCACCACTAAACAAACCAAGTTTGTGTCAGAAAACAGCTGAGGTGTGGCGTTAAGCACATTTCTGCTTCCAGCTTCCATTTTCCAGATGTTCCCAAGGCTGCCAATGTGGCCCATGTCCTGCAGAGCTGCACTTGCCTGGACTATTGCAATCTGCTGTCTCCAGCATCCCATCGCTGCCCCTTGTCTGTGACTGCTGTGTTTCACATCAGCACCTCATCCTGCCCTTGGCCAGAGCCTTGGCTGCTCTGCAGAGGATGCTCAGGACACAGAGGATGCTCAGGACACAGAGGATGCTCAGGACACAGAGGATGCTCAGGACACAGAGGATGCTCAGGACACAGAGGATGCTCAGGACACAGAGGATGCTCAGGACACAGAGGATGCTCAGGACACAGAGGATGCTCAGGACACAGAGGATGCTCAGGACACAGAGGATGCTCAGGACACAGAGGATGCTCAGGACACAGAGGATGCTCAGGACACAGAGGATGCTCAGGACACAGAGGATGCTCAGGACACAGAGGATGCTCAGGACACAGAGGATGCTCAGGACACAGAGGATGCTCAGGACACAGAGGATGCTCAGGACACAGAGGATGCTCAGGACACAGAGGATGCTCAGGACACAGAGGATGCTCAGGACACAGAGGATGCTCAGGACACAGAGGATGCTCAGGACACAGAGGATGCTCAGGACACAGAGGATGCTCAGGACACAGAGGATGCTCAGGACACAGAGGATGCTCAGGACACAGAGGATGCTCAGGACACAGAGGATGCTCAGGACACAGAGGATGCTCAGGACACAGAGGATGCTCAGGACACAGAGGATGCTCAGGACACAGAGGATGCTCAGGACACAGAGGATGCTCAGGACACAGAGGATGCTCAGGACACAGAGGATGCTCAGGACACAGAGGATGCTCAGGACACAGAGGATGTTCAGGACACAGAGGATGCTCAGGACACAGAGGATGCTCAGGACACAGAGGATGCTCAGGACACAGAGGATGCTCAGGACACAGAGGATGCTCAGGACACAGAGGATGTTCAGGACACAGAGGATGCTCAGGACACAGAGGATGTTCAGGACACACAGGATGCTCAGGACACACAGGATGCTCAGGACACAGAGGATGTTCAGGACACAGAGGATGCTCAAGACACAGAGGATGCTCAGGACACAGAGGATGTTCAGGACACAGAGGATGCTCAGGACACAGAGGATGCTCAGGACAGAAGCACAGGTCAGAATCACCCTCCACCTCAAACCCCGAGGCATGTCGGCCTCAGCCACTCCTTTGCACGTGGTTAGTGTCAGGCTGGAGGCTGGCAGGCAGAGGAAGCCTCCGGAGAGCTGCAGGCTGATTGCCAGAGCCTTGCAGGCAGCAGCGGTGCCAGGAATCAAACTGCTGTCCCCAGGGAGCGGCGGCAGCGGCAGCAAAACCCTTCCTCAGCGGCAGACGAGCTTTTCCATTTCCTTGGCTTCAAACCTCGCTTCTGTTCTCCCCGGCGTCTGCTGTGGCTCCAGCCGCGAGTTCTAGAGAAGCCCAGCTGCCTCAGCAGGTACGGTCTCATTAATGAGCAATTAGCTCCTAGCCTAATTGGGCAGCAGAATGGCTAATGAGCCCAGCCGTGGTTGTCTGTGCCCTCATTATCCTGCGCTCAGCCAGAGGTAACACTGAACTTCTGTCCCATTTCCGTCATGCCACGATCAGAGCCTGGCTCAAAGCTTCCCTGTGCCCGTGCTCCCTGCCTTTACTGCCCCGGAGCTGATGGTTTGTCTTTTCTGTTTCCTCTCCAGGCTTCGAAAAGCTTCCCTCACCTCTGCACAATCAGATCCTCCCTCCCTCGTCCGTCTCCTGCTCCTTCAGGAAGTTTTCTGATCTCTCTTCTCTGTATTCATGTTTGTGAACACAGATACACACAAATATTTAACTGTTTGTGCCTACATAAATATTAATGTTGTCACACGCACACAAAGCTCAGACTCGTGCGAAGGAACAAGGGCTGTGCTCACCTGCCTGAGTGGGTGAAAACATTTCCAGTGCAACACAGAGCCCTCAGCATCCCCCGAGGAACCCTGAAACCACAACTGGGCGCTGGTGGAAGGAGGGCAAGGTGAACCCAAATCTTTGCTTTGCACTCCTAAGTCACAAATCTTCACAAGTCCTAAGTGAATTCCAGTTGTAAATCACACAAGCCTTTTCTTACATGCCCTGCTTCAGATTCTGAGTTCAGGAGCCACCAGTGGTTGGATTATAACAGGACACATGGAAAGTGTTCCGTTCACCAGCAGAGCTCTAGAATGTATTTTTCTTTCCAGCATTTGAATTCAGAGCCCTCTTGTGAAAAGTGGCACCTGACCCTTAATGAGAGCCAGGGTTGCTTTTTTCCTTTTGTGGCTTTTTTCGTTATTATTTTGGTTTTGGTTTTTTGGTTTCTGGGGTTTTTTTAAGTCTTATCCAGCTGCTGGACTCTGGATAATCCAAGCCATATTACCAAGATGTGAAATTTTTCACAGCTCTACCTGCTGCAGCAAAGGACCGTGCTCCTTCCAGGATTGATTATTCCAACTTCCTGCTGCTCCTGATAAGCTTTTCCAGTGGCTGCTGATGGTTTTAAACATGGCTTCTTCTGCCTCCAGGGTCCTTTCTGATATTAGATTATCTCAACATATCACACCCTCTTTTTAGTCGCTTCACTGCCTCCCTGCTAAGCACCAAAATGAGTTTTTAACCACTCTTTTGCCCTAGAAGGACTTGTTTGACCTTGTTCTAGCCTGGTAGCCGTTCCCCTCCTGGGTGCTCCGTGAAAGCAGCCAGTACAGGGATCCATCACCTCCAAATCTCGGGCATTATGGGACACCTCCAAGTCTGCACTTCTCACTGAGCATTTTTACTTCAGAGCTGTACACTTTTGGAACATACAGACTGAAAATCCAGACAAAACATATCCCTTTCTCATCTTTTATGCAAATGTTTCACCTACACCTTTCCTGACAGTGCTGAGACCACGGGCCAGCCTGATCCTGGCCAGAGCAAAGGCAGAATGACCAGCTCTAGGAAAGGAGCTGGGGTACCTGCACCAGTGCTAATGATGCTGTCAGAGCAGGCACAGCTCTCGGAGGCAAAAACATCCCTTAATGTTTGACACATCTGGAGAAAAGGAAGAATGGGTCAAAACCCCCTTTTTAAGTACTGAGGGGTTTTGTTTTTTTCGGTCAAAGCCTCTCAACATTGCTTCATTCTCGCCTAAGCTGCTGGTAACCACACTAAAACCCAACACATTTTCATTTAGCACACATGGACAAACTTTTTTCACCATGGCTTCCCAAAATTATGTTGAGCCCCGTTGGAATCTCTTCCACTGAAGATCTCAGAGCATTTAACAACCCTTAAAGCAAACTTCACACCACTCTCAGGTCTGCAGAAGAGGAACTGAAGCCCTGCGAAAGGCTGAGCCAGCAGTGGCAGATAAACCTGCACATAAAACCATGCTGTGCACTGAACCATCAACAACCTCCACCAGCGTCCTTAAAGGGCTCATTTAATGAACGGAATGAATGCTGGAACACAAGCCAGTTAGGGAAGCTTCTCACGTCTTTCCCCTAACATGTGCCGAAATCCTTCCTTGCTATTGGGAAAAGAGAAGCACAGTCATGTGCATGGGATTGATTTCCCAGAAGTCCAAGGCTGCATAATCCCAGGCATTCCACCAGGGCAGGCAGCAAATGGATTATTGTGTGCATTTTTGACAGCCTTTCCTTTACTGTGGGCTCCCCACAGTGTTCCTTTTTTAAAAAACTTTTTGCACAGCCCTGTTTCTCTCTCCAGGCTCACCCACCTACTCCTGCTAATATTTTATTTATTGCATCCACACCCTAACGAGTGAGCTGCTTCCCCAGTCGTTGCTAATTAGATTGAGTGTCTCTCCAGAGGTTGTGCACATGGATCCAGGCAGAGCACGGACATGCTCTGCAATCCACAGAAGCATTCCCTGTCCATGCAGACCGGCCAAAGACCACAGCACTTGAACAGATGTATTCCACCCACAAGTCCAGGTATGAGTAAGAACAATTATTACTGCATTTCACTGAAGGTACAAGGTAACGACAGATTGACCCAGCCTATATATAGACATGGAAAAAGCAATACAGAGGAAGAGTGGTAAGGGGAAGTGTTTCTCTTCCCCTCCCTCTGGTGTCTTTCCAAACACTGATTACTGGATTGAACCTTGTTGATCTCAAAGTCATCTCTCTGCCTTTGAAACTGGAGAGAAGTTTACCCAGCGAAAATGCAAGGCTCTGGATTTCCTTTTCAGGGGGAATTCACGGTTGGTTCTCTTTTTTGCATCTTTGAGCAAAAGTGGAGATGAGGTGAAGCTCTGAATGTAGGGGGGGCGGGGACAACTTGCCAGGAGCTAAACTGGTTGGGGGCCATGGAGGAAAAGTTAAATGAAAGGGCATTTCTGGAAGCAAGAACGATGGAGCGCAGTCCAAGGAAATGTCTCCAGAAAATAAGCAGTAAATCTTCTTCATTGCATATAAGAAATCAATATTGCCATTGGACCAGGGACATCGGAAGTGGCAGAAAGGACTTTCATACTGAGAAAAATATTTACAGTACAGGAGAGCTCAGACAAGTGAACAGAGGGCTGCACTTCGCCCAGTGAACTCAGTCATTACACAGAATTAACAGCAGCCATTTCTCAGCCATTAAAAAAGATAAGAATAGCTCGGCCATCCCTACATGTCAATACAGACAAGGCAATGCAAAGGAGGCCATTCTATGGATGTTTTTATATATGGATACATTAATAAGGCTCATTTCCAGGGCAATAAATAAAATTTAACCAGAAGAAGCTACATATAGAAGCTGGTAGCAACTCAGGAGTTGCTCAAAGCAGGATTTAAACTTCTGCCCTTCCAGCTCTGGGAAGGCAGTGCTGGGCAAGGAAAACAGTAGAGGTTGATGGGGAATAGGGACAAGGTCCTAAAGCCCTTCATTCCTCCTCAAGCATCCAGAGGGACACGAATGAGTTGTTCCCCAGCACAAAAGATGAGGAGCTGAGCAGGTGAGGTGCAGGATGGACTCTGGAGCAGATCCCACAGAGCAGTTCTTCCCAGGAAACAACACGAGTGACTTTGAGTCCGGCTGCAGCCAAAGCCCCTTTGGCCAGGAGAGTCAGAAGGAACGCAGGGGCTGCAGCGCTGGTGCTGGGGTGAGGAGCTGTGCTCTCTGGCACCTGGGGGCTGTGCCCTTTATCTCCTCACCAACGACTACATTAAAAATAAAAGCTGGCTGCTGCACACACGCTGGGCAGAAGCCAAGGGTCTTGCTCTTTGCCACTTTACAAACGGGTCTGCAGCACAGGAGATGCTAAATATCAAAGGGCACTGCTGAAACTGTCCTGCATTCTTGGCAGGGGCACTGGGGAGAGCTTTAACACCTGGCTGGGAGGACAACATGAAAGCCAAAGGTGGCTGTCTTTCAGCAATGCTGCCTCATTCCACGTCCATTTGTGGAGTATTCAGGTGGTTTGGTTTTGGCTCTTGTGACTGACTTCAGCCTGGCTGGGATTCATTCAGTCACGACTTCACCAGCACATGCAGCAGCTCCTGACACAGCCAGGAAATCTGGTGTCATGTCAGGCAGAGCTGCCACCCAAACCTGCCCTCACTGCTGTGCACAGGGGAGGCTGTGATTTGGAATTATCTTTGCTGTGCCGAGATCCAGGTTGTGATTTGGAATGAAACATGTCAGCAGGGAGGTTCCTGGCGTTTGTGACCAAGTCACATGCCCACAGTGTCACACCCATGACATGTGTGGTGCTGCACAGCTCCTGTCAGAGCAGGTCTGGAGCAGCAGAAAGCCCCGACGCCTGTCTCTGGACTCCTCCATTCTGTTAAACCCGTGCTCTGCCAATGCAGCAGAGCCCAGCCCTGCTCAATACTGTGCGACAGAGGCCATTGATCACCTCTGCACATCTGCTTGATAAATGGCACCTCCAGGACAGGTCCTGACAGCCAGTCTGGCACCTCCTCAAAGGCTCCCTCTCAGGGGCTGGCACAGCCCAGCCAACAAAGCCAAGAAACCCAGAAAACTCCTTATGCCACCTCCCAGCTGCTGGACGGTGCAGAAGAAGAGGGCTGCTGATAGCTCGGGTGGTTATATTAAATATTTCTGCATGGCTTGTGTATTTTTCAAGTTCAAGAGTGGAGGCCATCTAAAAGAAACAAATATTCCCAGCGCAGCTGCCTTGTGTTTATATGGCTGCGTCCATCCAAGGCATGCCCGGCACGGCTGGGAGGGAGGGACAGGCGGCAGCAGGAGGCGGTGCAGCTCACCCAGCTGCCAGCAGCCCAGACAGGAATTCCAGCCCGCATTCCCCCGGGACAGAAATGGGCACACACGCACAAGCAGCTCCCTTCAAAGGCCCGGGTCTCCCAGCCCCTGACGCGGAACAGGCAACGTAAAACAGAATTGGGGCCACTCTGCAGAGCCAGAAAAGCCAAAAGGTGTCCACCCAGGAGGGGAGAAGAGGAGGAAGCAGATGGAAAGCTTTGCCACAAAGTTATACTTGCAAAGCAAAAGAAACCCCAGGAAAGGCCCAGGCCTGCAGTGCTGTGGGGGAGCCGGAGCCTCCGCATCCCACCGGGCTCGGCCCCGCTAGGAGGGAGCCCGAGCTTCCCTGTTTGTGGAAGTCTCTGCTCGCCGCGGGCTCCCCCGGCTTTCCGGGAAGCTCGAGGGGTGAACTCCTTTTCCCGAGAATCTGCTGCCATCCCGTGGCGAATCCTGCGATGGCACCCGGGGCCTCGCGGGGCACGGGAACAGCCCCGGCCAGGGGAAAAGCCCCGGCCAGGGGAGAACAGCCCCGGCCAGGGGAACAGCCCCGGCCNGGGAACAGCCCCGGACACGGGGGAACAGCCCCGGCCACGGGA
>VZTX01009656.1:0-36017 GCA_013400915.1 Pardalotus punctatus
CGCCGCGCCGGAAAGCGACCGCCTTTGTCTAGAGAGTGTCCGCGGGCCCTGCCCTCCCTGCTCCCCGCGGGGACAGGCGTCCCACCCGGCGGCTCTGGCCCTGCTGGGACCGCAAGTCCTGTGTACTTGCTACTGCCCCGGTGGCGTTAGCAGCACAAGGCACTACTGGGCGGCCCTGTTCCCACCTGTCCCTGTCCCAGGGGTGCTGAGTTGCACTGGTCTCACAGGTCCTGTCTCAGGGGTACTGAGTTTTGATAGGCAACACTCGATCCACAGGCAGGTTGCTTTCCCAAGGGCACTGTGCAGCACTGAGCAATATATTTCCTCTGCTGTAAGAGGAAATTGCCTCAAGTTGTGTCAGGAAAGCTTTAGATAGGCTATAAGGGACAATTTCTTCCCCGATACGGTTGTCGAGACTGGGGAGATTTAAAAGCCATGTAACTGTGGCACCTGGGGACATGGTTTAGTGGTGGGCTTAGTAGTGCTGGGGAATGGTTGGACTCAGTGGTCTTAGAGAGGTTTCCAAATCACAGTTCTGTGATTCTGTAACATTGGACAGCACTGGCCCACAAGCAGGTCCCTGCCAGAGAGTGGACCCCCTGTAAACAGATCCCAACCACATGGGTGACCCCCAGTTTGGACCTGCTGATCTCCTGTCCTGGGGCCCCTGGGCTGG
This sequence comes from Pardalotus punctatus, assembly GCA_013400915.1. Lineage (NCBI taxonomy): Eukaryota > Metazoa > Chordata > Aves > Passeriformes > Pardalotidae > Pardalotus > Pardalotus punctatus. The sequence continues at coordinate 677 of VZTX01009656.1, forward strand.
GGTCAGGCAGGGTGAGCTGTCAAGTAGGGTGGGACACTGTCAGAGAGTGGCTGGAGAAGGGTAAAAGTTGTTGCAGTGCCAGCACTGTCTGTGCTCTCCAGCCAAAGACCTGGCTCATGTGAGTTGCGCTCCCAGAAGGGACCCTGGGGAAGGACATCTGTCCTACACTGAATTTGGGTCAGACGTTTCCACAAAACCTCACACTACCTGGCACAAGGGGAGGGTATAAAGAAGGAGCAACAGCAACCTGAACTTTTAAAGATATTTAAATATTTCAACTTCTTCCAGTGCAAGCACTAGAGACAAAAGGTGAAGCTACTAGGGATCAGGTCCTGGACAAAGACTGGAAGGAGATCTCCAGCTGATGGAGGTCCTGACTGAGGATCATAGAACCACAGAATGGTTTGGGTTGGAAGGGACATTTGAAGTTCCTGTAGTTCCACTCCACTGCCATGGGCAGGGACATTTTCCACTAGACCAGGTTTCTCCAAGCCCCATCCAGTCTGAATGCTTCCAGGGATAGGGCAGCCACCACTTTTCTGGGAAACCTTGTGCCAGGGTCTTACCACCCTCACAGCCAAGAATTTCTGCCCTATATCCAATCTAACCCTGCTGTCTGTCAGATTAAAGACATTCGCTGTTGTCCTGTCACTCCAGGCTCTTGTCCAAGGAGGAGCTGGAGGAGCTCCTTTAGGCAATGGAAGGAGCTCTAATGTTTCCCCAGAGCCTTCTCTTCTCCAGGCTTAACATCCCCAACTCTCTCAGCCATAGCAGGGGTGTCCATAGCAGATGTGTTCCAGTCCTCAGGGCATCTCCATGGCCTCCTCTGGACTCCCTCCAGCAGCTCCATGTCCTGATGCTGGGGGCCCAGAGCTGGAGGCAGCACTGCAGGTGTGGTCTCACCAGAGCAGAGCAGAGAAAAACAGAGGGGAAGAATCCTGCTCTCAACCTGCTGCCCACACTCCTGGGTATCAGCCCAGGATACCGGGGGTATCTGGGCTGTCAGTGCACATGGCCAGGGCATGCTGAGCTTTTCACCCATTGACACCTTCAAGTCTTTCTCCCCAGGGCTGCTCTCAATCCATTCTTCACCCATCCTGTGTTTGTGCTTGGGATTACCCTGACCCAGGTGCAAGACCTTGCATTTAACCTTGTTGAACCTCATGAGGCTGGCACAGACCCCCCTCTCCAGCCTCAGCCCAGTCCAGGTCCCCCTCAATGCTATCCCTTCCCTACAGCACGATGACCACACCACAGAGCTCACTGCTGCCAGTAAACCTGCCATGGGTGCCCTGAATCTCACTGCCTGTGCCACTGACAAAGATGCATGTCCTTGCCCTGCTCTTTCCCTTGCCCTTGACATCTCTGGCCCACTGGCAACAGAGTCATGGACCTTTGTTTTGAGCCAGCACAGTCACACAGGTGGACCTAGGAGCACCTCTGGGGTCTGCAGGCTCCACTGCAGAAAAAGCTTGCACCCTCTGCACTCTCCCCGTGCTATGTGCTGCTCCACAGGGCCAACCCACACACCCAAACTGGGGACTTGGCTTAGAGTATTGAGATTTTGCATCGAAAGGAGCTATTTTGGTTCACTAGCCTTGCAGACCTTCATCTCGTTGGGATCATTTGCCTATGGGGAGAAGGGAGGAATGTGCTTCAAGTCACCGTAGATGGGCTCCATTTTGAGGATTCCCTGCTCTATCATGAATCCACCAGCTGGGGCATTCAGAGCAGCAGTAGACATTAAGAGATTAGCACTAAAATCACATCAGTTCCTGTCAAATTCACCAGGATTAATATCCCCATGGTCTGCAGATATAGGCAGTGGATTGTATCAATTACACAAGATCCTCTGCCTTTGTTATCTGCAAGGGGAAACTGAGGCCCAGACCTGCAATTAGTTCCCAAATTTTCCCCCAAGATCTGAGAATAGATCCAGGACTAATTTGAGATTATTTTAAGGACCATCACTTTAATCTAATCCCTGTTTCCACCCTGAGTCTCAGGTTTAATGACCCAGGTTTTCATCAACTGGCTGAGCTCATATCCTGCACTCTTTTGGGGTGGGAACCTGCTGTGGGGCACTATGGGATGCCCTGAGGACTGGGAGCCATTCCAGTGCTCACCCATCTTCTCCCACCAAAGTTTCTGGTGGCCAAATTGGTCCCTACACTCTGCAGTGGTAATGGTGAATGTTGGGAGTAGGGTGGGTGCCATGTAGGGGCCATCCCACACACAGTGAGGTGCAAACCGCCATCATCTAGGCATGAAGACATCTACAAGGAGTCCCCTCCTTCCCAGAAAAGCGGGTTCCCATGGTTGTTTATCCCAGCGTCTCTTATTCCCAAGAGATGTTTTTGTCTTGCAGTGGTCCCTAGGCAGAAGCAGCTGAGAAGATAGAGCAGATTTGGGTGCAAGGACCACCAGAAGGAACCACCCATTCCCAGATACCAGGCAGGGACCATCATGTCTGCATATTACCATGGAATCATGGAATTTGTGTGGGAAAAGCCCCCTGAGACCATGAAGCCCAACCATTCCCCCAGCTCTGCCAAGCCCTCCACTACACTGTGGACCCAAGTGCCACATCCACACATATCCCTACTATCCAACCTGCTCCCAAGCCTCCAATACTCCTTCCATGTAGCTGATGTGATGCCTAGCTCTCTCCCCTCTTATTCACCTCTCCAAATGTTATTCCTGGTATTTAAGAGACATGTTTTTCTCACCTCCACATCTCTCTGTATTATTTTCTCCTCAAGAGAAAACTCAGCCCTTTATCCAAGCAGCTTCTTGCAAATGGTGGCGCAGTGTGTGAAGCCCCAGGAGTGTCACAGAGGCTGAGAACTGGAAAAATCCTGATGCAATTCTTCTACTGCTCCTGGAATGTTTTGGTGTTTCATTAAAAATGCTCTGTTTGAGGTCGATTTTGGTGGGTTTTTTTCAGATTGTTAATTCTGCTAATTCCCTGCTAATTCTTACTTGGAAGCACACAAGGCATTTCTGGGTGGGCATTGCTGCATGAATATTGCTGGGTGGGCATCACTGGGTGGTCATCTCTGGGTAGACACCTCTGTGTAGCCCATCCACCCCATGGGGAGTAGAATGAATGTGCCTGGTGGAGGGCATGCTGGCCCATCCCATCCCTTGTGATGTTCCTTGTCTAGCAGGGTTGCTATAGAGGATGGACTTCCCTGGTCCAAGCTCCTGCTGAAAAGCAGATCAAACCAGGGCTTCATTGCTCCCTCTTGCAGGAGTGAGGCCCCAGTGATGGCCAGCAAGATCAACCAAGAAACCTTCTCCAGGTGCATCTGATGGGGGCACCTTAGCCTGACCTCCTGGCTGGAAGGAGAGCATTCTGGGAGACATGACTAACAGTCAGGAGTCTTGACACAACGTCTCCTACAAATCTCTCTTGTTTCTCTTTGCTGGAGCTGCTGGGGATCCTTGCACTGGGCACCAACATGGGCTGCATATCTTTATTTGCTGCCGGGAAGGAGAAGTGATGCCAGCATTCCATAGGCAGTGTTCCATCTCTGTGCTCCCATACCAATATTTGTAGTGTGAATACTAAATGAGCCTTGCTTTACTTTCTGCTGAGACTCCTCAGGCACAGGATTGAATTCTTTGAGCTCTGAATAGTCAGGCTTTGTCTTCGAGCATACATTGTGCAGGATACCAATTCCAGTGCTAATGGAGATGTATTTGCTGATACAAAGCAATTTACTTCTTGAATACTTTCCCTACAAATGGGCTCTACATCACGCTCAGAGCTGTGAGCTACCTTGCTGTGCATGCAAGGAGATAACTTCCTTGCTCTGAAGACACCCAGTCCAGCTTCCTGGGATGGTGTGAGCCATGGTATACTTTCCTACTTTGAATCATGGAATCACAGAGTCATTAAGGTTGGAAAAACCCTCAAAGACCACCAAGTCTAACAGTTCCCCACCACAGCCAAGCCCACCACTAAAATGCATCCACAAGTGTCACATCTACATGTCTGTTTAATCCCTCCTGGTCCTGCCACATACGTAGAAATATCCATGACAAAGTTCAATCTCAGCAAGTTTTGGGATTTTTTTTCCCCTTTCTGATTTTTCCATCATTTTCCCTTGCAACCTGAGGATTATTTCAGGGAGGAAAGAAAACAGCAAAACAGAGAAAAGCTTTTCCATTTCCATTGACATTTATCCTGGGAACAGATAAAGAACAGAAAAAAAACTCACAGAGGAACCTGGAGCCTGTTTTTTTATTGCAACGTCGGTACAAGATGTTCTCAATGAAATAAAAAGGAAAGAAATTCACAGTGATCTGGAAAATTATTCCGTGTCCACAGGTTCAACAGCACACCCATGATGGTGGCAGAACAGGGAGAAACACCCCATATGTGTTTTGGGGTGGGGATGGGGGTCCCAGGGAGCTGTTTGGGCACTGTGGGGGTGCAGGATTCCCACCACATCCCATGCTGGGGCAATGCTGTCACCAGTGCCCACCCATCCTGTGCTGGAGCCATCCAGGTTTGGTGCTGCTGGCTGGAAAGGTGCTGGAGCTGGGATGGAGCTTCTGAACACCACAGGAAGGGGCTTGGGTAGCCCGAGGAGGCAAGGGCATTCCTTGGCTTTGGAAATGGGATTTGAAGAGGGAAGGGGAAAGAAGAGGAAAAGGAAGGATGGTGAAGGGGAAAGAAGGGGAAGGCAGAAGGGGGAGGGAAAAGGGAAGAGGAAAGAAAAGAGGAAAGGGAAGGGAAAAGGGAAGGGGAAAGGGAGGAGGAAGGGAGAGAGGGCTGAGTCAACCACCTTCTCCAGAGTTGTTTCACACCACCACAAACTGGTCTCAGCAGCCCCCCTCCCAGCCTACAGCCCCCCCACCCACAGCCCCCTCAGCGTGCAGCCCCTGGGATTGACAGGGCAGCAGGAGGGATGCTGGTGCCAGCTCCTGCAGCCCCATCCAACACTTGTCACTGAACCTGCCCTCCAGCCTCTCCCAGCATCCCCTGCCTGGTCACATCTGTCAGCTGGGTGTGGGAGGGGACAGGGACGCGCCGGCTCCATCGAACTTAGGACATCATGCAGGTGATCTTCCCCAGTGCTGACCCAGGGGAACAAGGTGCTCATGGGCAGTAAGGGGCATGGGAAACCCTCTGCCCCCACTTTCCAACCTCCGTTTTCATTACCCCTCAAATGTTTCCCTCCTCCCATAGTCTGATGTGTCCCTGAGACCAAAGTATGGAACAATGAACCTGTGGTGCCATTCTTCAGGTGGCAGCATCGGTAACTGGGCTGTGCTGGGGGGGACATTCAGCACACAGGCAGTGGGAAACATGGATTTAAGCAGGGCTGCAGGATCAGACCCTGGTACTGGGAACTGTCAGGAGTCATAAGGATGTTCCCAGGATGCCCCCCAGGGCTCTATCAGGTACCACAGTCCAGGCACCATCCCCATAGTCCTCCCCCAATACCAAGGACCCAGACCTGTCCCTCTCCACTGGTTTTTCATTCCAAAGATTTTCAAGTTTTCAGAAATCTTTGTTGCCACACCTGAGCCCTTCCCAGGACTCATGCTGCTGCCTGTGGAAGAGGGCATGGGGTCATGAAGGCAACCAGTCCTGGGGTGGCACTGGGGTGCAGACTGAGCCCAGAAATTCCAAATCCCCTCTTCCCCCTTCCCATCATCCAGAAGAATGGGTCCACCCCTTTGGAGGTGATGAGAGGAGTGGAGGGGCTTTTCCTCTTCACCCAACACTCCTGTGCCCTCAGGGTGGGTGACAGATGAGGTGGGGGACAGGGGGCAGGGCACAGGGCAGGAATCAGGCAGCCTTGGTGACACAGGAAGAGCAGGATGGAGCTCTGTGTTCCTGGGAGGAGGTGTCCCAGTGTCCTCCCTTCCAACAGTTCTGGGGCAGATGAGAAGAATTTTCCCTGCGCCTTCAGTAGCGGTCAGGGTCAATCGGTGTCCCCTTGTCATGGCCCATGGGTGGACCCAGAAGGGGGATGGGGATCCCATGGAGACAGGCTACCTTTGAGATGGTCCTTCGGGATCATGTGAGTTCTGACCTGGGAACCCTTTTGGTCCTGCACATTATCCCTCCAAACCCAGCAGCAGCAACCCCAAGGGATGGCACAAGGATCCAAAAGCCTCTTCCCAAAGGTTTCCCAACCATCTATCTCAAACCATGGTGGGTGAGCAGAAAGGAGAGGGCTCAGCCCCTCCAGGGTGGTGATAGCATGTCCTCTGGATGACAGCCCTGCTCCCCACCATTTTCCAGGGCTTCTTGAGGGATGATGTTTCCAGGGGTAAAAGGGGAACTCAGTGCTCCTCTGGGCAGCAGAAGTACCTTGAGGCATCCCTCCCTCCCAAGATAGGGGCTCAGCTCTGCTCCCTGATCTGCACAGGGGACTCTGCAAGGACAACCCCTTCCCACCACGCCTCCACTGCCAGCCTCTAGTCCCTTGGGCGTCGCCCCAGGTGGGTACCAACCCTCAGGATACAGCCTTCAAGGGCAGCACCCCATGGTGGGGCTGAGGGCTATGGTGTTCACTCAACGCCAGCAGCATCAGGCACCGCCAGTGCAGCACAAAGGTTCATGGCTGGGGGGACCACAGGGACACGCAGCGAGGCACATGGGGCTGGCATGCTGCCGTCCTGGCTGCTGGCTGCCAGGTAGCCATGGAAACCTCCCGGCGGGATGCTGCACCAATAAATAGCCAATTTGAAGTGATTCTCCTCAAAGAGCTTTTTTTTCCCCTGTATTTTTTATATATAAAGTCTCAGTGATTTTTTAGGTTTACATTTACTTTTTATTATCTTCCCTTTATTTTATTTTTCCCTTTATTTAATTATTTTTCTTTATTTTGTTATTTGTTTCTTTATTTGGTTATTCTTTCTTTATTTTATCATTTTCTCTTTGATTTAAGGCCTGACCTCCATGAACACTCAAGACTGAGGTTTGCCATTTTCCTTGTCTTCAACGAGCTAAAGCTCATTGCTATTTCAGTGGCAGCACACATGGAAGTGGGGTGACATCATTCAGGGGGTTCAGAGCCACATGTTCATGGAGCTGCTGTTCACTTGGGTATGAATTTAAGTGGGATAAATACACATGTGTGCACCTGAGCATGTGTGCATGTGTTTGGATGCATGGTCATTCATGGAATTGCAGATTCAGGCAGGCCATGTCAGTGAAAGCATATATATGTATGGGAGTCACAGCCCAGCAGGGGCTCCTCAGGAATTTCCCAGCAGGTAGAACACGGGGAAATGGAGATTTTGGAGTCCTGGTGAACCAGAGCCAGATGTCATCCATGAGTGGGCAGAGCTGTGCCTGCTCCTCTGTAGCTGCACCCCATGTCTGATGCATCTGGGTGCAGGGCTGGGTTGGGGATGGGTGCCCAGCCTGCAAGATATATAGCACATCCATGTCACTGCTTGGAGCACTGTGATCACTAAGCCACAGGGCTCTAAAAGATTGATTCCACCAGGATTTCACTGCCTTAACCTGCAGAATAAATGACTGGGGTCTTGCCTGTAGCTCGGGGAGCTGCACTGAGCCTCCACCTGGGGAAGGATGCTCCAGGGATGCTCCATGGAGGCTCCAGAGATGCTTCAGATCCCTTCTGTGACCTTTCTACAGCCCAGGGAGACACTGAGTCCCCCCACAATCCCTGAAAAACTCATCCCTGTTTCTCCCCACCCCAAGAAGACTCAGAGCACAGAGGGGAGCAGGGCTGTCACCCAGGAGACACGCAGCAGCCAGGATGCTGACAAGTCAGCAATTCTATATATCAGCCTATCCCACACTGCACACATCTCTCTGGGGATCCTATCCTGCTTCCTCAGCTCCATGCCCAGTCCAGGAGAGGGATACATCAAGGGTATCTCTGGGCTGACAACGCAGGAGCATTGCTGCTCCAATGTTAACAAAGAGATTGAAAGCCCTGTTATTTTTAAATAAATGCAAATTAACATCTCCTTAATGGAGAATGACAAACCCAGCTCCTCATCAGAGCCAGTGCTGTGACAGTGATGGATAAACAGCAATCAGCCAGAGCATCCTTCTTCAGATGCCAGACGCCCATGCTCTGGGATGCAATGACACCATTGGCCTCTGCTGGGCAGAGGGCTGGTAGCTGGCTGTCCCCATTTGTCCCTGTGCCCACCAGGAAGGTCCCCCTGACGGGGAAAATTCCAGTTTAGCTCTCACCTCTGCCACCCATCACCATCTTGCTTTAGCCATGTCTCCTTTCCCAGCTCTGGCCATGCAAAGCCAAGGGCAAACACCCGTTCCTAAACACCTTCTCCATTCCCCCAAGACACCGAGTTCCCAATACCTATCACCTGCATGTAGCATTGAGTCCCTGGCCCTGCCAGCACCCCATGGGAGTTGGGAGAGGCAGATCCTCCATCCCATGGGACCCTCATAGGCACAACCCATCTCTACATCCTTTCCTCCCCACCATACCAGCCCAACATCTATCTAACTACTTAAATTTCCTTTATTTTCTTATTAAGCCTAGTGGTGAGTGGGTGGCCGCCAGGGAGGAAGTCGGGAGCGGGCAGGGCAGGGGGAGGGGGGAGAGCACCGGGAAGGATAAAAGGCTTCAAACAGCTGGGCCTTTCCTCTGCCCCCTCACTTTCTGCTTTTAAAACCCTCCCATGGGCTCTTCTCTCCCTTCCCCAACATCCAGAGCCCCTTCCCACCACTGGGCCAGACTGAAAGTGGAGATGGGGTGTCCCTGTCTCAGTTTGGGGAGAGGTAGATTTCATCAAATCCTTCCCTAGCCTGATCCCATTTTCTGGATGGGTAAACTGATAGCAGAGGGATGTGGTGAACCCCTTGGGAGCTGATCCTGAGTGTGCTGGCAACCACATGCTCTGATAAAAGAAGCATAGATGGAGAAAAGGCAGGATGCAAGGAAAAGGGAAAAATAACGGGAGAAATTCTAGAAAACATCAGTGACAGTTTGATGGGACTGTTGATGAAGTAATGACTAGTTTAAAGTCTGTTGGAGTGTGGCTGCTCTTTAATAACCCAGGACCTGATAATCGGTGGGGGGGGCAGGGAGTGCAGGGGCAGAAGCCATTCAGAGGGATGCAGAGTGGCGGGCTGAGCTGCTGAGGGTGCAGGATGCAGGAGAGGACCCATGGAGACAACCTGTACTGGTGGTATGGGCTGATTGTGGCATCATGCCAGGCTGTCCAGCCACCACCTGGATCCTCCTCAGGGTACCTGAGATGAGGATGGTGATTGTGGGCTGTCCCCCCTACAAGAAACAATACCCAGGAATGGCAACACTCAGGGCAGGCAGCACCTCAGGAATGGCAGCATCGTCCTTGGTGGCACAGTGACCATGACTCAAGCCTGGCATTCAACTAATCCATGTGTCTGGCACACAAGGTCACTGGTGCTCCCACCACCACCAGACCATGGGAAACAACAACATGGACAGTGCCAGAGCTGCAATGTGCCAATAGCTCCAGCACTCCAGGAAGAGGCCATGGGTCCCAGCCAGGTCCCAGATGAGTCCCAGCCCATGGCTGTGGAGGAGCCAGAAGACACCCTCACGTGCCCAGCCCCCACCAATGCCAGTTTATTAAGTTGTTTGTAAATGTCTCTGCAATTAATCACTTGCCCATGTGGGGTGTCACATGGCGCTCGCCTCCGCAGCTCTATGTATAGCGAGAGCTGGAGAGAGGCCCCATCCATCCCACTCTGGAGTGACAGGCTCCTGGCTGGATCCATTCCTCCACAGGGCAATCCTGTACCAGCTCACCATCTCAGTGCAGCAGTGGTGCTGGTGCTGCACAGTGTCCTGGCCCCCTCCTGCTTTCACTGGGCTCGAGAACATCAGGGCAGGGGGTCCCCACTATTATGGCTGCATCCTGGCTACCCTTAGATGGGCTGTCAGCAGCTTGCTGCCCATCTCTTCCTGCAGGAAACAGTATGAAGGTGAGGGGAGCCCCAAACCTCATGCTTATGGGATCCAGGGGTTCCCAGCACCACCATTGCATCCCTCCTGCCCACTCCCAGATTCCCTCAGGTGGGCCACCAGCAGCTCCCTATCTAGCCCTTCCCCAAAGAACATAGTTGGAGAAGAAGGGAACCTCAAATCTCACATTCATGGGATCCAGAAGGGTACCCAGCATCTGCCTGCTGCACCCACACTCAGCCCCCAGTCTGTTGGGGGGTGCAAGGAGGGCGGACCCAGCCCTGGCTGGAAGCTTGGCTGGTTGGGAGCCACAACAAGTTTGTTCAGCTCTTGGAGCAGGGCAAGATGAAGGGGTTGGATGTCCTGGCAGTGATGGAGTGGGAAGGAGGATAAGAGGGACAATCACATCGTCCTGCTGCGAGCTTCCTGCCATGGAGCTGGGTACGTATTTAAGTGCGATAAATACACGTGCACCGGAGCATGTGTGTGTGTGTTTGGATGCATGGTCACATGGAATTGCAGATCCAGGCAGGCCATGTCAGTGAAAGCACATGGGGTGCTCATACACATGTATGGGAGTCACAGCCCAGCAGGGGCTCCTCAGGAATTTCCCAGCAGGTGGAACAAAGGGAAATGGAGATTTTGGAGTCCTGGTGAACCAGAGCCAGATGTCATCTGGAGAGACAGGTAGGCTGCTGAGGGAGGGGGTGGACTGAGGCAATGGTGGCGGCATGGGGGAGAGACAGAGGTGAGGAAGGAGGGAGGAAGAAACGGAGGGATGAATGGAGGGAGGGAGGGAGGGATGGATGGATGGATGGATGGATGGATGGATGGATGGATGGATGGATGGATGGATGGATGGATGGATATCTAACAAAGCTGAGCACTAATGGTATTTCTTGGCGCAACCCTGGGGTTTGGTGCCAGGCATCCGCTCCCAGCCCACAGAGCCCTGGGCACTAGAAGCCCCATGGGACAGCCTGGCACAGCAGAAGGGGAGAGGGGTCCTGAAACCAGAGGTGGTGAAGGCTCTTCCCCTCTCCCCAACATCTGGGTCCTCATTCTGCCACAACAATGAGGGGCCTGAGCCACACACTGGTGTAATTGAGGATTGCAGAGTGCTATTTTCAGGGGTCAGTGGGGACACAGGTCCCTCCCCTCTGTCTCCCTCTCACTGGCTCCTCCACCCCTTCCAGCATTGCGGGTGATGCCGCCAGCACCGCTGACACCATCCCGCACCCCGGCAGTGCCTACAGGTGATTGACAGCCCTCCTGTTCCCACGCATGACTCACCAACAGCCCTCATGGTGGCTCAGCGTGAGGAGGGGGCGGTGGGACACCCCCACCCAGGGCTGCCGCAGACAACTCAGCAGGGAGTGATGCTCTCAGCCCAGCAGTTACAGCCAGCCTCCTGCATCCCTGGGGACCAGCATCCCGGCCTCCCATTACCCCTGCACCCCTACATGTGTGGGTATTAGTATCCCCACATCCCTGGAAATGAAGCAGAGGCTCAGCTACCTTCTGCCACTCAGACTGAACTCCAAGGTTGTTCCCCACCATGATGGCTGTGAGGTGAAGCCGCAGGTTCAAAGGCAAGTTCCAAGGTCACAAGCACTGGCAGGCAGCAGCAATGCACAGCATCAGCCATGGGCTGTGGGGAGGAGTTCCCATGGCTGCCATGATCCAAGGAGGCAGCTTCCAACCTCTGGCTTTGAAATGCCCACACTGCAGGGCTGAGGCCCTGAAACACACCTGCAACATGTGTTTCTTGGTAGCTCCCACCCAGTCCTGGTGACCCATGGTGGCAGTCCAGGACAAACTCCAACTCTGGCACTGGCAGTGTCCTGGCTGCACTGGCAAGGCTCAACAATCATGAAGAGGATTGTGGGACTGGGATGCCACTGCTCTGTCCCCAAAAGGGCAGCTCACTGCCTTCTCCATGGCACCCATTCTCTGGCAAGTACCCAGCAGGTGCATCCAGGACCATCCCACTCCCACGTTGCCAGCTTCCGGTGCCCCCTGCCCTATGCAGTTGGCAGAGACCTGGACACTCCCACTTCGTTTCTCAAGACCTTTAATATCGTCAAGAGGCGGCAGGGGAAAGCAGGGGCTGTTCCTGCCATCTCCACCCTGATGGATGGAGGACAGAGACCAGGGGCACACCCTTCCCAGTTTTGGGTGAATACTGAGACTCTTGTCACCCTGCCCTACCCAGCATGGAGGGGACCCATCCCCCAGGAGTAATGGGAGTATGATGATGCCAGTGCCTACGGCCAGGCATGCATCCCATGGGAAAGGCAGCTCACACCTGCCTTGTCCTTTTAGAGGAAAAAGACTTAAAAATAGGGGATGGAGGAGGAGACATAAAAGCCCTTGACTGCAGCTCCCAGCCAGGCTCTGCTTCTCCCAGAGCTGGCAGACGAAGTGGTGGTCAAAGGCAGCTGGGGCACAGAGCTGAGGGGCTGACACCCCAGGGGCTGCCTGGCAATGGCTCCCAAGCCCATCTCTGCTGCAGGGTGGGTGGCTTCATTGCCATGTCCCCCTCTGGCTGCCCATGGTCCCCACAGTGGAAGGTGAGAGGGCCCAGTGGAGGTTCTAGAGGCAGCAGGACCCCAGGAGGTGCTGGGGTGCAGGGCTGGCACAGGACCCTGAGGGCTGCCCCACTTGGAGATGAACCTGTGGCACAAGTGGAGAACAAAGAGTCAGTGAAGGGGATAAAGCAGACACTTCCAACCCCTTTCCAGCTTTGGGGACATGTGCCATGTCCCCAAGCCAGGATGGCAATAGGACAGACAGAGCCATGGGCTCACACTGCCGCCAGGTCTGGACAGGGGGTACAGGCAGGGGGGAAACTCACTGGCATGTTAGTTCTCCAGCTCAGACATTCCGCAGGAGCTGGGGACAAAGGGCAGACAGGTCACTTTTCATCCTCAGCCTTCTCCTCCTCCTCTGTGTCTGGGCATCACTGGCAGCGTGGCACCCAGGGGAACACAGGGAAATCCCCCAGCAAGAGAAACCACGGTCCCCCCAGGGTTGCTGCGGTCCCAGCACCCCTTCCCATGCTGGCCCCGTGGTGGGGAACACTCACCCATTGTCTTCTGTGAGCCCTGGTGTGCTGGTCCCCTGTACCGGCCCACACCAGCACACACACACCGCAAAGCACAGCCCACAGCAAAGCCCCTGGAGGCTTCCTTGCTGCCCCCCGTTATAAACCTGAGCCTGCACGGAGGTTCCAGGGCAGCAAAGATGCTGCTTTCTGCCCTTGGGGCATCCCTGGGCACCCCCTGGGTGATGCACAACCAATGCCAGCGGGGGATCCCCCCGGCGCAGCCCTGTCCCCCGGTTTATAACAGCAACGAGGGCCCAAGCAATTGGCTTGGACGCGGTGGGATTGTCTCCATCCCACCACTGGCCCTGTGGCTGGGCAAGACTCCAGCATCAGCACCCGCATGGCTGGAGGGTACCCGATGGGTGACAGCCCCTGGGCAGAACAGCTGGTGCAGACAGACAGACAGCAGGATATGGAGCTGATCTGTGACCAGGACAGAAAATCCACCCCTGTTAGAGGGAAAATCAGGAGCATGGAAGCATGCTTGCATCACATGGTTTGGGACTGCCCTGGACCCAGGAGACCCCACCAGCCCCCAAAAGGATCAGCTAGCCCCCCAGATCCATCACTGGAGACGATGCAGTACATAAGGAATGGGAGCAAGGATGGGAGCTAGGATACCCCCTGCCCAGGTTGGGAGACCAGGACCCCCCTATCATGTGATGCAGGGGGGATGCAGCCCCACATGGAGGGCCACCTGATGCCCCCAGATCACTCACGGTTAGGGGGTCAGTAGCAAAAGCAGCCACACTGTTCCTCATCTCGCTCTCATTGCCCCGCAGTGGGATGAGGGAGATGTTACCCAACCTGGCATCCTGCTGCGGCCGTGCCACCCGCATCTTGGGACGCTCCGATGGCCACAGGGCACCCCCATTCTGCAGACAGAGGGGACAGCAATGGAGACTGGAGACTCAGTCACCCCATGGGGTGCCCCACTTTTACAGGGAGTGATCATCCAGCCCACTCCCTACCTGCACCTGGAGGAAGGTGGCGAACCACTCCCGCAGATCGGCCTGGGTGTCACAGCACAGGTACCTGTGGAAACACAGTGTCAGCAGCCAGAGGAGGTGGTGGAGGCAAGTAGGGTGGCCCCTCTGCCACTCTGGGGACACCTGCCTGTTCCAGAGACTTCAGCTGCTGCTCTGCATGAAACCCCAGAGGACTGAAGGGGACAGCCACAGGCCCCAGGGGGAACCTGTATGCGGCCATGGGTGCTCAGCCAGGCTGTCCCCACACATATAAATGTCCCTGCCAATGTCAGGAGGGTGTAACTGTATGATCTTCAAGGTCACTTCCCATCCAAACCATTTCATGATTTCTATGATTCCCCATCTCCCACTACCACAGCAAAGGCTCCAGAGAGCTGCCACGTGTCAGTCTGTCCCAGGGATAAGTTTCCCTCACCATTGCTGCTTCTCGTGCTTCTCGTTTTCGTAGAATACTGTAAAGCCCCAGCTGGAAGAGGGGAGTGAAAACATGAATCCAAACAGCCCACGGTGCCACCCCATGCTGGCCAAGTATCCTAGCAAACCCCTCTCATCCCTGCCAACCCCCATCCTTGCAAACCCCCCACTGTCCCTGCAACCACCCCCTCCAGCCCCACAAACCCTCCCCCAGTTTTGTAAATCCCCCCAGCTCCACAAATGCCCCTGGGGACAGGGATAGGGCAGGAGACAATGCCGGGAACAGGGCTGGGGAGAAGGACAGGGCAGGAATAGTGCTGAATACAGGGCTGTGGACAGTGCCGGGGGACAGCTCAGTCCCTGCTGGTTGGAACGGGCTGCAGCACCATCCTACAAGGCTGCTCTGACACCTGGTGGCAGGAGGCCTGGCCAGCAGGGGATGAGTCCAGCAGCCAAAACTGTCCCTGTCCTTGTCCCTGTCCCCATCTTCACTGCTATCCTCATCCTTCAGCCCCACATGCCACCATTTTGTTGCTCACCATGTCGGGGGTCGAAGCTTCTTTTTAACGCCCAGGTAGACCTTCAGGTTTCGGACAGGCCACTCCTTCTCCGGCTTGTGACTCTGGGGGAACAGGGAACCAGCACTGGATTGGTGGCTGTCAGACCTGTCCCCACCCACTACAGTCCCCACTGATGTTGTGATGGGGTCCACCCCCCAGAAGGGAGGAAAAGGTTTGGAGACCTTTAGTGATGCGGTGACAGGGATGAGGGTGAAGCCCAGTGTGGACCAGAGCATGTGTCTGTCACCCATGGCAAGCACCACAGGTAGCAGCAAAGGGACACAGGTGGCCTGTCCCCCAGAGATGGTGCCAGTTGCCTTCAGAGCTGGAACCAGCACTGCCACGTTGTGACAGGGTATTGAGAGCCTGGCACTAGACATCCCCCATGGGGAACTCACCTCATACCCCTCCTCAAGCATCATGGCCACACCCACAGCAATGGTGGACCCAGACCCACTCCACCAAGAGCACATTCTTAAGCGTCCCACTACCATCATGGCACAGCATGAGGACCCTTCCAGCACTGGTTGTGCTTTGCCATGACTCGGCAGCAGGTGCCACACTGGGGACCCTGGGGACCCTTCATCCTTGTTCATGTGCAAGCAGTGTTGACTTACAAAAGCCCAATCCAATGCCCGCGGGATAGGGAAGCAGCTCAGCCCACCCCCATCCTCTCTGGTCCCTTCCCCAAACCCAGCTCTGGCTGCCTGCAGTGAAGGACAACGGGACACCCAAGCCAGAGGGGCCAAATAACACTGGGGGCTAATGGGGATGGATGATAGCACCAGGGACAGTTCCGGTGATCAGCATGTATTCTGCGGGATTGGATTTTGGACTGACCCTGGACTGGATTGGAGGTCAGCCCTGGGCAGGCTTGTAACGGCAGAGGGCATGGGAGCCCCTACACCCCAGCTAAGCCTCCAGTTCCCCTCCCTACTCACACTCACACTCTCCAAGGGGGGGCTCCACTGCCTCAGGCTCTGTTCAACAGCAGAGAGGGGTTAAAGCAGAGGTGGGGGACCCCTGCCTGCAGCCCCCCTGTGCCCACAGGCAGGGCGTAGGGATGGAGTGGTGATGTGCAGTGTCAGATCAGGGCAGGCAGGAACTGGGGGTCAGGGAGTGATTGTCCCTGCACAGCCAGTATGCCAGCATGTCCAGCCTCAGCCCTGGCACTGACCAGGAGCTCCAAGTCTGGGTGACAGCACTTCTGGGACCAGCTCTGGCACTGCCCATTGCTTCCTGCACTGCTGGAGCAATGCCAGCCCACAGTCCCATGTCCTCGGGGAATCCCCATGGAGTCAGGATGGGGGTGGGGATAGGGNTCACCCGCACTTCTTTGTAGAGGCGCAGCCAGGAGTGATTGAGGATGAAGTAGCGATCGTGGAAGCCAGTGCTCAGCCCAAGCCCCAGCAGGTTCCTCTCTTCCCGGAATTTCATCATACCATGCTTGCAGTCACCCACTCTGCTGGCTGAGGGCACATGCCTAAGTGGCTCCAGCCCCTCAGGGACCCCCAAGGATGGTGCAGTCAGACCTTCACCTCCGTCATGGCAGCCCTCCGGCTGCTGCAGAGCCCCGGCCCCACCCCTCAACTCCCAGCCCAGGCAGGGCAGACAGGACCAGCTTCCCTACTGCACTGGGCACAGCATTTGACCATGACACTGTATCAAGGGGCTCCAAGCCACGTGCTAACTGAGCTGGCACCTACTGGCATGGATCCCATCCCATCCCATCCTATCCCATCCTCTTCCCCATTCCCATCCCCTTCTCCATCCTCTCCCCTCCACTCTGCATCCCCATCCCATCCCATCCCCTTCCTTCTCTCCCTGCCCTGACAATGGCCGCTGCCTCTCACCGAGGTAGATGAGCATACTCTCCATGGACATCTGCTTCTTCACCACCAGGTAACTCTCTGTCCCCAGGCAGTGCAGGATGGGCAGAACTTTCTCCGAGTAATGCAAGGGCCGCTCTGTCAGGCAGGCGACAGGCAGTTCTCAGGCAGTGCACCCAGGGCCAGCTCCCATCCAGAGTGTCACACTTGTGTCCTGAGGGTCTGCCATGGTCCTGCCACTAAACTATGTCCCAAAGTTCCACATCTACAGGTCTTTTCAATCCCTCCAAGGACAGTGACTCCGCCACTGCTGTAGACAGCCCTGTGCCAGGGCTGGGCAACCCTTTCATCAAAGGAATTTTCTCAAATATCTAACCTAAACCTCCCCTGGCACAACTTGAGGCCATTTCCTGATGAACTGTCACTTGTTACCTAGGAGAAGAGAATGACCCCCACCCACTGGCAACAGGAGCTCGAGGCATCAGCAGGCAGGACCAGGGTCACATCCTGCTTCTGTTGATCTCTCCCCTGCTGCTGCCTATGAGCAACATAGGGCTGCTCACTTTGGTGGCCAGAGAACCTGGACACCTCCCCTACCAAGCTTCAAAGGTACTTGAACTCCTAAGGATACAGACAGATGTCCTGGCCCAAACTCCAGTTCAGATGCAGTACTCAGTCATGTGCAAGCTGGATGTGGTGAGCAACTATCCTCCCCTGAGCACCTGGAGCCCATCCCAGATTGCTCTATGCTGCAATCCCAAGGGAAGATTTTTCATACTCATCCCTATATCCATTTCCATCTCAATCTGCATCTCCATCCCCAAATCCATCCTCACTCCATCTGCATCACCATATCCATCACCTTTCCCATCCTCACCCCCACTTCATTCCCATCTGTATCCCCATCTCCATCTCCATTCCCCTCCCCCTCATCACCACCCTCATGCCCCTGCACCAACCTGCCTCTTCCCTCTCATTCACTTCGAAGCAGCTCCAGTAGTCCTTCTCCTTCATGACAATTTTCCGCCTGTCCAGGATCTCGAAGGTGAGCTCCTCAGCTGTCATTGTGGCTGGGATCTGGGAGGGAGGGGGCAGGTCTCCATCAACCAGTGCCCAGGGCCCTTCCATCCTCACACCACAGAGGTGCTAGCTCAGTGTGAGCCCCCATGCCACCACAGAGGCTTGGACATACAATGAGAGGATCCCTGTCCCCTCTTCATCCTCTGCGCCCTCCACCCCACCACTTACCTTGACATGCTGCTCTGTCTCTGTCTTCTTCTCCTCCAGGTAGACAGTGCAGATGAAGTCCCCAGCTTGCTGGAGGGCAACAGTGAAGTGCTTCAACCTGCAGCTTCCCATGTGTGGGCAAAATCGCCCCCACCAGTATCGACATCCCCTGCCCAGGACACGTCCAGGAGATGCTACAGTAGGCAGTGGGGGCCCCAGGAGAAGAGGTCCCCATGTCCCCACCTGTGTTCCGCTGGATGATGCCTCTCGCATCTTCATGATAGCTGTGATTTCATCCTGCTGCTTCTTCATCTCTTGGTCATTGACCTGCCAGGGAAGAGAAGCCACCAGGGCTGACCAGACAGACCATCCTGGCTCCATGCTTGGGGTTTCCAGGGTTTGAAAAGACATGGTCCTCTCTCCCCTTGTCTCCAAAGCAAGATGTGTGCAGACAGAGCAGACCCAGCTTCCTCCTCCTTCCACCTCTCCATTCCCTGTGAATGTCCACACACTGGGACCCAGGGGTGAACCTACATTAAAGATCTCCACGTAGTGGCTGATGAGGTCCTCCACCACACGTCCTGCCTTGTAGTCCTTCCCATCCGTCTGGAAAAGTGTGGGCCCGAAGACAATAGCCAGGTTGTGTGTGTTCATCTGGTTCTCTCCAGAGAAGCACTGGACCCTGTGGGGTACTCCGTCAAGATTCCTGCCCCAGAGCCCTGCCCAGGACCCCTCCCTCCAACCCCCATGCAGGACATGATGCTTGGCATCAGGCACAGCTTGATCCCAAATTCCTCTCCTTTCCTTGCTGGGGACATGAGCCAAAGGATGAGGGCTCTCCCACACCCCAAAGCCCGCCAGGGACCCCACAGTGGAGAGGTCGATGCCCAATGGATCAATGCCATACCGGAAGAGGTGATTGATCAGTGCCTTCAGCGTGGCCCGGTTCACTGGGGGGAGGGCAGCCAGGAGCTGCCGGTACTGGCCGACCTTTGCCTCCTCATCCTCCAGTGCTGCCAGAGGGAGAGAATGAACATGGAGGAGCAAAGCAGAGATTAAGGCTCAGGGCCTCACCATCCCCTCTGCAGACTCCACCTCCCCCCTCCTATCCCACCATGGGGATGGAGCATCCCAAATCCATGAGGCCAGAGAGCATCCCATGTCTGTAGAGCCAGAGCATACCAGGGCTGAAGGATCCTAGCTCAATGGAGAAAGAGCATCTCAGCTCCATGGGGCTGGAACCTGCCAGTTCCAAGGGGCCAGAGCATCCCAGGGCTGGAGAATCCCTGGTCCATGGAGCCAGAGCACACCTGCTTTATGGGGCTGGAGCATCCCAGACCTGTGAGGTCAGGGCACCTCAGCTCCATGGGGCCACAGCATCCCAGCTCTGCAGGGATGATCACCCCAGATTCATGGGAACAGAGTATCCCATCTCAGTATCATAATGGGACTGGAGCATCCCAGCATCATGGGGCCAGAGCATCCCAGCTCCACAGGCTGGAGCATACATGACTAGAGCATCCCAGCTCTCTGAAGCCAGACCATCCCAGCTCCATCCATAGCTTGTGTCTGTTTTTCTGCTGAGTGCATATATCCCCAGTGTCCAGTGACCATATCCAGAAGGGAAGGGCAGAGGGATCTGGCTGTCTCCCCTGGCTCAGCCCCAGCCTTGCCAGAGCACGAGTCTGCACAGGGGCAGTGTGAACGCATTCCATGCCCCACCCACCACCTGAGACCCCAGCACAGGGGAACATGTGGAGCCCAGACATGTTGCTCCAACCCACAAAGGGGACAAATGGGCCGGACAGAACTGGGTAGCCCATGCCCCTCCTCCTGCCACCCCCAAGCAGCCCCCAGGGCTCACCTGTGGCCCACAGCCAGTCTGAGGCCCAGCGCCGGGTGAAGAGCCCATCACCAAGGTCACGGAAGAAGCGTTTGAGGGTGTTGGCCACATCGTCCACCTGGTGCTCACCCTCTTTCAGGCGGACACGGCGTGCATCCCGCTGCATCACCTCCAGAAGGCTGGTGGTCTTGGAGTTCTGCCCACTCTTACGGTAGATTCCCTCAGATGTCAGCCCTGTGATGGAGCCAGTGGGGATGAGACCCCCTCTGCAGGAGATAGACCCCATTCTTGGCCCACCAGCTCCCCATCAAACACTGCCAGGTGCCACAGAGTATCCCCTCCTTCAGGTCCTCCTGTGACTGAAGCCAAAGCCCTGCTACAGATGGAGCCCTCCCACAGCCCTGGAGCAGATGTTCAGGGAGGGAGAGAAACGTATCACAAGCACTTCAGGTTCTCAGCCTGCCACATCACACCAGTGGGGTGACCCAAATGCCACACTCCAATCCCCAACAGCATCCCAGGACCTGACCCATACCGCACTGGGTGATGTAGTCAATGCAGCGGTCCACCAGAAGTGAGACATCTGACTCCGTCAGCTGCTGCTCCGACAAGGTGTCTCCCGAGCTGCCTGCAGCCTTCTGGATGGCGTGGACCCAGCCCAGGAAATCTAGCTTCCGCTCCCCTTGGATATACAGTGTCCTGCCAGCACACCTGGCCTTAGCAGAGGGCTAGGTGCCCCCCCAGACCCCACTGCATGTCTGCAACCCCCAGGAAGGCTGGTCCTGGGAGCCTGCAGGTGATTGCAACTCTATTTTAGGGGTCTAGAGTCATGGCAGGGAGGGTAACGAAGCTCCAGAACAAGGAGGGGTATTTTTCTGGGGGGGGCCCTCTACCCTCACCCTCCCCTCTTACCTCCGCCTCTCCACCAGCACCAGAACCTCATGGTCCCCCTGGATGGCTGGGAAAGAAGGCAGGGAGCCCATCACCTATGGGAACATGGGGTGCCCCAGCCCCCCTAGACCCATACACTGTGGGAGGCCCTGCCAACAGGTCCAGCTACGGTCCAAATGGGACAAACAGGGATGGGGAAGAGGATGGAGAGTGGGAAGAGGATAAAGAGGAAAAAGAACAGCTACATTCCCTCTCATTCAAGGGACATTGAGCTCCATAGGAGCAATACCCACCAGATTCCCAAAAGCTAGGTGCACCCTACGGCAGGATTTGGGGGATACCCCCTCCCTTCCAGCCAGGGGCTCCTGCCAGCAGGGCAGGGGCACTCACAGAGTTCCTGCAGCTTGCGAAGCTGGAGAGGCTCCTGCCGACAGCCATCCTCAGAGCAGATGTGGAGCATGGAGCCGACCAGAGCGAACCAGCCCTCCTGGGCACGCTCCAGGGTGAGACCACCCTTGTAATGCAGCCGGCCAAGCCGCTCAAAATCCAGTGTCAGCAGCTCCTCGGCACAGGGATGAATGAAGGACTGAGCCAGGGAGGAGAGGAATCCATCAGCACCACCACATCCGGTTGCTGCCAGTACCCAGGGCCACCCCAGACCCCTGCATCCCACCTTGGCAATAGACTTGAGCCACTCCCGAGCAGAGTCGGGGCTCTCCAGACCGAAGAGGTAGAGTCGCTCTGCCTCGGTGTACACCTCAAATGTGCTCTCAACCCTTCAGAAGGGAGGAAAAGGAGAGTCTGGGTGCCAAAAGAGTTGGGATAGAGCTGGGTGGGCAATACGGGTGTTCCAGGGCTGGGAGCATCCTGCTGCATGGCTGCTGATGACTCTGACAATGGCTGATCTAATGTGGGATCCCCCCACCATGGCCCTGGGCACTCCAGCATCCCTGTGCTGCCAGAGGGTTCCAACAGGGGACACAGGGACTGCACAGGGGCTGCAAAATGGTTACAGAGGAGTTGGACTGGGGCTGCAGAGGGATTACAAAGCAGATGCAAAGAGATCACAAAGGTGTTACAAAAGGATTGCAAAGATGGTCCCAAGAGGCTGCAAATTATTTACACAGAAACCTTGCAAAGCCGTGTGTTCAGGGGCCATTGGTGGGTTTGGGGACTACAGTCCCCTTGTACCATCCCTCGTGGGTGCCACTGCAGCTCTAGGCCCTGCAGGAGCAGAGGGGTTGTTGGGGTGCTCCAGGGGAGTGCAGCCTTACCCATGGGCATGGAGTGGGTTGTTCACCAGGCAGACTATCTCCTCCACCCTGATCTCACCATTGGGTACAGTGTTGCGGTCATTCTCATAGTAGCTGAGCACACCATCCTGTAGCGTGCACCACCGCCGGCTGAACTCTGCACAGCACAGGAGAGCAGTGAGCAGCCCCCCTGAGCTCCAGCCCACTCCACAGCATGCACCAAACCAGCCTGAGCACTCCAGCAACATCCACTGGGTGCACATCTGATATAAGCCCCCATCAAACCAGGCTACCAGGTGATGCTGCACTTCCCTGCCACCTTCACAATGCCTGAAAGAACAGGGAAGGGTGCAATTTCCTCTCTCAGAGCTCACTTTTCACTGTCTCACACATGTACCTTCCAGGCCCTTCCGCTCACTGATGGGCTTGGCCATGGAGGGGGTCTTGTAGAGGAAGCCGTTGTGGGTGACAGAGGGCAGGTGCACAGAGTAGGGCTTCTCCTCGCTGCCCACCATCTCCAGGTGTGGTGGCTCTGCAAGCAGGGAGATCAGTCTGTCACAGGGAGCTGCCCTCCTCCCCCAGCCCCACAAGGCAGCTGGGTTTCCCCCATCTCGGCACAAGGAGCATCCCACAGGCTGCACCCTGAGCTCCCATCACAGCACAGCTGCGGTGCGAGGAGGAGTGCTGGTCCCCAAATCCAGGGCTGCCTGGGAGTCATCCCACATCCTGAGTCCTCTCTGAAATCACTCCCTAAGCACTGAGCTGGGACGGAATGGGAACAATGTGGGGAGGTAGGGACCTGTCTGCCCCACCACTGAGGTCCCTCCCAAGCTGTCCCAGGTTTCTGCTGCTCTGCAGGAGGTGAAGGGCAGAGCATCACAGTCCTGAAGCTAGAAGAACAGCCCAGGGCTCTGCCAGCACTGTGACAGCACTGTGATCAGATGTGATCAGCATCACTGTGATCAGCACTGTGATCTGACAGCACTGTGATCAGATGAGGAATCTGATCACAGTCATATCCCCTGCCTCATCTTCCCTACCTTGCAAGCAAGAGACAACCCCCACTTCCACCAGGATGAAGCAGAGACAGGATGCAGAGACACCCCTAAATCACACCCAGGTCAGAGTGTAGGGTGCTTGGAGCTCTAGAGATGGGGATCCTAGGATGAGGCAGATCCCTGCTCCCCCAGTCCAGCCCTGCTTCACACAGTGCTGGTCTCAGCCACTCCAGCAATCCCAGGACACTGGATATTGCTGGCCCCAGCAGTATGAGCCCAAGCTTTGGATTTTTCTGGCTCACTGGGGTGGCTGGGAGGCCTCACAGCTCTTCCAGACCCCTTTAGTGCTGACATGTCGGGAAGAGCTGGGCCAGCCCCGGACCTGGGCAAATTCCAACTTCCGCAGAAGACTTGGCTGCCGAGGCAGGGAGGGAGACGACAGCTCTGGCAGGCACTGGCTGGCCCCCCACACCTCTGTTCTGCCTGCCCAAGAGTTCCTGCCCACCCACCCGAGGCCAGAGGTTCACCCCGTATTAGGGTGCAGATCCCATGGGAGTTGTCAGCCCTCCTGGAGCTGAGTTCAGGGGTGGGGGCACACATCCAGCAGAATGAGATGGGTCATTAGTGGGTCAGCGCTCCTGCCCCAGGGGCATGCTGGAGGTGGGGGCTGCCCATCTGACAGGGGAATGTCCCTTGAAGGTGCCTGGAATGCCCACAGCATGCCAGGATGGTGTGGGAATACTCTCTCCTATCCCTTCCGGTGCCTGCAACACCAGCCTGCATCCCCAGCTGGGCTCTGGACCTGTGTTCCCAGCTGGGATTGAGCCCCAGGGGCATAGGGGGTTCCCCAAAGCCTCTCTTCCCTCTCCTGGGGTGCACAGACCCTTAACAGTGCCAGCAGATGGAAAGGCCCCTGCCAGGAAGCTGCTGGGCAGGACACAGAGCTGGGACCAGCTCAAAACATGGCTGTGTTCCCCAGAACACTCCAGTGGCAACTCCAGGAATGTTGTTGGTGGGTTTGAGCCCATGGTGGAGCTTCAAAGGGGTCAGCCCTTACCTGAGGTTTTGTTGTGGAGCAGGAATTCCATCTGCAACCGCTGCCCACTTCTCTCAGCCAGAGCCAGGGGCGTTGGGCACTGGGGGTCCCCAGTGTTACAGGTCACCGATGCCCCACAGAAGAGCAGAGCCTGCGTCTCCGCCAGGTCACTGGTGGTGACAGCCACACACAGAGCCTGCAGGAGAGCCAGGAGGCCAGCGGTGAAGCTGAAGGCTCCCACTGAGGAGGAGGAGATCCCCAGTAAAAGGAGCCAGGTTAGTGCAGCGAGCTGCCGGACCCCCAGCCACCTCCCGGCTGCTTGGTCAGAACAAAGAAGGCTCAGACTGGGAGAAAAAGTTTGGAGCCGGCAGCAAATCCCTCCCTTAAGGAGCCGGGGTGAAGTCATACGGCAACGGGGCGGGCCGGCTGAGGCAGAGT
Organism: Pardalotus punctatus; assembly: GCA_013400915.1. NCBI lineage: Eukaryota > Metazoa > Chordata > Aves > Passeriformes > Pardalotidae > Pardalotus > Pardalotus punctatus. Next base: position 25,190 of record VZTX01009656.1, read on the forward strand.
AGGAAAACAAACAAGCCCACATGTGAATTCCCATGGCCGCCTGAGCCCTTTGTGTACCCCCAGAGCTTGTGCAAACACTGGCAAAGCAATGGCAGGGGCAAAGCCATGGCAGAGCAGGAGGCGAAGGTCAGCAGCCAGAGTGCCAGGATGGCATTCCCAGTGTGGCATTCCCTGTGTGACAGTCTGGCACTCTGCCAGCAGCCAGCACAAGGAATGGGTGTCATGGCTGGAGATCGGGGGTTTTGGCCAGGTGCTCCTGGGGAGGGATTTCAAGCTGTCTCAACCGGGATGTGCCCCCAGCACCAGCCCCCCTAAGCCCCATCCAGCCCAGAGCTGGACTCCAAAACAGTTTCCAAGCCAGGGAGAGGTAAACCCTGGGGCTGCCTGGCTGTGCTAGGGAGATCCTGCTTTGGACAAAGCTCTCCAGCCTGGACATGAAGCTGGTTATGCCCCATCTCAGAGATGCCACCTTATCCCTACAGCTCACTCAGCCCTCCTGGAGACCCCAGGCTTTGGCTTTGGGTGCACAGTAAGGACATAGGGTATGCAGTGGGGGCTGGGGGGGATACAGGCAGGGATACAGGCAGTTAGGAGTGGTGGGCAGTCTGCTTGGGCACAGACCCCACTCTCAAAAGAGCCTTAGGAAGCCAGCTCAGCACCACTTTGCGCCCAGGCAGAATCCCCAAGCAGGTGCTCATCCCTGGGGGCCACTGACCCTGTCAAGCTCCTCCTGGTTGCCGAAGAGTGGGTGGTAGTGGCGGTACTTGCCCTCCCGGTATTTGGCGATGAGGAAGCGCCTCCTGTCCTGGCTGCTGCTGGTGGGGCCGATGGCCTCACTAGGAGGCACATTTGCAGCCCAAAACTGGTTGGCCATCATATTGCCAAATTGCTGGAAGAGCTGTGGAGACAAGGACAAGCCAATGTGACAATACTGCTGAGGCATGTGGGGGAAGTTTTGCTGGGGGCGGGCTGCTGCCCAGAACAGTGGGGTGCAGGAAGAGCATGGGTGGTATAGGGGGAGTGGGCAGTGTGGGTGGGCAGGGTGCAGGAGCACACACCCACTACAGGCATGCAGCATCTGACAGCCCCCGTGGCCACCAACTCCCCTTCCTGCCCTGGAAAATCACATCTGGAAAGCAACACCCAGCTGTGGAAGGTGGGGTGGTGCTCAGCATCCATGGGGACAGATTCAAAGTGGTTTTGGTGGCCCCTTGCCATCCCACTATCCACACTGAGCAATGCCATTCAGAGGTTTAGCCCTGTCTCAGGGAGACCCATGCCACCACAACACCCATGGGAGACTCTGCCAGCACCCCAGCTGGTGGGGTGGAACTCTTTGGGGTGGAATGGGTGCATGCGGGGGGTCGAGGAGGGGCGGTGCAAGCTGGAGGCCTGCGGATGCTGGAGTGGTTTCAGGCAGCGTTCCCAAAGAGGGGAGGGGAAAGGGAGCAGCCGCAGGCAGCAGCTGGAAGCGTTTGGGAGCTCGGGGAGCAGGCAGTGCCGGAGGCGGGGGCTGCGCGGGTGGGACGCCAGGCAGGAATGCAGGATCTGAGCAGGATGGATGGGAAGAATGGAGCCAGCCGGCTCTGCCAGCGGAAAATGGCTGCCAGGTTAGGTCTTGAAACGAATCCCAGCTCCCCCCGCCCACCCATTCCTGGCGCTGGCTGCGCCGACACATTCCTGCGCGCCGGCAGCCGTACCGCTTCGGAGGACTGCTCTGCCCTTGGACCCACGCCAATCCAACAGCCACTCCGGCCACTCCAGAGCCATGTCCCCACGGACAAAGAGACACCATCTGTCTGTGGCGTGGGCACGTAAGTGCAGCTTGTCCCTGCCAACATACTGAACTGGGTGGCAGGGGTCCACAGGGACAGAAAGAAAAGCTGCTGGGGGTCCTCTCCCCAGCCAAGCCACATCGTGGTGTCCCCCCAAGGGGCTGGAATCAGCCTGGAAGAGCCCTGCTGTGCCCCAGCACCCTTCAGCCCACAGCCAGCAGCTCCAACATGCAGAGGGAACAGGGTGTCACCCCCAAAAAGGGCTTTTTGGGACTGATCTGTGCCAATACCTCGATCAGCTCCTGGGTCCACACCTTCCTATCCATCTTCAGGCTCCGGACTTTGGTGATGCCAGGGCCCAATCCCCGGTGTTCCCCTGACAGCAAAAGAAGCCATTAAGGACCCATTTGAGGGTGGGAAAGTTCTGGGGGTGCCCGGGGATCCCCATTTGTGCCCCTCCAGATACAGATACCTGCACATCTCTTGCAGATGACAACACAGAGGTTGATGGAGGCCCAGTCGGGTTTGGGGGAGCCGCAGTCAGCACAGAAGCAGTTGGACTCCACCGCCCAGATCCTCTTGGCCACCTCAGAGTTGGAGAGTGCCTCAGCAATGGACTGCTGCATGGCCTCCACCCATTCCTCCTTCTCCTGCTCTGAGTCAGCAGAGAAGCTGTCGGCAGGGAGAGGGGTGAGGTACACCATGGCTCAGGGTGGGCAACACTCTCAGTACCCCCTCCTCACCCTGGGCTCACCTGAAGATCCTGTATGGTGTGGTGAGGTCAAAGCCCCGGCGATCCACCTCCTTGACATTCCCCACATTCATCTCAATGTAGGTGATGCCAATCCCCAGCCGATAGTCCTGGTGGGTGATGGTGGGAAAGGGATGAGCGGGGGATGGATGATGGACTCCAGTGCCAGGGAGATGGAGTAACTGTGTCCCTTCTCTGCCCAGCTCTTATCCTGGGGGTACCTAGGGCACCACAGACTCTGGAGCTATAGTGAATGTGATGGTCCTGGGAGATCCCAAGGCTCAGAGCCAGCAGAGTGGCAGGCCTGGGTGCCCTGGCTCACTGCTGCTCTGCTCAGGCAGGGAGTGCAAAGGGAAGGGGTCCCCCTTGGAATGGCATCAGGGTCCCCCATAGTGCCACAGCCCCCTCAGCTACCTACCTCCACATTCTTGTAAAGGAACACTTTGTCCCCAGCCACCACCACAAAGAGCTTGTGCTTAAAGCCACGCAGCTCCAGGAAGCCACTCTTATCAGCTAGCTCAGTAGCACTGTCAGTGGCTGAGGACATCAGTGTCCTCTCTGGAGCTTTGCTCTTCCGCTCCTCTGCAATCTGCTGCAGGGTCCGTATCCACTCGTTGCGGTCCCCTGTGGGGCCAGAGGTGAGAGAGGTCAGGATCAGCCTGGGCCCAGGAGCTAATGGGACTCATCCTGTGGGCTGGGAAGGGAGAGCAGCTGTGGAACAGGGACCCCTGTTGCTCACCATCACTCTCAGCCCGGAACACGAAGTTGCGGTTATTGGTGATGACCTCGAATTTCTGGTCCCCAACACTGGTGACGCGGGAGATGGAGGAGACGGGAATGAGCCGCTTGGAGTAGGCATCCTGGGTCAGGGAGTGGGGAGACAATCTACTCATGTCTGTGGCCTCGAAGAAATGGGGCAGTTAGTGCCCCGGGTTCCTAGCGCTCCAACTCCAGTGTCCAGGAGGTTCTGAGCCTCCCACATCTCACCCCCAGGACCCAGCCATGGCTGCTCCCCGGGATACTGCCCCTTGGCACAGCTACATCTCCCATTTGGGATGCCGAGAGGGATGTGGCCCTGCTGGAGCAGCTCCTCTGCCACCTTCTCATCCCAAACCCCCAGATCAATCTTCACCCACCTTTTCACTGTCAAAATAGCGAAGATAGTCAGCATCAAGCTTCACCCAGCGCTTCTGGTAGATGTAGGACCTGGGAGGGACACGTTGGAGGGGATGCCCTTGAACTCAGGATGATTCTGCTTGTACGTTCACGCCCCAGTTGCCAAAAGCCTGGGGCCACCTCGCCATTGATCTTGCCCCGTGTCCCCAGCCCTCGATGTCCCCAACCCTCCATCCTGCACCATGTCCCTAGCCCTTGATGTCCCCAGCCCTCCATTCTACCCTCTGTCCCCAATCCTCAATCTGGTGCCATGGTCACCAGCCCTATTTCCTGTGCCATGTCCCCAGTCCTCTATCCTGCACAGTGATAAGAGGCCTGCCCCAACCAGCCCTTGAAGTCCCCAGCCTTTGATCCTGTGCTCTCTCCCTGTGCCCTCATGTCGCAGCTGGGGACAGCAACGGGGACTTAATGCTTTCCTCCAGGCACCAATTAAAACACGGACCTGAGAATGAGGGCTGCCCCTAAAAGCTCCCCCAAATCCCTATTCACTGCTCAGGACCTAACAGCCAGGCAGGGTTCAATCCAGGAGACATGTTCCAGGAGGGGTCAGTGGCACTGGAGCAGAGGGAGAAGCCATGCATCTCTATCAGGATGGGGATATGGATAAGAGGCAGGACCCTGAGGCTGGAAGAGAGCCCACCAGAGACCACTTCGCCCTCCCCAGCCCAGCACACAGACCAACCATGCACCACAGGTAAAGGCAGGATACTCCTCAGCCCATCCCTTTAGCATCAGGGCTGCAGAAGCCAAGCCCTTTCTGACACAGCTCCAGCAAGCCCTGCCATTCAGCCCCCTACCAGCATTGAACCCCCAGGTCCCCCACTGCTGGTGGGGCTGGGGGCTGGTGCAGCTGCAGGGACACAGTGGTTGCTCAAGGGCTTGTTTACACAGGAAAGGTTTGCTGGAGCAGCTTCCCAGGGACCTTACAGCTGCTCTCACTTCCCCAGCAGCACGGCTGCTCTGCTGCAAACAGCTAAGCTTCCTCTTCCTTCTTGGTGGAACTGCTGCCTCAGGGCTTCCTTGGAGCCCAGATTAAGAAGCCCCCAAATATCTGTCACATCTCCTGCTTGATGCTTTCCTCCCAACTAGTACAGGGGCTCTCTGAGTGAGCTCCCTGTGTACACTGTGCTGGCTGTGCTCACTGGGTTCACTAGGCTCCCTGTGGATCACTGGGCTCCCTATGACTCCCTGGCTCGCTCACCCTGAAGCACACAGACACATGCCCAGCACTTCCCCTGTTTTACTCCTGCACCAATCTGGCTTTCCACCATGAGCCCAGGATTTGGGGCTGCCATCCCATGTGAGAGGGGCCATCACCGCCGCCTCCTGTGGAAAACCCAGCAATGAGGTGAGCCCAGACACACCACCTCATCCCTGACAACTTCTCTTGCGGTCACCAGGGCTCCTCCAGAGGAAAAGCAGCTCTTTTCCCAGTGATGCAGGGTCTGGGAGGAAGCTTGAGGTGCAGCCTCCCTTCCTCCTCAGCCAAGTCACTACAACCACTGGTGGCACCTGCTCTGAGAAAGGCTCTTTCACACAAAATGGGTGGTTTTAACCTAAACCACAGGTTAGAAGGGAGTAGAAGGAACCCCTAGCAATGGATTTTCACCAAAGCAAAAGTACACCCCCACAAGCAGGAATTACAGGTGGGAAAAGGAGGGGACAATCACCCTTCCATGTCACACAGGGACCCCCAGTACATCACTCACCCCTGTGGCGGGTTCTTGTCCAGCCACCCTGCTCTGATGGTGGGTGACAGCAGGGTGGTGGCACTGGTGCCCTCCATGCTGTCACTAAGTGTGCTCAGGCTGCTGCCGGGGAAGGCGTCGGGTGCAGGCAGGTGCAAGCTGGGGTCCCTGTCACTCCAGCTGCTGCTACCACTGGGGATGAATGAGGAGCCGAGGGAGAGTGCTAAGAGCTGGCAGGTCTCGGGAGGGGCTGAGGCTCCCCCGCACGCTTCAGCCTCCCCATGACCTTCCCTGAGGCGCAGGCAATGCAGGTCAGCTGTGTGCAAGCAGGGACATGGGGACAGTCCTCTCAGTGGGGTCCCAGCACATCCCCCAGCTCCAGGGACAGCCCAGGCCTGAGTCCCAGCTCTGGGAGGGGGGGACAGGATCACCCTCAAGACCACAGCCCCAACCAGTGACGTGCAGAGTTTCTCTCTGCTCATGCACACACACACATGCTCCCACATACAGGTCCTGCATGTACACATGTGTGTGCACACTGTGGAGCTGTGCACACACAAGATGTGCTGACCTGCTCCTCAGCCACCCTGCCAAGCAGAAGAGCTCTCTGCCTGTGCTCACACCCTACACACACACAAGAACCCCCTGGTGCATGCACACATATCCCTTGCCTATACATGCACACAGTGTGTTACCAGCTGCACACCCACACATTCCCTGTACACAGCATGGCAGCCAAGTTCGTACTTGGCAGGGGGTGCATCAGAGTGGTCCTCGCCGAGCTCATCTTCACTGAAGAGGCTGTTGAAACGCAGGGACCGCGGTTGCACCATCCTAGGCTCAGCATCCTCCTGCAGGGACACACATGGGTGACACATGGGGTCTCCTTGGTGCCCCCACTGCACCATGAGGGTGCAGGGTGGACACAATGCCATGTCACCAGCCCATCCCCAGCTAAGTGGGTGCCCACAGTGCCAGGGTGCCCAGGAAGAGGTATGCTGAGGCTCGCAGAGAGAGGGAAGCGCAGTCAAGGGAGGAGCTGAACACCAGGATGGTTATTTATAGCAGCTAAAAATGTCGGAGCTTCATGAGAAATCTGGCATCACCCCCTTGGCCTTGGTGTTCCCAAGCAAAGGCAGATGGGGGCTTCAGGTGCTCAGGGGGCTCTGCAGTTGCTGGGACTCCTCAAATCCATCCATTCCCACCCCAGGGAGCAAGGAGGCAGATAGAAATTCACAATCCAGGGATTATATCCAAGGTGCAGTGCTGGAGATGTCCACTAGCACACACTCTGGGCACGTGGGAGTGCCAGGGTGCTGCACAGCTGAGGGTGCTCCCTGGAGACCCCAGAGGACCTAGTGAGTACTTCCTGGGGACACAGGGGTAAGACCTGGTGGGTATTCCCCAGAGACCCTCCAGTTCCAGCACCACTGAAAGACCTGGCAGGTACTTCTGGAGGACACTGAAGGAACCAGTTCCTGCTCTGGGGTTCCAGCCCCCATGGGAAACCCAGTGGGTGCTCCCTAGGGACCTATGGGAGACCTAGTGGGTGCTCAGTGAGGCAGAACCTCCTCTCTAGCCACTGCCAACATGCTCCTCCAGCCCTAACCAGTATCTCTGGAGCATCCTAAGGCTTGTACCTGTCCTCAGGGCTAGTCACCCTGCTAGTTCCTGCCCACTTCCCACCCCATGGTGGGACCAACCTTGGCCATCTCCCCCGTTGGTCTGGCTAATTCCTCCTCCCACGCTGAGTCCTCGTAGTCTGAGTCATCTGACAAAGGAAAGGGAAGATGCTGGGAACCAGCTGGGGTGGAGCAAGGGGTCCCAATTCCCCCTGCTACCCCAGAGCCTGCGGGGAGGATGAGGATGCAGGCACGGCTGGCTTCCCCCTTGTTTTGCCCTTGGCAAATAACCACTCCATCCCTGTGACAACAAGGGTTTTATCAAGGAGTTTGGAGAAGAGCTGTGAAAGGGCAAAGTCCTGCTAGTGGCACCTCCCAGCACTGTCACGACACTCCTGGCCTCACCAGAAGGGGACTTGGTGACACCATGGCTTTGTCCAGGCTCTCAAGTCTCTGCCTGGGAGCTCCTGCTGCCGGGGTTTCCTAGGGGCTTTTCCCACAGTTTGTTTTCCAAGGTGGATTCCTCTCCCCCTTCTTCCATTCCTTATCAGCTCCCAAGCTTGTGCACCATGGAAATGAGATCACAGAGGACAATGGAAGTGAGAGACGACTCCTCCTCACCCAGCACCCACATCAGCAAGAATCCTGGTCAGCCAGGATCAAGTGGCCCCAGACAGCCTGGCCCTGGCAGACATCCAAATCCCACTGAGAATCTGGAGCAGATTCCTCCCAAAACCCCAGCCCAGATGATGGTGTTCAGGCCCTGGCAGCAGGCAAGGATGTTCCCACACTGCAGGGGGTTGAAGAGTGAAGGTAATGCTCACCTTGGCACCACAGAAACCCCCTTCAGACTCTGCATCCCAAACCCCTCAGGGTGGGAGCAGCTTTCTTCCCTGCACTCTCCAATAAACAGATAAGCTCCCTGTCCATGGCTTCTCCCAGCTTCTGAAACACACCCCAGGCTCCCAGTTAAACCCCTGCTGCTTCCTACAGGGTCCCTGCAGCACCCCACAGAACTCAGCCCTTCCTTCCAGCAGAGCTATCCCAGCTGAATTATAGTCCAACCAGGGCTGCACCCTGAGACCAGACCTGCACCCCTCCATGGGGGTCCCCAATTCAGCACTGCTCCCTGCAGTTGGCTGAGCTCAGGGACACCCTGAGGAAGGAGCTGGGGGATGCAAAGGCATGGTCCTGGGACCCCTGAACCAGGGATATCTGTATTTCACCCCCCTCACAGGTTCACTTTTCCTCTGTGAGTGGGTGTGCATGCTTCCAGCACCCACAGAAACCTTTGCTCTGCCCTAGGAGAGGCTGCACCCAAACCCCCAGTACACATCTTGCATCCCCTGAAGCTCTCAACCCAGGTCTTACACCCCTTCCCTGAAGCTCCCAGCTCAGACCTTGCACACCCTAAATCCCCCAGCCCAGATCTTGCACTCCTGACACCCCCAGCCCAGAAGGCAAGGAAGGGGACAGAAAAGAAAGGGACCCCACAGAGGACAGAGGAACAAACAGACAAGGAAGGCACAGCACCCGTGGGCTGGATGCTGATGGATTAACAGCCAGATATCACAAGGGAAGATTAGTAATGGGGAAGACTGGAGGGCCCTCCCTTGTACTCACCGAACTCTGGCACAAATGGAAGGGTGGCCTTGGAGGGCAGCTTCAGTGGTGGTGGGGCTGGCGGCTTTGTGCAAGGCAGAGGAAACAGGGGGGACAGGGTGACGCCAGGTGCTCTTTCAGTGATGGGGACCTCCTCTTTGGCAGGGATGCTGCGGGAGAGAGGAGCAAGCACTGCCTTATGACAGCCCCTGCTCCACCTGCCAATCCTGACACCCCTGCAGGGGGTGTCACAGAGTGCAGGAGGACCCCAAAAAGGGACCAAACCCCAGCAGACCTAAACCCACAAACCAATTCCTAACAGACTCCACAGCAAAGCCTTTCCTGTGCTTGGGTTATTTGACTACTTTTTTAGCCTGAAAATGTTTTCCTGGCATCCAGCCTCACTCTCCCGTCTGTGCTCCATGGCTCAGAATCCTTATCTGGCTCTGGGACACCCCAAGCCACCCACAGCCTTGAAGCCACATCCTGCAGAAAGTTGTTTTCTTTTCTCCAGTCAAAACAACAGCAGAGCTGCTTCCTTAGCTGGTCTGCAGGTGGCCACAGGGTTCCCTGAGTAGGACAGGGGTCCTAGAGATGCTCTGTGCCACCAGCTTCTTCATGATGGGGTGGACACTGGAGATCCAGGGTGGCTGCTACAGTAGCAAGAACTCCTGGAAATGGAGCTTCTCCTGGGTCAGTGAGCCACGCCCCCAGCCCCAAAACCTTGATCAGTGGGGAGAGGGACCATGGGGACTGTCCTTCTCCCCACACAGCCCCTGAGCATCCAGGCTCAGCCACTCCTACCTCCTGTTCCTGGCTTCCTGCCTTCCTGAGACTCAAAGGCAACAAGCAATCAATAGAAACCTCTGGGGTAATGCCAGCCCCTCTGGGGTAATGGTGTTTTCAAGGGCAGGAAATTAAGAGGAAGTTTCTCCAGGGTATAAAAATACAAGGCACCTTTGGAGCATTGCTGAATCCAGGGAGAGGGCAGAGGTAGTGGGCAGAGTTTTCACCCCAAGCCCTGGGTAGGTGAGCCCCAGGGGACCTGTACACTGGCACCATCCCCATCCTTGCCCCTGCCACCTCTCACCACAGCCACAAGAAGGAACAGCTGGTTAGACTGGATATTGGGAAGAAGTGCTTCCCACTGAGGGTGGTGAGGCCCTGGCATAGGTTGTTAAGAGCAGCTGTGACTGTCCCATGCATGGAAATGTTCAAGGCCAGATGGGATGAGGCTTGGAGTAACCTGGTCTAGTGGAAGGCATCCCTGCCCATGGCATGGCAGGGGTGGAATTAAATGAGCTTTAAGGTCCCATCCAATCCAAACCATTCTGTGATTCCTGATTCCATGGCCAAGGCTGCCATCAGCACCCCATGGTTTCTGGGGATGTGCCTCCCAGTACCATGGCTCACGCACAAGAGCTTTTCCTTAGCTTGGAGTGAGCTGGAGAGGAAACTTCTCCCTGGCTGGAGCAGGAAGCAGGGGAAGACAGGAGTGCTGGCTCTCCCTGGGTCAGCCTGACCTCATTTCTCAGCAGCCATTTCCATGGGAACCAGCCACAACCATCCATACATTAGGGAATGCTGGCAGGGAAGGAGGGGAGCGTGGGAAGGGGAGCTGTGGGCAGGGGAGACCAGCAGCACTTCTCCCAACACCACCAGGCTGCTGGGGCACCCAGGTGTGCAGGGACCCAAAGACATGGAGGTGACAGTGCACAAGCCACAGAACCTCCAGCAAGAGCCTGGCTGGGGTCTGCATCTGTGCAGCCACCCAAGATGGTGTTTGCCCCCTGAGCTGCATTTGGTAGACTGCAGCATGAGCCCCATGGACAGCAGTGAGATGACAAGCCTCACACCAGGACAACCCATTTCCCAGATGGTGACTTCTCAGGAGGGTTTCTGGCCCAGCCCCAGTCCTGCCCAGCCCCTAGCCCCACCATCCCAGGGACCAGCAGGATGGGCACTGTGGTGGTTTTACTTGGCCCAGTTTTTGCTAGTGGGTAGGGAGGGGCACAAAGATGGCTCCTGTATGTCCCATGTGAAGGTTCTGGAAGTTTTTCACCCTGTCCAGCAGAGCCAATCTCTGATGGCTCTGAAGATGATGGACATGCTGCTGGCCAAACCTGGGCCAATTACAGATGTTAGTTACGCCTCTGTGAAAACATATTTAAGAAGAAAACAAAACAGTTAAGTGCACACACTTCTTTGGAGCCA
>VZTX01009661.1:2796-25105 GCA_013400915.1 Pardalotus punctatus
GGGGGCGGGTTGTCTGTTTTTTGTTGTTTTGTTTATTTGTTTGCTCAGGCTTTTTTTTTTTTGGTTTTTTTTTGGTTTTTTTTTTTTTAAATTTATTGTAGTCCATTAGAGGAGTGTTTCTGCAGCATGAACCTGAGGAATACATTGCACACTTTGGTGCGTGATATGAAGGTCCTTGATTGTCCTTAAGGATGCAAGATCAGTATTGGATATTTCATAAGATAGAGAGAATCATCCAGATGTGTTCTTATTTGCGGGGACTTACTTCTGGGAGATGGTCCTCTGAACAACTTTCCCCAGAGCCACACCAGCACTTTGTTTTAATTAGCTGAGGCCAAACAGGACCAAGGAGAGAGTTATCAAATAAACAATGTAGAAAATCAGGTGTCTGTATTTAACCTATCAAGGCAAACAGGCTTGAAAACCTACTGAGAGGAGTGGGAACAGGTGGTTTGGTCTCAGAAGTTGTGAAAAGCTCTTAGAGTCCACAGAATGGACTGCAAATTGATTCCTTGAATTGAATCCTTTAATGAAAAGCTGCCTTTGAAAGAACATGCTGCCTTGGAAGGTTGTAGAGTCTTCATTTTTGGAGACATTCAAGAGCCATGTGGATGTGGTCCTGGACAACCTGATGTAGTTGGCCCTGCTTAAGCAGTGGAGTCTGACCAGATGAGCTGCAGAGTCAAACCTCAGTCATTTTGTGATTCTCTGAACACAGACCCAGGACTTGTTGTCTGAGCTTCTCTTATTCAGGTTCATACTCTAATGTATGCATGGTCTCTATATTATGAAAACCTTTAATAGCCTGTATCACAGCATTTATAATTGTTGAGACAATTCAATAAGTTTTGGGGCTTTTTAACTACTACAAGCATATTTAGAAGTTTGAGTATTGCTCCAAGAAGAAAAAGATTTCTGCTGTTGATTGATTTTTTTTTTTTTTTTTCTGAGCCAACCTAAAGAATTTAAGCTCAGTGGTTAAAAATTATGTCTGTCAATATACTTTGCCTCATATATAGATTAGATATATCTAGATAACAAGTTCTTAATTCAATTTTTTCCCTTCAGATCTATGAAACTTTTTATAGTTTTCAATAATTTTAACTGATTGATATGACAGTGGTCAAATTTAAAATGTTATCACTTGGCTAGTTACGCTGTTTATTCCATTTGGTTTCCTATCTACTGATCCTTTTGTGTGTTAAAATTGTACATTACTTCTTGGTACATAAACGCCTTCCCTACTAACCTTTGTTGTGGAAAAGATATAAAGAGCCATTTATAAAATCAGTTCTCTGATCTCATGGCTCTTAATGTGGTGTTCCATTATTTTTATCTTCATTTTTCTATAACTTTTTCCTCAAAGACTTCAGTGACTTAATGATATTTAGCAGTTTAAACAAAAAGAAAAAAGTGTTTACTCTTCGCTTTTCTATATTGTTTTTCTAAATATATGTTATTTATCAAATAATTTATTTATGTTGTATATATTTAAAAACTGTTTGGATATGAAATAATGTATTTTTACATTTTATTTTTTTTCAATTCATTGACAGTTTCATTTGATTTCCATAAAAATTCCTGTGATATTAAATACAATGGTATAGTACTATCCAAGGATATCTGAAATAGTGACCACCAATATAACAAGATAAAAAGGAGTACGTGTGAAACTAAGTTGTCAATGCTAATATCACTGAAGAACCTACGCCTTACCAAACAACATTATTGGTCAACTGCCTGTAGAACCTACATTTAATGTGATGTTCAGGGATGTACCTTTTCGTCTGACTAATTAAATAATGAGTCCTGATTTGTGTTTTCATTACTACTTCGATTCTGATGGAAGCCATTTGCAGAAAATAAATCAAAGCTAAACTAGCAATTCCAGTCAAAAAACTTCTGTTGAAATGTTCTAGGTAAAATCTTCTCCAGAGTATACTTTTTTTAGAAGAAATTTCAAAAAATAACTAGAATTACTCAAACATACACAAACAAACATAGTGGAATTCTTATAACTCATGAAAGATACTGCATTTTGCACCACAAGTCACTTTTTTTTAGGAATTCCCAAAATGATTGATAGATAGATAGATAGTTAAAGGAATTATCATCTTGCTTTACATGGTGTGATTCTCTAGTTAATAATACTGGCCTGTACCTGTGCTGTACTCAGGGCCAAATTCACTTGCAATTTCCATTCTTTCTTATACAAATAAGTGTGTACTTCTTTTCTGAAACCTTGCAGAAACCATCTTTAAAATTACATAAGTATGTTGTTGTGAGGGATTCTTTTGCAGTTTCCTGCTAAATCTCTTGTAAGTAGCAAGCTCACTAAATAGAAACTGCCTGCAAGGATTTGACAATGCAGTCCAAGAATTCATATGTAAAATATATTACTGTTACATTAATGAAGCTTAATCATATTTTGCTTTGCTAAGTCTTTTTGGATGCACCAGTTTTGTCTGCTCATATTAAAGTCTACTAAGTAAAGGAGGTTTGAAAGTGGAGTATGTTGCTTGGTGCCTGGAGTCATATCTTCTTGGGAACAATAAAGAATGAGGGTGGGCTGAAAATATTGTAAATGTGCCATTAAAGAGATAGAAGTCAAATCATGTTAATTTCTTAAAGTCTCAAAGGCTTTCACCCAGCATTTTCATGGGTTGATGTTATAATACTTTGATTTTCTGGACATTATGAAAAAACAGAATGCGTTAGTACATTTCTGAAACTGACAAGGATTTTTTTTTTCAATAATCTGAATGTTAAATTGCAAAATTCTCTCTGAAAAGAGAGCTTTTTTTGTATTGCACAGTTAAAGCAGATGCATAGGTAAAATGAGTCTAGGAGTCTTTTTTGTATGTCATCTAATGGTTCATTTCCAGTAACAGAGATGTACAGTGTAGATATTAAAGAAATATTTTATTAGCTAAAGTTAAACCACAAGAAACACCAACTCGGAGGTGTCCACAAATATTTTTTCTGAAATGTTTAGATTGTGCCAGTGTCAAGAGTATTTGTGGAGGTCCAAAAAGGATTACTATCTGAGCAATGCAGAAGATCACTTTTCAAAAGTAAAGTTTGTGCAGCAGAAGAAAAGGAAGTAAATGTAAAGTGATGACCTACTGATGTCTATCTGGAGAGAAAAATACATTTTTTTCCGTGCACTGCCCTGCGCATTCTATTATGTTTCATATACCCCTGATAAAAGAAGCAGAGTTCAATCAGTAGTGGTTCTTTTTAACAAAGGTTCATTAAGAGTGTTTGAATATTCTCTTCCTTTACACATAAAAAAATATTTTCAGATGGAGATACTAACTTTACTTTTTGTCTCTCTTTTCACTGCTTTTATTTAGTACAGGTATCTGCTGTGTCACTTTTCTCTCAGGCATTTCCAAAAAAACCCAACAAAAAACATAAAAATAAACCCCCAAAAAAACCACCAACACAAACAAACAAACAAACAAAAAAACCCAAACAAACAAAAAAACTGAAAACCACCAAAAAACCCCAAAAGACCACAAGATATTCAATCACAAGAATATATGATTTAACACATCAACAAGAATAATTACCATTTTACTGTTAGCAGAGGACAGGTGTGCAGTGGAGCAAAGGGCTAGTGCAGTCTTTCAGGTTTTCCTCTGAAGGAGTAGAATCTTACTATCAGTGCCCAGCATTGCCTTGTGGCATGAGGAAAGGAAAATGTTCAGTAAGAGATTGCTCTGCTTTCTTACATATAATAGCAATGCAGCAGGGCAGGGCATACAAGACTGGTGCTTCTCTGAGGCTGCAGAAGAACTTTCACATTAGCTCTTCTCTTGTTCTCAGGATTTTTCACATAGTTCTTGGTGTTTGCTGAGTACCCTGAAGAGATAATGAATTTGAGCATGTGAATAATCTGACTTCTTCAATATTTACTATTGTTAAAGCCTTGTAATACATAGCCATATATCTGTCCATATAGAGGAATTTTAGGGATCCTTGTTTCTTCCAGAAATGTGTTATCTATTAAATATAACTTTTACTTCGAATCGAAATCTCTGACCATTCAATATCTTCTGTAGTTCCTTTTCTTACCAATATATAGTACATTTTGCTTAAAATGGGCACACTGTGCTTTAAATTTCAGTTCTAAATGATCTACCTAGGCATTAAAGTTGCATTTAAGCACTTTGTAGTGCTGGATAATTGATGCCTTAACTTTCTACAGCCTTTTTACTAGTGGTTTCACAGAGTTCATTTGAAGGTAAAGCACCATCCGTGAGAGGTAATTGGGAGGTGTTGGCTGAGAGCTGAGCTTAATGTAACTCACAAAATGTATTGCTCTAAAATCCTGAATACATTTCCAGGGAGTTCTGCCAAGGTAACCAAAGCATGGTCTTATTATGGGTGCGCAGAAGTACAGCTCTCATGTTGTACTAAAATATCTATAGGTAAAAAGAACATAGATACATAATTCAGGAAATAGTAACTATTTCTCAATTAAAAAAAAAAAAAAGAGTGTCAATTTTCTCATGCTGTGGCCACAGGAAACAAACGGGAAAATATTAATCCTTGTAAACAATTAGTGACAGAAAATATCATGATGTCCGTTGTACAATGGTACTGAAAGCCTGTTCAGGGTGCATACATAATGCATTTTAGATTATATTGATATTCTATAATGATAACCCATTAAATACAATTATAATATAGGAATTACTATAGCAATGTTATTATAACAAAAATGCTTTAAAGTTACCTTGGGGACCACAATCTTTTTCTATTAATAACGGAAGTGTTACAGAGTGTTTTTTTCTTCTACATTCTGCAGGAAATAAGTACATCTCCTGACAATAACCAAAAGGAAAAATCTGTCTCTCTGGAAGTGATAGAATTCTTCAAACTTAAACATCCGGTTTCTTTTCAGATGCTTTAGACTATCTAAGACTTCCATGTCAGGTTACTAACAATAATTCAAGGCCCATGACTTTCTGGAGTAGCGCATAAAAGCCAGACTGGATATTCTGGGACATCTAAAATAATAAAATTTTATCTACTAGTAGAACTTAATCCAGCTGAGACATCCATAGGTTTCCCTAAGCGGTGGCCATCAGGGTAATGCCCACTATTTCTTAGGCTTTGCTGCTGACTCCATCTATCCAAAGACTCAGTTTAACTTGAAATGTTTAGGGTCTATCCGTTTTCTAAATACTTCATTTTAAAAATGTGACCTTTTCGTAGTGTAGGGACTCTGGTGAACAACTGCAAGAAGAGTAACCAATACGAATAAGTGGAGCTTGGTTTACTGATTTAGTAATCCCAGGCATATCTTATTGTCCATCTGGAAACACTTGTTGAGATGAGTTTACTTACTTTTAATTTACTAATTTAGAATTATATACTATATTTTTAGATTTTAATACTGTCCCTCATGATAATTCCACTCAGAGAAGAACTGCATGACATAATGATAAAGCACCTGTTTATGTTATGCACTCTTGCAACAATATCAGTACAGCTGTATTAAAATAATCAGATCCTTCTGTATTTAGGGCAGTAGAAATCTACTTGTATATTTAATGTTTTAAGAGTAATTTTTAACAGCACATTCTGTAATTTAAGTGAATTTATAGTTTCATCTTGAAATGTTCAGGTCCCTATCTTGACTTTTTTTTTACAAAGACTACTAGCAGTGTTAAAATCACTTCACAAAAACAGAGAAGAGGCAAAGAAGCTGGCTAGCAGCAAAGATAAAAAAGATTAAGTCCTGGATCCTGCTCATCAATGTTTTCCTTTGGATTTTCTGTTAGTAAGCATGTACACGCAATAGGCATACAAAAGCAGGTTTCCTCCTCTCTTCCCCCTCCTTTTGGCTGAGAGAGAGAAGTAAGAGAGCTCTGGAAGACTAAGCAGATGCTTATTTCTGCAACATCTGTCATGGGATGTTTGTTGAGTCTGGCAAAAGCAGAAGATGCAAATTGTAGAGAATTTGCACTACATTCTCACAGAGGACAGGCAACCAGCCCGTTGACTGGTAGACAGGTGGTTAGAGACAGTACTAATTCAGAAAAGGCCCTCTCTGTGAACAGGTGTGCCTAGGATTGTGTGGCAAATTTTTCATCAACTCCTCATGCTATTCTCTTTACATTAACTATTAAAGTAAATTTATAGAAGCAAGAAAGAGAAAGAAGTAGACTGACTTATAAAACTTTTCATTCAGACACAGGAGTTCCATGATTTTGGAAAAAGAATGTAAGGCTTTCTATGCAAGTCTTTCTATGCAAGTCTTTTTAAGTCTTGTTATTACAAAATATTTCAGTAACTTTCTGGAATTTGTACTAGATAAGTTAAATTAAAGTTCCCCAATTTTGATTATGTGTATTTTGCTTCTTTTGGATGCTGTTTGCAAATAATTTTGCTATACCTGCACCTTTCCACTGAATTTTTCCCTATCTATCCTATTCTACTCTATTCTCATGAAATTTCCCTGATTTTACTCTGCAGCTGATGAATACAGAAAGATATGTATTTTAGAATTATATTTTCCACAGTGTGTTAACTTAGATAACACTTTTTTTTTTTTCACTGTGCCATTACTGTGCATTCTTTTAATGAAAAATTGGTTTCCTTAAACATTTCAGTCATAACCCAAGCCCTTAAAAGCTGAGGGCAGCTTTCTCTGAGACCTTTGCCAAGATCAAAATATAAAAGGGTCAGAGGAAAATCTCTGTAATGTTCACCTGGGGAAAATGAATGCTTTATGATGACAGAAAAAAAGAGTTATGGTTAGTAACTGTATGAATGCAATGAATCCATTGAATTTATAGTGGCAGTTAGAGAATCATTGAGCTAATGCTGAAAATGTGGTATTTTATACTGGTTTTGTTATGTTCCTTGAATACAGAATCATGGAATCAAGGAATAGCTTAGTTGGAAGTGACACAGAATCACAGAACCAATCACAGCATCACAGAATGATGGAACCACAGAATAGCTGGGGTTGGGAGGGACCTCTGGAGGTTATCCAGTCCAAATCCCCTGCCAAGGGAGGATCACCTAGAGCAGGTGACAAAGGAAAACTTCCAGGTGGGTTTTGAATGTCTCCAGAGAGGGAGGCTCCACAGCAGCCTACTCCAGTGCTCTGGCAACCTCACTGGGAAGATCTCCCTCATGCTGAGGTGGAGCTTCTTGTGTTTTAGTTTATGGTCATTATTCCTCCTCTTGTCACTGGGCAATGCTGAAAAGTCTGGAACCACTCACCTTTGAGATATTTATATGTATTGATGATATCCCCTCACAGTCTTCTCCACACTAAACTGGCCCAGCTCCCTCAGTCTCTCCTCATAAAGAGAAATGCTCCAGATCCCTCATCATCTTCATAACCCTCTGCAGGACACTCCCCAGGAACTGCTTTTCTTTCTTGTACTGAAGAGCCCAGAACTGAACAAAACATTCCAGATGTGGCCTCACCAGGGCTGAGAAGAGAGGGAGGATCACCTCCCTCGATCTGTTACTACACTTGTTGATGACCTTTAGAAATCATCTATGTATATCATTGGCCAATATAATCTAAATCTATTCTCTTTCTGTTTAAAACCATTACCCCTTGCCACATCATTACAGGCCTTGGTAAAAAAGTCTCTCTTCAGCTTTCGTATGAGCCTCTTGGAATACTGAAAGGCCACATTGAGGTCTTTCCAGGGCTGAACAATTTAAAACTCTCTCAGCCTGTTTTTGTAGGAGAACTGTTCCACTCCTCTGACCATTTTCATGGCCGTCCTCTGCACCCACTCTAGCAGGTCCATGTCATTCTTGTGCTGGGGCCCACACCTGGAAGCAGAACTCCAGGTGAGGTCTCACCAGAGTGGTACAGAGAGGGAGAATCACGTCCCTCAATCTGCTGGTGACACTTCTTTCTATGCAGCCCAGGATACAGTTAGCTTTCTGGGCTAAAAGCTCATACTGCCAGCTAATGTCCAATTTTTTATTCACCAGTGTCCCCAAGTCCTTCTCTCCAGGACTGCTCTCAATCCACTCATGACCCACATATCTCCGACACAGCGGCAAAAATATTGAGGGGGACACTGTCTAGGGACGTGTAAAAGTCCAAGTACATGACTTCCATAGTGCTCCCCTTTTCTCTTCATCCTAGAAGGACAATAGATAGTCAGGCATGATTTGCCTTTGTAGAAATCATGTTACCTCTCTCTAATTGGTTCCCCATCTTCCATATGTTTTGAGGTATCTTCCAGGAGGATCTGTTTCCATGATCTTTCTAGGCACAAATATGAGGCTTACTGGTTCTTAATTCCCAGGGTCTTCCTTTTTGCCCTTTTAAAAATTACCATGATGTTTCTCTTTTTTAAGTTACTGAAGTCTTTGCCTGACTTTCACAACTTTTCAAATATGGTGGAATATGGCTGGACAATTGCATCAGCCAATTCCCTCAGGACCCTGAGATGCCTCTCCCGTCTCTTGAGTTTATGTATGTCGAAGCTCCTCAAGTGGTCTCAAATCTGGTTTGCACTTATGATGATGGACTTTATTCACCCAATCGTTGCCCTTATTCCTTGAGGACTAGGCACTTAAGTGATGTAGGAAGCAAGATGACCATTGCAAACACAGGCAAAGACATTTGTTTAGTATTTCAGCATTTTCCATGTTGTTTGTCACTTGTTCTCTTGTCTTATTTAAGAATGGGGAGTACAAATTCTTTATTCTTCCTGTTCTGGCCATGTACCTGGCCATATCCCTCACCAATTTCAGCCTTAGCTGTGCCTTAGTTTTCCTAATCCCATCCGTACATATCCAGGCAGTGTCCATACAGTCTTCCCAGCATACACATCCTTGGGCATTTTCTTCTTACACTGTAGTTCTTATTCAGCCATGTTGGATCTCCTGCCTTCCTTGTCTGCTGTGAGAGTTCTTGAATGCTAATAATAATCTTTTTGGACCATCAGCTCTGTTCAGTTTCTTTCTCCCAGAGGGCAGTTTCCTAGTGAGTCACATCCAAGAACTTGTGAAACAACTGAAAATTTGCTTTCCTAAAATTCAAGGTTCTGACTCTACCCTTTGTCTGGCCCATATTCCTCAAGACTGTGAATTCCACCACAACCTGAGCAGCCCAGGTGGACACCAATTTTGTCCTCTCTAAGTAGTTCATTCCTACTGGTAAACATCAGCTCTAGTAATGCTACTACTCTTGGGCTGACTATAACATGGATTAAGAAATTATCCTCCCCACATTCCAAGAACCTCCTAGACACGTTACAGCTTGCTGTGCAGCTTTTCCAGCAGATGTCATGGTGATTGAATAAAGATTGAGAAAGTCAAGAGGTTAAATAGAAATGCATATTATATAAAGTGTTGGAAGTTTTGTCATTTATAAGAGAACAGCAACAAAACTAAAGATGGATTCTTTTTCCCCTGACTATTGATCAAAGCTTTCTTTGATAAATCTTACTTACTCCACAAGTGGTTTTGTTAATAGATACTTCCACAGCTATCAAGGATGAGACAGACTGATACCTACATTGAAAAATTAAAAAAGAAATGGAACCAAAAAGGGGTTAGTTAATCATAACCACAAAGAAATAAGGAGGGTATCAACTGACCACTGACATGATGATGTGTTTTCAAATGAAAGACTGAGGTAGTCGAGGTTGTTCAGCCTGAAGAAGGTGACGGGGAGACTTTATTGTGGCCTTTCAATACTTAAAGGGGGCTCGTGAAAACTGGAGTGAAACTTTCTGCCAAGGCCTCTAGTGATATGACAAGGGGTAATGGTTTTAAACTGAAAGAGGATAGGTTTAGAATAGATTGCCAAGAGGAAGTTGAGGATGACCTTTCCCTGGCAGTGTTCAAGTTGCGGTTGAATGGGGCTTTGAGTAGCCTTGTCCGTTGGAAGATGTTTGAGCCTGTTGCAAGGGGTGTGGACAGGATGGTCTTTAATAGTGTCTTCCAACCCAAAGCATTCAATGATTTGATATTCTATATTTTTTGTTTGAACTAAATAGTATACATATTTATAAATATTTTCATTCATTTTACTTGAGTGAAGAAATAGATAATATGAAAGAAATTATAAATTTTATTAAAATTTATTTATCATAAATTTTATAAAAAAAATTTATAAATTTTATAAAAAAGAATTTATAAATTTTGTGGCATTTTAATAGACTATCAAATTAATTATTATAGCACTATTATTATAAAATACAGAAAAGCAAATATATCTGAAATATTATTCAAACTGCCTCATTTGCTATGCTTTATTAAATGTGCCATGCTTTGTTTAAAATTAACTTTGCCTAAGGAATAAGTATTGCTCTATTGAAAAAACTTTTTATCGGGTTTAGTATTTTGTTTATTTTCTTTTCATTAAATAACAAGAATTATGGTAGCACTTTTTTGAAAGCTAAAGGAATAAAATAATATGAAATATTATATCATACCCTTTAGTACTGTTTATAGTAAATATTTTATGAAAGTTTTGTGGAGAGAAGTTGCTTATGGAGGAATTAATTCATTTCACCAAATTCATAATTCATCCTGAAGATGTTTCTATTTGACCTAGTTATCCATATGATCTTACAATGGAGTGGAAACAATACAGGATATTGTGGAAATCAATTGAGGTCTAATAGAAATCAGCACTCCCCAAAACTAAATTATAATCTATGTTTATAATAGAATATATAACTCATAATGCTTCTCTGTATGCATGACTCAAGCTAGAGGTCTAACTTTTAAATATGTGCTGGTAGACAAGAAGATTTTAGATTCAGAAAGCTCCACAAAGACAAAAAAAAGAAACCATTGCATTTAGCATAATTTTTGCATCCCTTCTAAAAGCTATTGAAATTAATGACTGAATTTTTGTTGTCTGGTAGGAATTATAAGAAATCTCAGCCCTGAAATATCCTTAAAGAAAAGTATAATGAACACATAATGAACAATGATGTGAGTTCTTTGAACTGTAGCATCACGCACTATATGCTATGACAGATTGATAAAAAAAGAAATTATTAAAGGAAAAAACAAATAAACAAACGAAAGTTATAAAAAACCACAAAAACCCAACACATGTATTGAAATCAGTTCTTGTTCATATTCTTTAATCTTTTTACCAGATTTAATTGAAATTGAAATTGTAATTGTAGGAATGGGGTTGAACAATTCGGACGGTGATGAGACGGATGGAGAAGAGAGATCTCTGGAGTCAAGGCTGGTCTTGGAGCATGTGGTTTATTGCATAGGGCGTGGGTATAGGGGCCCTGCTAAGAGCTGCCAGCCACAGCTCGAAGCAGGCCTGAGAGAGAAGAGAAGAGGAGGAGAGAGGAAGCGAAGAGAGGAAGCAAAAGAGAGAGAAGTTTCCATTACTATACCTTAAATCTTCTTCACTACTGAATATTCTAATTACACCAACCAGTCTAGTACAAGATGCAAATCCTATAGCAATTACATACAACCTATAAGAATCATTACATTACCATAAAAACTACTCTTTGGACCCCTCCTTCCAATCTAGTAGGGTCTGCTCTGACCTTGCACTCTTGGTAAGGAGAAGGACATTATTTAATCAAAAGGGGATTACCTTCTGCTGGCCATACTATTGTTTTCCTGTTGTTCAGTAACTGAGGCTTGGCATCTTAGACATCAAAACTTGCTTTCAATTCTATTTCACTTATAGGTTTCATATTCTCAAAATCTAAGCAGTCATATTTATAAGGTTTTCCTGTTTCATCTTCCCCAACAGTAATAAAAGCAAGTGATGAGCAAAGCAAAGAGTATTAATACTTGCTAGTAACTTAAATCACTTTCAAAACTGCAACAATATGAGAAAATCATTGAAACACTTATTAAAAGCATATTCCTGATATTTTCAGGATTCAGTAATACTAATATTTTCCTATTCTTATGTACTATTGTACACAAGAGAAAATTCCATAACATAATTTTAAAAAATATTCTGTTATGAAGAGTTTAGCAAAGTCATCAATGCCAAATCCACACTTCTGTGAACTGACATAACTCCAGCTTAAGTTAATACTGAGAATGTAAGTTACTGACATCTCATGTTGGTTTGGTTTTCACCACAAATAATAACAAGATAATTGTAAAAAAAGTTACAGCAGGTAATGAATGTAGTTACAACACAGTAGAAAAGCAAAGCAGGGAATATAAAAAAACACAGTCAGCTATCTGGAAATCATATGCTGTTTCTTATAAGTTACCTTCTTCAAGCCAGAATATAAAACATGTTCTTGCTTAGAAGTTAAGTGTAACAATAGCAGACAAAAATATTTAATTGCTTAGTTAGCTTTTAATTGTGAAACTTAGATAAATAAAAAACTGCCAAATCATAAGAAAGAAAAAAATATGATGAAGTACTGGGGGTTGAATACAAAGAGCTAGCAATAAAGCAATGCCAATACAAATCTTGGAATTTTAAGTCAATTGGACATCTAAACGGCACATTTTGCCCTGACGTGCATCTGATGGGATAAAGCCACGGGTTTTGAAGGACTTTCCTGACAGCATTACAACACTATTCTCTCTCATTTTTGAAAGGTAAAGGCATCCTGATATCCTCAAAAATGAAAATGTCACACAGTCATCTACAGGAGTGGCAACATGGAGAATCTAGGGAAGGTGATCAGTCTCATTTCAGTACCTAGGCATCCTTTAGGTATTAATATTGGGCCAGACTCTGTTTACTCTCACTATCAACAACCTAAGCATCAGAAGGAGTACATCAGCAGAAAACATGAAACTGGTGGGAGAAGAGAAAGATTACCATCTCTGTTTAAAAAATGTTAAATTTTTCTTGAAGCATAACTACGTGCAGGAATGAGGATGACATTTTTGTGGGGTAAAATGAATATAATTCCTTAATGGATGGAGAGAAAGAAAAAGATTCACTGAAGAGGAAGTCCAAAAAAGAGTTAGACAGTGGAAGAAACAGGAACAAACACAGTAATGGAAACAAAAAAGGGCTACATTTCAATTAGAGAAAATTTAGCAAGGTTGAAGGCAGCCAGACATGAAAGAAAATTAGGTACTTGCAATTAGAAAGTAATCACTAACCAAAAAATTTGGACAGAGTAATTTGATTAAAACATAAGGTATAGTATTTGCTTCTGGGAAGAAAGTAGATATCATTGACCAAAAGAAACTCAATACAGACAGTATGACAAAACATCCAGTAATGATAAAAAGAGTTGAAATAGAAAAATATGTAAAGTACAGTGAGTATTTCAGTTTACAAAACCTATAATATGTTTTCTTTTTGATGTGAAAGATATTGGAGCAAAGAAGTGGTAAAGAGAATGGCAGCTGATTACAAAATGTACCTAAATCAGAAGAAAATTCTATAGGGCAAATAGAAGATGAGGTAAAGAAGAAAAGCTAGTCATAATGTTAATTGTATGTTAAGAAATATAAATATGTGGAAAAGTTGAGGCAAAGAAAATCTGTTTCTGAAAAACAATAAAGGATGAAATGGTGCCTAGAACAAGTTAGACATTTTTATTAAATTAGATAAGCAGGAACACTGAGAAAAAAACCAGACATCCTTTTCAACACATGATTTTATTGAAAAGAGATTGGCTTAACAGTTAATGGTTGGGGAGGGGGTAGAATTTTTCCGTATCCCAGTTGCTATGTTACAAATGGGGAGATACTAAAGGACTATTCACTCTTTTTGCAAGAGACAAAAGAGCTAGGTGGGCGTGGGGAGTGGAGAGCAGATGTGGTCATCAGATACGGCACTCGACCACCAGCTACGGGAGCGACAGCAGGGGGGAACTGTGGGCTCCTCGCTACAGCTGCAGAAAGGTTTTTCGGATCTGCCCTGTTTTCTTCTCGGTGAGTGAGCCTTAGTCTGGGAAGGGGATGTTCCTGGAGGGCACATCCTCCTGGCTGTGCCAGCAGCTTTTGCGCAAGGGGTCCGGCATCCGCCGCCCCATGCTCTCCCTGTCGGAGCACTGCCACAGCTGGGGAGTCCCTGCCACCTTCTCCGAGCAAGCCTGGCTGGGCTTGTCTCTGCTGCCACCGTTTCCCTGCTCTGAACTCCCTGTGCTCCACCTGCTGCACGCCTGCCATTGCCCTGCCCATCCCGCTGCAGTGCCCACCTGCCTCCTGCTACATCACCATAACCCGCATCCCACGGACCTGACCGTGCGTCACAGCGCCCCCTGCAGCTGCGTGGGAGACATCGCACCCGCCCTGCCCGGCCGGGAGCCCGACAGCGCCCCTGCCAGCTGTGACCGGAACTGCACCGAATGGGAAAAGCACTTGGCAGCCCCGAGACTTCTGTCACCGCATCTTCTGGTTTTTTGTTTATCTGTTTGTTATTGCTACTGTTGTTTTTGATTGTTTGCCTTGCTATAGATACTAGTAAAAAAACTGTTATTCCTTTCCCCATATCTTTGCCTGAAAGCCCTTGATTCCAAAGTTATAATAATTCGGAGGGAAGGGGGTTCACATTTGCTGGTTCTAAAGGAGGTTCCCACCCTCCTTAGCAGACACCCATCTTCAAACGAAGACACTGTTCAAACCTGAACGCACTAGCTGAAGGTGTATTTAACACACATCTAAGACAATTTCTCTGGTTCAAGAAACCATACAATTCACTGTTGAGTCATAGCCATATGTGGGCACAGAATTTTCAAACCCTATAAAAAGATTTTTAAGAACGATTTATGGCTCTTTTCCACTGACTTTTCCTCTGTTTATGGTTTCTTGTTTTTTACTTTTCTTGATTTTACAGATGTAGAATATTTCTGTTAATTCATTCTGAGTATTATCAAAAGCTTGTGATAAGGAAATAATGTGCCAGTATAATGTTGCAAATCTGTTTCACCGGACTAATCAAAAAAACCCCCCAAAAGAAATCTAAATAACTCACAAAATTCACTAAAAGTATTATCAAATTAATCTGTGGTTTGGTTTTGGGGGGAGTTTGGTTGTTTATTTGTTTTGGGGGTGGTTTTTTTGGTTTTCCATAAATGGTTTGTTTTCATAAATGAAATCCAGTGTTTAAATACATATGCCAGAAGTTTGCCCTTCCTGCATGGTATAAAATGTTGCTTACCTCAACACAAAATCAGCCTAGCAAAATGATGGTGTAAGGACTCTTAAAAACTAAATGTGACTTAAACCCTAGTGTTCACACCATCTACAAAAGCTGAATGACTGTGAGTATTATATGTGTACTGTGACTTTTCCCAAAGGCAACGAGTCCTGAGTTACCATGCGCATAACTCTGGTCTCCCTAGTATTCAATCTGGTATTTACCTAGACACAAATTTCCCAGAGGATGTACAGTGCCACCTTAATTTTCTTCAAATGGCAATTTTTGTCAATTAGTTTTGTTGTAATGTAGAGGCAAGCCTGTGAATAAAATAGCTCATGCACAGAATTAGAAATGTGTTGTTGTCAAGGAATCTCACTATGTCTGTGTTGTGCAGCATTAGGTCAACATATGGTGCATGGAGATGCAATGTTATCATTATTACTGTTTGCCATTCCTTCTTGAGGACTTTGAATCCTCCAATTAAGCTTGACAATACAGATACAATATTAATAATGTTAAAGATTAATTGACTTGAAACTATCGTAATTATATCAGTTGAGAATGTATTTCCTCTTCTCCTAAGTAATGCTGGTACTAGATGGCTGTTACAGTCTTCCATCCCTAGTTTCTAGTTTCAGAAATGCCATCTGTGTTGTCACTGCACACACCACATTTGGTATCTTTCAGTGCTTTCTGCTTAAAAGTCAGTGAGCAGGAATGAGCTCGAACAGGCAAAACAAAGAGTCCAAGGACAGAGATTATGAGAGCAAGAAAGACTAAAGGGGTGCTTGTGTGGGAGGGGAAGAATCTTAGAATAGATTTGCAGTTTAGAGTTGAAGAGCCTTTTCCCAGTAACCCCACAAATGCTGCGCAGATGCTGTTATGCAGCAAGGTGAATACAATAAAGTCAAGTTGCAATGTAATGTCTGCATCACCATAATAAATTGCAAGACCTTCAGACTCATACTCAGATAATGATGTTACAGCTACAGTTATGGCTTATTTATTTAACCAAGGGCAAAGCTGTTGAGACACAACATACCACAGTTTCGTTTTCAAGAAAGGCCTGACAAGGCAGATGGCAGTAATGGCACAGGACAAATGAACTTCTCTGCTAGCCAGCCAATACAAGATACAGCAGAGCTCAGGAGGACAGAGTGTGTGCTCTTAAGAGGAAACATAAACCAATGAAATTAAATACCTACTGAGCATTAATAAACCCATTAGTGAACATTAATAAAATAAAAAGGCTCATTCCTTTACTGCCTTGGGAGTCAGCAGCTCCATTCTCTGTGAACTATTTAGTGGGGCTGGAAGAATGATTTGAGGGGGAGAGCTAGTAAAAGAGTAAATCAGTAGGTATGGGCAGGGACTGAATATAGCTAAGGGCTGAATCAGCTGAAGTGAAGGTTGGAATGAGTCTTTGAGGAAATTAATAATTCTGTATACAAAGAAGGGTTTCAATAGCATGCAGTAAATAACACCTAGGGACACATACTGAACAATGAGAATGAAACAAATCATTGAATAGCTGCAGTTTCCTGAGCCACTGTCCTTCAGCCTGAATGAGGTGGGGGTATAGTAGGAAAAAAAAAGGTCTGTAATTAAATACCATATCAGAATGGGACAGTATCAAGGCTACATGGCTCCTTATTTGGGGTTCTCACCCTTGTCTACTTGTCTTCCCAGTCCTGACTGGACTTCATTTTTCTGTGATAGTTACTTCTCTCCCCTTTACTTCTCCTTGTCTATCTTCAGCCTCTTTCAGGTACATCTCCTCTCCTAATCCTGCTGCATGCATTGCTAATGAACTGTATCCATATTTCCAATAGATACAAAGTACCAGGAAATAATAGAACAAAAACTCCAAATAAAACAAAACAAAACAACCCAAACCAACCAACAACAACAACCAAACAAACAAAAACCCCAAACAAACAAACAAAACCACCCCAAAAAACCAAAACCAAACCAATCCAAACCCAAAGAAGGAAACTGCACAACTCTATACGGATGCAATAAGTAGTTCACCAGCCACCAGTAAGCTGTTGTTTTAAAATGCTTGTCATGAAGCTCTGTCCCTGCTAAAAAGTCAATATCTGTGTGCCAAGAACTGTTGCAAAAATATGGAAGGGCAAAGTGCATTAGAAAGTGACATACACTATAACCATATGTATTTTGTGGATCTGTGCTCTCTCTGAGGCCTTTCTAGGTATTTCAACACATCAGAGAATTGTAACTTGCCTTTTAAAGATGTGCTGCCATCTATGCTTCAAGGCAAGCACACAAAAAATTATAGATGTACCCTACTGAACTTTATGTGCCTCACCAAAGCACCAAAATTGGGAGCATGGTCACTTTTTCCACAATCAGTAGAAACCTAAAAAGGACGGTTTAGTGAGTTGAATCATCCTTTGGACTGTCTATCTTCTTTGTTTGTAAATGACATGGAGAACATTTGACCTCCCATTCAATTAGAAAAATCAAGAAACTTTAGATGTCAAAACTGTTACTGGGCAATCTAAATGCCATCATAATGGTTAAGCATTTTTACCTATCTTTTTTGCAGACCCACTTCTACAGCAACAAATAAATAAAAATATAGGAAATATTTCTCATAACTCTAAGTGATTTACACTACAGCAAATGACATTTTGTGGTATTTGGATAAGTTCCATATTTACAATGCCACTTTATTTTACATCTTTATACATTTTATAATTAAAACATTTTTATTCAATGTTATTTTCTAGTTCATAAATATGTGACATAATCTCTAGTATAGAAACTTCCTGAACGCATTTATCAGAACACAGAATTTATCATGCAGAGGTTTGTATTAAATAACTAAGCAAATAAAGAAGTGCCCTAGAGACTTTTATCATAACACTGAACTGTCATTCTTCATTTATTGTTATATAATTGCAAAGATTGTTTATCCAGTCTTGCTCTATTTATCTAACACCAACTCCTTTAATGCTCAAGGTCATAGAGAGAGAAGAACTACATTTCTAGAATACTTCCTGGTTAATTGGACAGAAACATCTGTCTGCGATGAAATTTTTTAAAAACATATTCCATTTTAATGCAGAAGTTGCATTGCAAATAGAGGTTTAAAACAGGTATATCATCACTAATGAGATGGCTTTTATATTCTATGAATTGCAGACAGGGTTTTTGGCAAAAATTAAATTTTATATAACATAAGATCGGTTATTACCTTAGTTGTTTCTAATTTTTTTTAGAGTTTTCTTTCTTGTTTTAATGTTATCAATGCTGTATTTATTAATTTTTAATCTTCATCTATAAACATTCCAAAGGTATGTGAAATGTCTACACTTATGTTCACCTGCTTTGTGGCTACTTGCATAAGAAAAATAGTTCCATTTTCTTTTCAGATATTTCAGAACTGAATTTATGTAGTGATTTAGATACAAAAGAAAGAGAATAGGTTTAAATTCTTAATATAAAAAGTGGCAAGACAGAAGGTCCATCTAGCCTACAATTTTGTTTTTGACATGGCAGCCAAAACCAAGTATGTAAGTAATAGAACAAGAAGAGGCCAAGGATATATGACCCTTCCAAATATGTATCCTTTTAGACTCCATCCATTTCCAGATGGCATTTTCATGTAACTATCAATAAGCTTAACATCTTACAACTGTGTAGTAATTTAAAGTTAATATTTTTTAAAGAAGTGTGAAGTTTAAATACAGAATTGGAAATCCTTATTCCCATGTATTTCACTTTGCATTATATGTTGAAATAATTTTACTTCTTATGAAACCTAACATAACATTTCTAGCAAATGCAGTCTGCTCACTTCATTAAACTAGTTCCTGCTCTCATGGCTTCATTCCAGCTTTGGTGAATAGGTTCTGTCTACGTACTTTTCCTTGGGTTTCAACTGGATGTGCTATCCTTCTAGACTTTCTGTTTCAATTCATGTAATGTGTGTTCTTCAATACTTGCTGCATTTCGGTGGTTGGTGAAGTGAATATTAATAACACCTACCACTCTCACAGGCTGAATGGGCAAGACCTACACAGCACCTGGAGTTCCAGCAATGAGAGAGACTACAAGAGTGGAGATCAGATGTCATTAACTCATCCATTCGTCCTTAATTTTTGTTAGTGTTCACAAACCCAAATATGTGAGTCACATGATGTGAAATGTTTTCTTTGTAATGAAGTTCTATGAGGTACCATAGAGGACAAGTAAGCAAAAAAAAAAAAAAAAAAAAAAAAAAAAAAAACATAAAAAC
Source organism: Pardalotus punctatus (assembly GCA_013400915.1). NCBI lineage: Eukaryota > Metazoa > Chordata > Aves > Passeriformes > Pardalotidae > Pardalotus > Pardalotus punctatus. The sequence goes on from VZTX01009661.1 coordinate 22,125, forward strand.
AAAAAAAAAAAAGAAAACACTTNAAAAACAACAAAAACCTAATATACAAAAGACAATATAAATAACTCTTGATGCAATAGATAAGAAATGCAACACTGCAATTCTTTAAAAGGTCCCGTCTTAAGCTATGACCAGCAGTGGGTTCTGTGATGGTTACATAGAGATTACTCTGAACTTTGAGGAACCAACAACAACATTTCCAGGGGCTGTCTGGAAACAGTGACCTAGACCTCTTGTTAGTATGCAAATATGACTATAAGTTAATCACTATTCATAAATAGTGGACAGCCTGGGCCTGCTGAGCTCTCCTGCACAGCCCTGAGCTGCACACCAGGATCTCCCCTTTAGCAGGCATGTTTCTCAAGGTTAATCCTCAAGGCTGAGAGATTCCTTGCCACAAGAGATTCCCAGTAAGTGATTAATAGCAGGCTAAATTTTGAGATTTTAATTAAACCTAATGACTTATGTAAAGGATTGATTGTGCACATCTAATCCTTTAGACATAAACCATTGACCAGGTTTGGGCCTAGGATTGGATCCAGACGCATCTAGGTGCCTCTTTGGGATGGAGTTTAGCAAGCAAGGGCATTTTTCCAGAACTACAATGCAATAGTTCTGGAAGTAGTGTCTGACAGTTTTATCTGACCCTGTTCTCTACACAGTAAATAATTGAGTGTACCTTGTCATCAAATATTTTTAAACCTTTATCTCTTTAATATTAAACTTTGTTAATTCATTGTTTTGTATCAATAAATTATATAATTTCTTCTCTCTTGTGAGTGAAGTCCATTACTCCATCTGCAACAGCTGGGTCTGAAACAAAAATGTATTATCTGATAATTTACTGAAATAAAATTATCTGATTTTGTTGAACAAACAGAAAATTCACTTTCCTACTGGAGAAAAAAGGAAAAGGATTTTTTCCCCAGATATGCATAATAATTTACAGTTTGTGAGACTTGTTATGNTGATGGTTACATAGAGATTACTCTGAACTTTGAGGAACCAACAACAACATTTCCAGGGGCTGTCTGGAAACAGTGACCTAGACCTCTTGTTAGTATGCAAATATGACTATAAGTTAATCACTATTCATAAATAGTGGACAGCCTGGGCCTGCTGAGCTCTCCTGCACAGCCCTGAGCTGCACACCAGGATCTCCCCTTTAGCAGGCATGTTTCTCAAGGTTAATCCTCAAGGCTGAGAGATTCCTTGCCACAAGAGATTCCCAGTAAGTGATTAATAGCAGGCTAAATTTTGAGATTTTAATTAAACCTAATGACTTATGTAAAGGATTGATTGTGCACATCTAATCCTTTAGACATAAACCATTGACCAGGTTTGGGCCTAGGATTGGATCCAGACGCATCTAGGTGCCTCTTTGGGATGGAGTTTAGCAAGCAAGGGCATTTTTCCAGAACTACAATGCAATAGTTCTGGAAGTAGTGTCTGACAGTTTTATCTGACCCTGTTCTCTACACAGTAAATAATTGAGTGTACCTTGTCATCAAATATTTTTAAACCTTTATCTCTTTAATATTAAACTTTGTTAATTCATTGTTTTGTATCAATAAATTATATAATTTCTTCTCTCTTGTGAGTGAAGTCCATTACTCCATCTGCAACAGCTGGGTCTGAAACAAAAATGTATTATCTGATAATTTACTGAAATAAAATTATCTGATTTTGTTGAACAAACAGAAAATTCACTTTCCTACTGGAGAAAAAAGGAAAAGGATTTTTTCCCCAGATATGCATAATAATTTACAGTTTGTGAGACTTGTTATGAGTTAACTATTCCTCCTCAAAAAGTCGGTAATTTATCATTATTGGAAACAGCACACTGAACTAACTGGGAGAGTGACTTGGATACAGTCTTAGACGCTAAGGCCAGAGGCACTGTTAAATGGTTTAGTCTGATCGCAAGGCAATGCATTTCACCCAGTGTCAAACATTAACAATATTTGTTTAGATTCTAAATTCCTAATTCGTGTGAGAGTAAAACATGGGAAGCCAGAGGCTCTATTTGCTTCTAAGAGGCAAATAATTTGCTGCCCTGGACTGTTTTAATAACCTGTTACATTCCTATTAGAACGTTAACGTGAGAGCTGCAACATATACACACTGGTGCACCTTCCTGCTGTGCTCAGATACTAAGGATTGAGGAAACTTAAGAAAATATTCTACAGTATCCCTCAATCTTTTATTTCCCTCCAGAAACCTCAGCATCTTTTCTGTGCCAGTAGTTAAAGATTCAAGATATCTGCAGCCTGAAACTTGTATACAATATCCAAGCTGCCAGATATGGAAAGGCTTTCAAGCTCATGCCATCCTCTCTGGCCATGTCCCGACCCTACATTTTCAAACAAATGCACGTTAGTGCTTTCATCATCAATCTCCGTTCCGTCTTGTATCCCAAAGCAACACGTCTTTCTGATTCCTCAGGTACACAAATGGCAAGGAACTATGACACACTCCTTCCTATCTGGACTGTTGGGAGGAGAATCTAGGGGTCCTATAGTGGTTTTACTTGGCCCAGTTTTTGCTAGTGGGTAGGGAGGGGCACAAAGGTGGCTCCTGTGTGTCCTGTGTGAAGGTTCTGGACGTTTTTCACCCTGTCCAGCAGAGCCACTCTCTGTTGGCTCTGAAAAATTATAGACATGCTGCTGGCCAAACCTGGGCCAAGTAGAACTGTTTGTTACACCTCTGTGAAAACATATTTAAGAAAAAGTCAAAACAATGGGTGCACGCACTTCTTTGTAGCCAGAGGAGGAGGAGGAGGAGGTGAAAATATGTGAGGGAAAACAACATGGAGACACCAAGGTCAGTGGAGAAGGTGGGGCAGGAGGTGCTCCAGGTGCCGGAGCTGAAAACCCTCGGCCAGCCATGGTGAAGACCATGGGGGAGCAGGTGGTCCCCCTGCAGCCCATGGAGTCCACGGGGGTGCAGAGATCCACCCACAGCCCGTGGGGAGGTGCCCA
>VZTX01009676.1:127-15586 GCA_013400915.1 Pardalotus punctatus
CACAAAGCGCCTTCTCCAGCTCTTGGGGAAAAGAAAGCGGCTTCTCCAGCTCTTGGGGGGAAGAAAGATGCTTCTCCAGCTCTTGGGGGAAAAACAGAACTAGGAAAGATAGCTGCAGTTTAACCTTAAAAGAGGAGTTAGGAAGGCTTAATTCCACAGACAGCGAAGGGGTGAAGTTGCTGCACCCAGAAGATCCTGCTGGTTTATTTCTGCTTTCTAATTCCGCTGTCTCCCAGCCCAGATGCTTCACACGAATTAATTCCATCTTTCTCCACACAAAATTGTTCTTATAAAGAGTATAAAGAGTATACTTATAAAGAACCCTTACAAAGCAGAGTGGCCTGAGCTGGCAGGATCCTATTCCCCATCTACACAACTGCTATGTTTCAAATTAGATAACTAAAAAAAACCAGAAGAACAAATAATTACACCCAGCCACAGGAGCAACTGAGGCAAAAGTGTTTTCTCCCAAAGCAATTTTCAGCGATGTTTGTTAATTCTAACAACAAGGAAATCAAGGAGATGTTGAGATAACAGCACTTGTATGACTCCAACACAGACAGTTCTCACCTCTCTGAATTAATAATAAACATAATCAATATTCCATGGAGTCTGAACACACAGTAAGCAGTGGAATAGAATCTGAAGCAAGTTCTTGATCTTTTCATTACAGACATCAAGACACTTTCTGTGCAAGCTGAACAGTGAGAAGAAATCAGCTCTGTTAACTGAGGCAAATGATAATTACCCAATTAGATATGCTCCTTCTGTCAGTAAAAATTAATTTTCTTCCTCTGCTAAGCTCTCTGTACCCTGACTAAACTCTTATGACACATAAAAGGAGAAAGGAAGGACAAATGGACATATCCACTGAGAAGTTTCCAGGGATCCTTCCACATAAAAGCTCCTAGGAACACACAAGGATGTCCCTCAGAAGTGTCCCAGGGCTGTGCAGGTACAGCCCACTGAACTGCCTCCTTTACCTGGGGGAAGGGGCTGTGTTCAGGGCAGGGATTATTCAATTTACCACTGAATCAGGTCTGCTGGTACATTTTGTAATTCCTAGTGTAAAACAATCTCAAACACCTGAAAATCAAGCCAAGCTTTGTAAGGGTCAGTCAATATTTTCTCTTAATTTGTCTCCCTGGCTTAGAAAAATTATCTGCTTACCACCAGCCAAATTCCTACTTCTCCATCACATCCATCCCTCTGGACAGTAACATGGAAACTATGAAAAAATCTAAGTGGGACCTTGTACACTTGCCCAGCAGGAACTGAAGAAGAAAGAAATCAGCCCTCCGGAGTTAAAAATGAAGGAATTACCCATTTCCCTCCTCTGTGCTCACCAAAAACTTAATGTGACAGCAACAAGTGACACAAACCTCACCCTGCAGAAAGCCCCCAGTGCTGAGGGCTCCCTTCTCCTTTCTCCACACTCTTCAACCTCTCATGGCATGTTCTTCCCTCCTTTAATAGCCAAGGTGAGCAATAAAAGCATCTTCTAAAGTACCCAGGGCACCTTTATTCAACTGATTAAATATCTCTCTATTAACAGTACCTGAGCATGACCTTAAAATTCCTTTACAGGGGTTGATTTAGTCCTCAGCTGACAGAGACAGATGCCTGTGTTCTCTGACTGTCACAAGAACTCCAGTTTCTCCACCTTGGAACACAAACCTGCCCTAAACATCTGGCTCAGAGGAAAATGCCTATGGTGGAGGTGGCTAAAGCTCCCCAAAATTATACTGCAGCACCAAACCAGCTCAGCCTCATAAATGTCTCCTCAGAGCATCCCATGATCAATCACCTTTATTATCCACTCTAAAGAACATTCCTCTAAAAGCAGCAAATCCCTGTAATGTGCTTTTTGGGATAATCAGCCAAGCAAGAAACGTGTGTCATCTTTTATGTGAAAGATGATGGCCTATCATCATAATTCAGTTCATTTCAGTAATATCAATTAATAAAGCTCTTCATTTGCAGGTCTTGGTAGGCAAATTATGTTCCCCATTGCTGACAATGACAGCAAGGGAATGTTCTTCTGGATAAGAGTCCATTTGTTACTAAATAAATTTTTGACAAATGAGTTAAGAAGCAGCACCACTGCAAGACAATTATCTACCATGAACAGGACTGCAAGATGATGATGTACCATAAACAGGAAAATTATCCAACCCAGCACTCCAGAGATCATGTGGTTTCCCCCATGATCAGATAAATTGCATATTTCCCACAATTTTGCCAAGCACTACTTACTAGAAGCCTCTGTAGACCCTGCATAGGGAGGTGATGAAAGGCTTCTTCTGAAAACATGCTCAGAGTTTTCTGCACCAGAAATCCTCAGCATATCTGAAATGTAAAAACAAATGTTGTAAACACAAGGTACCCCCTAATAAAATAAGTTTCACTAACAACAAGAACCTTTAACTACCCACTTTTAAAGGCTGACTTAAAGATTTTGAAGCACTGATGTTAAACATTGTTTAAACCTTTTTCCTGGTTTTGATTTTATTATTTTTTTCCATGTGCAGAGGCAAAATTCAACTCTATTTTCCTGGTTTTACCTTCAGTACTGAGTCTTTAGCTGGAAAAGACACATATCCAGCAATTCTTCTGTTGGTATCTGGAGCGCTGATTTTTCCCAACTCCCCCTCTGCATTCAAAATTAGGAGTCATTTATTTTTCTGCTTTCCTTCATCTCTCAATATCATTAGGAACACAGTAATATCTCCCTATTGAAGCCATGGACTACCCAAAGGCTTCAAACCTGAAACAGATCTAAGACAATCCTTAACTACTCTGAAAAAGTAGATAAAAATCCTCTGATCAATAGCAGTGATATCAACAGTAGATCAAATGTAGTGAAAGGACATGGGAATGACCTCAAGATGAAGGAGAGCAGGGTTTGATTGGATTTTCGGCAGAAATTCTTTACTATTAAGGGCAGTGAGGCCCTGGCCCAGGGTGCCCAGACCAGCTGGAGCTGCCCCTGGATCCCTGGCAGTGCCCAAGGCCAGGCTGGACAGGGCTTGGAGCAGCCTGGGACAGTGGGAGGTGTCCCTGCCATGGCAGGGGTGGCACTGGATGAGCTTTAAGGTCCCTCCCAACCCAAACCATTCTGGGATTCTAGGAACAGTACAACAGCTAAAGACGATCCCAGAGGACAGCTCCTCCGTGTTTCCAGAAGCATTACCCATTTCCAGCGCTTCCCCAGACTTTTCAAACTTCTCTCCACGATCCTCCTCCAGAGCCGCTTGTCTCTTCCCCGCCTTGCCCGCGCTGCCCCCGGCAGCAACGCTGCTCACGGAGATCAGAGGGATGCCCTGGCTCTGCTGGGAGCAGCAAGGGGACAAACAACCATCAACCCCCCTCAGACGTGTCCCACAGCCTGGAGCCCACACAGACCCCCAGGTTCTGCTCAGGCTGCGCCGATCAATCCCACAGGCAGCTCATCCGAGGATCTGCAGCTCCCTCTGTGGCACCCCACCGGGCCCGGGGACTTGTCTTGGGGTGATGTTATGATCCTTGTATTCCCTATCGTTTGCATACGTGCTTAGAAATGTGGTCCTGTAGCTCTNTCCCTAGGGAGCCACCGGAGCAACTCCACCCGGCTCTCCGGGGATCCCCGGAGTGGGGGAAGCTGCACCTGAGGAAAAGGACACTAAAGTTCTTCAGTTGTTTACCCAGGTTTAATAATTTGGGTTTGTTTTTTTCCTTCTTTCTCCCTTTCCCCTTCCCTTGTGCCTTACAGGGCACCCTGTTAAATAAACAGTTGGTTTTGGTTTTTTTACCACTTTCATCCAAGAAATTCTGTCGTGGTGGGGGGAGGGGGTGTCAGAAACCTTTGCTTTGGGGAAGGCGTTTTCTTCAGAACGCTTTCCACCTAAAAAATTTGTCTCTAACCCGAGACAGGACTCACCCCACCGGGGACTGGGACTCACAGCTTGGCACCCTGACTGAGCATTCCCTGAGCTGAGCCTCCACCACCCCATTTTTCACCCCACAGCAGGCAGAGGTGAGCAGGCATCACCAGCACCAAGCACAGCACACACATCACCCTGGAATGATGCACTTGGGAAGTTTAAGAGTCCCTACCAATTCCCCAGGCATCAGCATGGGTTGGGTTTTACGGGCTGGTTATACAAGGGCCATCCTCCTCAAGCCCTGTCATTATGAAATTAATGAGTAGCATTTGCTTTATGACCTTCTGGGAGAAGGAAAATCTCTGTGTGCCCCATCAGGAGGGCTGAGGGCCTGTCCCCAGACTTACACAGCTGAAAAGCTCTGTGGTCAGCCCCAGGTAGTTGTGCAAGGCCAGGAACGTCACCCTCTGCAGCCTCACCATGATGATCTACAAACAGGGAAAAAAAAAGCCATAGAAATGGATTTAGCATTCTCCCACACTTGTTCTGGCATTTAGATACAATCATGCACCAGAGTACCTGAAAGCAGTCTATAAAATACACACTGTACCCTAAGCTGAAATTCCTTTCTAGCAGCTGATAAATTGAGACACAGATCGATTCAAATGATTTACCAAAAGACTTCACAATCATTTGATGGCACGAGAATCCAAAGTCTTACTCCCAAACACCAAATGCTTTTTGTTTTCTATAAATGTCAATAATAAAAGTGCCTTGAAATGGAAGTATTTTATTCCAATTCTCCCCTCCCATTAAAAAAATTATTCTAGCTTTCCCCATACATATCCTGTGCCACTGCTCCACAAGCATTCAAACCTGACACAGGAATCAGTGCCACCTTCCTCTGCCCTGCCAGTTAATTCCCACTCCTGAACCATCCTCTCCTTTGGATCAGCTCTCACAGAGCAAATTAATTTGGTGTTAATGATCTGTTCTCCTTCAAGCACCAGTATAAGCAGGTTCATGTGTTGCTCATAAATCATCCAGAGACCAGCACAGTTTGCAAGGACAAAAAGATTTAGAAGTGACAGTAAAACCAAAGGACAGCCCGGAGTGACTGAGGTCACCGTGTGGCTGTTACACCTGTGGGACAAGGCAGTACTTCTGAAAATCCTTAATCCTGACCCTTGCACCACCTCCCACCTGCAGGAGGTACAAGCCTGAATTCAGAGCTCACCTCAGAGCCCTCTGAGCTCCTGAAATTCCCAAGTCAGGCTGAATTCGGTGACTTCTACAAAGCATCAGCCCTCACCAAACAGCTCCTGAGGGTCCAGCAGCCCTGTTTCAGAACATGGCACAGTCTGTTCCCGACTCCAGCCGTTCTGGAGCCTTCCTGGTGCACCCCAAGCTGCAGAGCCCACACCAGCACCTTTCTACTCCCCAAGGACCGACAAACACACAGCACAGCTCTGGCTGATTAATGAGGGTGCCACGGGCAGAAACTCAACTAATGAAGATACAGAGATACATAAATTATTTCTTCCTGCATGTGATAATGCTGGGATTAGTGAGTCCAGGGCTCCAACAGCCAGGGAACAGCAGAACAAGTCCAAATCCTGCCAAGCTGTACTGAGCAGTTCTGTATCTACCAAAGGATGATGAGCTTGCTGAGCTTCTAAATATCCTCCTGTAAGCTGGAAATGAATGTGGCTGCCCCTTTCCCTCAGCTCTACCCACCTGTACCACTCTCACAAGGGTCTCAGGGTATTTCTGGAACACATCCTGGAAGGCACTGGCTGGAAGTCTCAGTATGGTGGATGGAGTGGCTGCCCGGGCCGAGACGGTTTTGTAGGGAGCAGGGTGACCCTAAGAGAAAGTTCCAGAGACACAGGGTTAATCCAGCAATTATCCAACCCAATTCTTGCCAAATTCCTGTTTTGCTATTGTATGTGTCTGACAGACATCATCTGACCACAAAAAGCCTTGAACCTGTGCTCTGTGAGCATGGGGGGTGTAATGAAGGTGAATTCACACCTGCATTAGAGACAGGGCAGAGAAATAAGAGCTCCAGGGAGGTGGATCAGGTTAAGGGAAGCCCCAGGCTCTCAGCTCTGACACAGTTGTATTACAGAGCCAGGCTTCAGAAGCATTTCAAATTCCAGCTAGTCAACGCTGCAGAGAAAAGAGGGTTTGTTGATTTTATTATTCTGTACTGACAGCCAAGATATTTGCTGCAAAAACAATCCCAGACTCACACCACACAATCAGTAAAAAACAAAACAAAATTGCATGGTAATTACAGACATAATGGAGTAAGACAAAAGACAGGCAGACTTGTTGTGTTTCAATTTTTTTTCATACATATATATATATATTAAATACTCCATGTGACAAAGCCAAACAGCTTCTCTTTACTTGAGACAGAGTGGGTCTAGACCATCCTGCTCAAAGAACAGATGGAAAACAAACAAGTAAATGAAAAATAAAACTACAAGTGGGTAGAATACAGAGATTTTTTTTCACACTGGAAGGCAAGCCTCTGATTTTGCATTTTCCCCCTTATATGAGATTAGGTTTTAACAAAAATCTACCGTCAAACACTTGGATAAAAAACTCCAGACAGACAATGCCCCTTTTACCCACTTAGTAAATGCTGGAAACAACATCCATAACTCACTAAATTAATTTACTAATCCATCAAATATTGATTTACACAGTATTTATAAGATAAAATGAGCCCTTTTGCAGCACAGAGCAGGAGCGAAGGAAAAAATGAAGTTTCTGTTTTAACAGCACCTCCCAGCTCTGGAAGCATCGCCCCTCCTGAGCGACAGAAAGCACATTTTTCCCAACACTGACATTCACATGTTAAATGCTGATCACAAACCAAACTACCTGCAAGACTTGCAGAGCATCAGACAACTCAACACAGGCACTTTGAAGGAATTCCTGCCTCAAGAGCCCAGCAAAACTGAGCAAGACACTTTCTGTCCAGCTCTAATCACTCTGGAAAATAAAGCTGCACTCTGTCTCCTGCTGGTCTAGAAGGCACCATGAAGCAGATTCTAAAATTAAATTAAATTAATTGGAACCAATTTCTTAATTACACCAACTTCAGCTGACCTATTTATAAAATCCGGGGATGATATTAATAGCCTTGATTTTCAAGTTCCTGAGGGATTTGAAATTTTAAACAGCTCTTTGACCTACAGTGCAAAGCTGCCAGTGTCCTCAGTTTTCCCAAGTTTCTTTTAATTAAGAAATTAACAAATAACATTTCAGTGCTTTGGCTGTACCCAAAAATAAGTGCAACAATCCTCTATTACAGGCCAGTTTTAAGTCTGGCTTTAGATGAAGAATTAATTTGATCTTCATATACTTACATGTAGAAGAAAATGTATATTGTCTCCTTTTAAGTACTGCATTTGCCATCAACTGTACTTCCTACCAATCTCTACAGCAAATATATAGTAAAAAACGGAGGAAATTATTAAATCTTTAGTTGCTGGACAAGGATAAGCATCAAGTTTAATGGTGTTTCATAAGAGCCATTCCAAAGAGCAAACTAAACCCTGTGTATCACAGAACTCTGGTCTCCAGTCTACCCAGTGAAGTGTTCAGGTTTTTCGGGAAAGTGCTCGTGAGAGGAGAGGCCAGCGCTGCCAATCTCAGCAAAACAGCCTTAGGATAATAACAGATAATGATGCAGAAGCCTTTTTCTCCAACGAACAGCCCATTCCTCCAAGTTTTCAGCATGTAATTTTGCCTCTTTGAAATCCCTGCATGAGAGCAGCTCTTCTGAAAGGGCCAACACCACGGCTAATGGGGCTGGAGCATGCTAAGAGCTGTCAGAGGAGCAGGAGGAGGAAATGTTCCATAATTGTCACTTCTCTCAGGTATAATGTTATCAGCAGCACTGCGAGAACACAACGTTTCAATTATACTATTTTGCAATCACACGCCGAGATGACAAGAACAGTTAAGTTATAATCAGTTACGAAACAGGGGGTTTTTTTCCAACAAGAACTTTTTGTTCTCAGGGCAGGTAACCATTTACTTCTTGAGAATGAGACACATCACCTCCAAGCAGCAGCTGAAGCCAGGTGACAGCTAATGGCCAAACCCAATGGAGTTTGGTGAAGAAATCTGCTGCAAGAGACACGGACACTTCACATTCTCCCACCTGCAGTGGTCACTCCTTTTTGGAACCAAAAACCTGGCATATTCTCCCTGTTTCCATGGCTGGATTTTATCTTTCTCCACTGCTTCCTGACATCCTCAACATCAACACTGCTGCACTCAAAGCTCTTCCAGCCATCAATCACTTCTTTATAACCTCATCCATCTTGTCAGCCCTGCAGGCTCACCTTTATCCAAGTGTTTTTCCAGCTTCTTTCAATCCTGACTTGCATTTTTCCCCTCCACCACTACCAATTGATCAAGCTCCCTCACAGTTTTTCCAACTTTCTTATTCCAGCTGTGCCACCTGGCCCATTTTCCTAAAACCACCTCCACATGGAGGATAAAAGAAAAGCCAAGCCCAAAGCTCCAGCCATCAGCACCACATCTCTGCTGGACCAGCTCACTCTGGATGAACATTGACTGTTCTGGGGAAAGCTCTGGCTGCACACACCAGCTCTCAGCAAGAGCTGCTGCAAACAGACACATCAACAAGGCTCAGCTCAGAGATTCCTTCGGTATTTCAGGCATTATTAATTCAGGGCCATTAACTGCACCCCAGAACTGCTCCAGAACACCAGGAAAGGGCCTGCACCTGCTTGGATTCAAAAGCTTCCAGTTTCTCCTGAGAGGCTGGAGAAAGCAGCATCGAGCTGTTCTTGGAATAAGTGAAGGCTCATGTCACAGCTGCCACCTTTGTATTTAGCACAACTAAAAGGACTTTTCAGTTGAAAAACTGAAAGATTCTAGAACTAGAAAAGTACCTCTGGTGTGACCTTTCTTTCAGGTCCAACAAGATCTTGCCACTTCTTGCAGCAACCTCACCTTTCTTGCACAACTCTCAACTGAGGGACCAGCCTGACATCACATGCTACAAAATCAAAGGAATCACAGATTTAGCTCCAATAACTGCAATCCTCTCTGAATGCACCCTGCCTTCATGTCAGAGTGCAGGAAATTTAATTCAGGTTGTGGTACTGCAGGATGTTCTAAGGCTCTCTCACTGATCTGTGATGACACTGAGGGGTCTCCTCTATTTTGATCCAATGCTACTTCCCCTCTCCTTGCCTGTTTTCATGCTACTCCTCTACCTAAAGTCTGAAAGGAACATAAGGAAGAGGAAAAACAGAAATTAAACAAGCAGTTCATAAAGCTTGGAAAAGAGGAACAAGAGTTATAAAAATAAATGAGAACAAGCTTAGCAAAAAATATTTCAAGGTTTTTTCATTACAGATGCCTCTGCATGCTGCTAATTCTGTTCAACACACTTTCAATCATTTTTATTTTTTTACTTACCAGTGGTACAAGTAATGAGAAAGAGAAAAAAAATGACAGAAAGAGAATTAAAAATGAAAAAAGAAACAAAAACAAACCCACAAAATTAATGGCAGCCACTTTTTAAAAAACGAAAGCCACTAAACACTGTTATACAAGGATTTCATTTCTTTTCTTATATTTTTTTTGAACAAACAAGACCATGACTGGTATTCACAGTCCTGTATGAGGGCCCTGCTCTTTAGAATATTGCCAGGAAGAAAATTTAGTGGTGGAAGTAACAACTGCAAAGGTACTAATATGAATTTACAAAGATATTATGAAGATGACAACAAGAACTAGACTTGTACAGTCCAAATTCATCACTTTCTATGGAGGAAACTGTGACCAAGCTTAAAAAAATGTTATCACTGCCAATAGGTTTTATGGGAAATACAGATATAGGTAATATGGATATGGAGATAATATGGATATTGGGTATGTTTGCTTTTAAAAGTAGCCAAGAACACTTCAGTGAATCCTTTAACTACTCACACACAGAGCAACAGCACCTTTTGATGAACAGAGACAGCCAAGCATGAGAGAAACACGACACAAGGTCAAACAAGAACAACTCTTGGTTAGATTATCCTCATCCTCTCAAATCTCATTCTACCAAAATCCTTCAAGAAAGCAGAATCCTTCAGGGCTTGGCTATTACCAAAGAAGTTGAATTCAACACCTTCCATTTGGGCATTCCTTAACAGATGCACTGTGGTGATTTCAGCACAACCATCAGGGTTATTCCAAGTGAAAGAAAATCCAATTTTGCACTCAATGGGACCAGCAGGCATTCAGCTCATCCTGGCCCATTCAGCTCATCCTGGCCCCTGCCAGAGAGCACAGCCCTCAGCTGGCCACCAGCACCACTGATGCTACAACACAAAATAAATCCATCAACTGGTTTCACAGCATAATTACAGTAATAACAACGATCAGATCTATTTTCATTAGACTAGATAAAAATGAATTCATTAAGCAACCAATGAAACATGTAAAAAGCTGGACTGCTGGGCCCCAGCCTGGCCCTGCTCCTGCCTGAGTTATGACTTGAGCAAATCAAACTGCAATCTCAGTTTTCCAGACATAAAGGGATCATTCAAATCCTCCTGCTCATCAGAAGCAGCCAGTGTTACACTGTCAAGCACACATTTCACAACCAATTTCCACACCACAGAGCTCAGTTCACAGCTGTGAGGGCCTGGGAGGAGAAGAATTAATAAAAAAATAAAATTAAAAAAAAAATTAAAAAAATAAAAAAAACCAACATTTTGCATTCTGATTCTTTCCAAGAAATGTTCAAGGGTTCCCTGGGATCCAGCAGGAATTTGCACCTCTCAGAACTCACCGTGATGACATCCAGGATGCTGAGAAGGCTGTGGACGCTGTCCCCTGCCAGCACCTCCTTCACCACCACTTCTGTTCCATCCTGCAAGCACAGACACGGGATTACTGCAGGCTCACAGCTGCATTTTGGCAAATTAGGTGCATTTCAGAAAATGCAGATGCTTCTTTTCTCTCTGCTCTGATGGAAACGTGCTAACTCCAACCACAGAGTTTTAAACCAGCGTTCCAAAAGTGATAAATTAAAAGAAACAAGCCAGTTTTGTGCAGGGGAGTTGTGACCTGCTTGTCTTTGCTGTGTAAGCACCAACAAAACAAAGTTTCCTTCACTCTGAGGCAGAATGAGCTCCCTTTATTGAGGGATTACCTGTCAAGAGGTTGTACAAAACAGGAGCAGCAAAATGTAAACATATACAGAAATCAGCAAACTTGGCAAAATTTCCAAACACAAGCCCACATTTTAAGCCATGGGAAAACTGCTCGCATATGAAAGTCAAATTCAAAGTTCAGTCAGGAAGAAGACAAAAATTAAAAATTTAACCCGGCAGAAGGGATCACAAGGGCTGGTGTTCAACGTTTTAAGACTCACACAGCAAACAAAGCACCATTCTTTTTTCCCTGTCCACCCAAAAGTGCATCTGACTCTTCCACCTCCCAGGCAAACCCACTGACCCCAGCTGGACTGTTCTGAGCTGAGCTTGGTCCCTCCTGCTCTCTGTGCCAGTTCTCTTTCTGTAATGACCTTTCCAAAGGTGAACATTCCCAAGCCCACCTTGCACCCTGTTCTCCCTATCAATAACTCCTGTGTGAGGATATTTCCAGCTGCCTCAGCAGCAAGTTCTGCTCTCTCATCCAAGACACGAGGTGCAAACCTTGATCTTCACAAATACCACAACCCCAAAGAGCTGGGATTAATCCCTCCTAAACCACTGTGATTCACATGTCTAAGTCTAATCAATGCTTAATGATTCATGCCAGCCAATACATCTGCTGTGCCAACAGATTTCTCCCAGGAAGTGCAGAGCAGCACGTTCTTACACTTTCCTGGATGCAAACTTCCAGCTTTCCATCCTGCACCACGTAGATGCTGTTGTCCGGCTGCCCGGGACGGAAGATGTACTCGCCCTCGTGCAGCTGCACGAAGAACATGTGCTTGCACAGCTCCAGGAACAGGGGCTTCTCAAAGTGCCCAAGGACCCTGCAGCAAAGAAAATGCAAAGGGAAAACCGAAAATCAGCACAGTCCTTGGAAAATCCTTCCTAAATTAGCAAAGCCCCAGGCACGAGGAGCAGAGGAAGCACAGAGGGGCGGCTGCAGGGTAGAGGGAGCCTCGAAGAGCTCCCCAAAACAAAGGTGTAAGAGCAGAGTGAAACACAGAACTGTAAATGCTGGTTCTTTGGAGGAGCCCTCCAAGCAATGCCAGCAGGCTCAGAAGGAAGTGCAGCCAACCTTCCTCCAGCAAACACCAGCATGGGCTCTGACGTGAAGAAAAATAAAAACCTGCAAGATTCACACACTGCATGAGAAAAGTTACCCCATGGAACTTCCTCTTTTAGAGCAGCTGCCCGGTCCATGGAAGCAGGACATGGGAGAAGCACTGAAAACAGAGGGAACAGCTCCTCTCATCTGTGTGGAACTGCAAGTTTGGAATACTCCATTTCCTGCAGGTACCGTGCACCTGGACTCCTGTCAGTCACTGCCAGGCTCTTACACCTGATCCCTCTGCACAGAGCTCCAACAGCTCACATTTATCAGGATCAATCCATCAAATCCTACTGCAACATCAATTAGTCATAGGAGATCATAATTCACAGCAGCAAGTTCAGCTGATTTAAATAGCATTTTTAGTTGACAATGTATGACCTTCAGGACTAAATTATATCACAACTGGGAGAAGAAATGAACATCCACAAGCAAATCCAAAATTACTGATTGCAAGATCTCCTCCTCTGTGCTGTGTCAGCAAATTTAACCCCTTGCTGAAGGGGCACAAAGATCATCCCTTCTTAGTCTGCCAAAGAGCTGTGGGGATTAAGCTGACTTTGATTTATTTGCAACCTTTTCAGGCAGAGAAGTAAAAGATTCTACAGCTGAGGGAGCTGTCAATATGGTATCCAATTAACATTTACCAATAATGATGCTTTCCTGTACAAAAAAAATTGTCTGAAACAGCCTAAACAGAAGTTTTAGAAGCACAAAATCTGTTCATGTTAGAACACCTCCATTAGCGCTATTCCCAAACTGAGGCAAAAAACCTACTTGCTTTTCCCCTCCATCTCTTTTTTTTATTTTTAAAACAAACTCAACTATTTTCTTAGTGTTTCTAGGAAATTCAAAGTCATTTATTCTGTCCTAATGCTCAGATGAATTTCAGTCAACTCCCTCAGGATTCTGACCATGCAATCATCAAACCCAAGATTTGACATAAATTTGCAAATATTTACATCTCTTGAACCTCCATCAAAACCAAACTCCAAACTCCTCTTTCCATTTAACATTACCTGACATTTTTAAGCATGTACAGGACTTCTGATGGCAAATGGGAATTCTTGACATCAAATTCAGTCAGATCTGCCTCTAGCAAAGAGGGAGGGGGTTCTTTCCTCTGCAGAGTTGGACATTCCTTCTTAATACGCAGAATCCTACAGAGGAAAACAGAAGCTCAGGATGTTCCCTCATTTGTACTAACAGCAAATATTAAATTTGTACTAATAGGAAATATTAAATAAGTATATAGTAAATAGTAAAAGTTCACCATCCCAAGTTGAACATTATCAATTAGCTAAACCATTCCACCCTCCTGCCTTTCTTCACCAAAACCATCCCAGCTCAGCAATCCTGCCAGCTGATCCACAGCTGACAGGACTAGGAAAACTACCAGCTGCAAAAAAGGGCTCTGCTAGGGGTAGGTTCCACACCAGAAAAAAAAAAACAAACAAACCAGTCTCCATGAGAGGAATTTTTCCCTTTCCAAAACCCCAAGTACCTTTTCGCTAACGATAAGACTTTTGCCCGTTTCCGCATCCTTTGGCGAGGCACGGTGTTCCCAACCAGAGAGTTTGGAAGAGTCGTAACCTGGGAGGAAATAATGAAAGCGACAACAGTCACTAAAACCCAAAAGCAAAAAGAACCAACCCTGCTGAGGCTCAAGCAGATTTCCCAGCCATCAGAACACGAGCAGAGTGAAGAGCTCAGATCTTGGAGGACAGGAGTATATACTTCAGATCACTTCCTTTCTATAAGGCAGATAGAGTATATTTTGATTTTACTAAGCAGTTACCACTGTGGTGATGGATGGTAGAGGGGACAGACTCCCAGCTGTGCTTCTCACTCAGGAACACTCAACATCAGGAAGAGGAGGAAGGCACTGATCTGTTCTCTCTGGTGACAGGGACAGCACCCAGGGCACGGCTGGAGCTGGGCCAGGGGAGGTCAGGCTGGAGATCAGGGCAAGGTTCTTCCCCCAGAGGTGCTGGGCACTGCCCAGGCTCCCCAGGGAATGGTCCCGGCCCCGAGGCTGCCAGAGCTCCAGGAGCGTTTGGCCAGCGCTGCCAGGGATGGACAGGGTGGGGTTGTTGGGGGTCTGGGCAGAGCCAGGGGTTGGATTCAATAATCCTTGCAGGACCCTTCCCACTGAGGATATTCTGTGATTCTATCTGGCTGGGATGCTGGCAAACCAAAGCTCCTTCTAGCTTTTCCTAGTTCCCAGGTGCCACCCTCTGGAGAAACACCACAACTGCCACACGGAGGAAACTCCTCATTAGGTTCTTTTCAAACAGTCCCAGTTCTCCATTTGTTACCCAAATAGCTGAATCCCTGTAAAAAGCTTCTGTCGCAAAAGAAATTTTTAATTAGTTTGGAGGGATTTTTAACTTGAAAGTAAAATCTTGGTATGTTATCAAAAATCCATGAAGTGCAATCCAGAGCAGTTTGGGTGTAACATTCTATGCCTTACTCGGGAAGAAAAGCAAAAAGTAAGGCCTAAACCCCAAACAAAAAACTACCTGAAATTACTTTCCCATGTGGAATTCTAAGCATCCTTTACTTAAGTGAGTTACATATAAACAGCTTGGTTAAAAATTATTAAAATTATGAAGCTGCACATGAAAATTGTGAAAAATATTAAAATTATGAAGTTCCACACACATGATTTCCTCTCATTGAGGGCTTTTTTGCTAAGTTCTATGTAAAGGCTGACCTGCTATGCAAGATTCAGGGAGTAACCACCACCACCACAATGAAACAGAGCTCTAGAACTAAATATTAAACCCACCAGTGTCTAATTAAGTCCAAGTGTTTGAATTCACCTCAACCAAGTGTGGGAGGCAGGGGCTGGGGCAGTTGACAGGAGGAAGTGTTCCTCAGCACAGGCTGACTAACCACAGTTACTTCCCTGTACCTTATTTTTCTACAGATGTTGTGCACACCTGGACTTGGCAGGACAGGGAACAGACAGAGAGGGTGGGCAGGCCCTGGCCCAGGGTGCCCAGAGCAGCTGGGGCTGCCCCTGGGTCCCTGGCAGTGCCCAAGGCCAGGCTGGACAGGGCTTGGAGCAGCCTGGGACAGTGGGAGGTGTCCCTGCCATGGCAGGGGTGGCACTGGATGGGATTTGAGGTTCCTTCCAACCCAAACCAGTCTGGGATTCTGGGATATTTAAACAATCATCAGCTCCATACAGGAGTTAGATATTCATTGATTTATTCTACCCTCATTGGCTGCAAATGTTTTTCAAAGAGGAAAGGTTTGGCCAGAAAGAGAA
>VZTX01009678.1:0-10934 GCA_013400915.1 Pardalotus punctatus
ATGGCACAGCTCCCCATGGCACAACTCTGGCACAGTTCCCATCACGTGGCTCCCCAATGGATCCGTGTCACGGCTCCCTCCCCATCACAGGGTCCCCTCTCCATCACTCAGCTCCCTCCTCATTTCATGGCTCCCCACCACAGCCTCCATCCCCATTTCATATCCGCCCGTTTCCCTCTTCCCCGTCGCACAACTCTGTCTCCGTTGCATGACTGCCATCGCACTGCTCCCTCCGCACCTTCTCACCAATGCACAGCTCCTCATCACACGCCTCCCTCCCCGTGGCACAGCTCCCTGCCCACTCCATCCTCATTCCTCATTTCCCCATGGCACAGATCCCTCTGTGTTTCTTGGCTGTGGCACAGCTCCCTCCCCATGGCATGGCCCTGTCCCCGTTTCCTCCCCACTGCACTTCTGCATCAAACACCTCCTTCCCCAGTTCCTCCCCATCACACAACTGCATCCCCAGTGCACAGCTCTCACACCTCCCCACTGCACACCCCTGCATGTTCCACACCTCCCTGTCAGGAAAATCAATCCACAAACGCCAGAGGTGTGTGTCCAAAAAGGAGACAGAGGAGTCCTGTAACTTTATTCATGAATAAAGGGAGAGGTCATGGGGTTTTCATCCCCACTGCACACCCCTGTCTGTTCCACACCTCCCCACTGCACACTCCCTTCCCATTTCAGACTCCCTGGCCATTTTACACCTCTCCCCCCATTCCACTCCCCCCAGAGCTGCTGCAGGAGGCTCCCCACACACCCCGCAGCCCCCAGTGCCGGCGGGTGCCCCCTCCCCACAGAGGGTTCAGGTGTGCCCAGTACCCACCCTGCCACCACCAGTGTCATTCTCCACTTCACACCCCGCATCTGTCACCAGCCTCCCCCGGACCCTCCCCGGGGTGCGCGCCCGCAGAGGGTCTCTGGTGCCAGGAGCGTGCCAACACCCCCGTGGTGGCCCAGGGGGTGGCGGGGACAGCGTGCACACGTGGTGGGGACAGGGCTGGGATAGCCGAGGATGTGCCCGGAGCGGCCCCTCCGGCGCGAGCAGGGACCCCGCCCGCTGGGGTGACAGGACCGTGCTCCCCCCGACGGCGGCAGGCGGCGGGGCCAGCTGGCCGCGTGCACAGCAGATGTCACCCCGAGCCACCCTCTGCCGCCCCGGCCCCCGGCACCTGGTGCCCACCGGCCATCTGGAGCCGGCCACATCCCCGGGGACGATGCTCAGCCGCGGCCACGGCGTCCATCCCGGGATTCCGGGGCCGAGCGCTGCTCCCCGGCGCCGGGAGGGACGGAGGGGAGGGGTCAGTCCAGATGTGCCATCACAGCTGGGAGCTGTGACCCGGGTGCGCCGCAGCCCTGCCCGCCCACGGACCCCCGGCCCCGGCTGCGGGGCTGCTGCCATGGTCCCCAGGGCAGTGGGCTGTCCCCAAGCTGCCACCACGGGTTCTCACGTCCCTCCCAGCCGGGTGTGAGCCCCGCAGCCCGAGCCGGCGGGAGGGTTTTCCGCCTGCTCCCCCCTGCCTCGCTCAGCTCGGTGATTAATTATGGATCCAGCAGAAAGCTTTTATTGCGCTGGAGTTTACTTGTGGCACATCCGTATTTATTAAAGAAAAAAAAAGGAAAGTAATTACTGGGGTGGTGTAAACACCACAAACAGCGCTGGGCTGTGGGAATGCTCAGGGTGAGCGCTGTGGCTCACGACAAGTTCATCCCAGTGCTCTGGGGTGGGACGGGACCGGACGGGGCAGGACGGGATGGGATGGGATGGGATGGGATGGGATGGGAGGGGATGCGATGGGATGGGATGGGATGGGATGGGATGGGGTGGATCCATGGGAGCTTCCACTGCAGTGCTGTTTGGGGCAAAGATGCAGCACGGCAAGGTGGGAGCCTGTCCATCCCCACTGGAACACCCCAAAACCATGGGAAGGGTGTCCCTATCCCCATCCTGCCCCAGCCCAAGGCGGGACAGAGCTGGAGCACATGCCATGGTCCCTGGTGGCCACCCAGGAGGGTGTTGTAAACAAGGGGCAGTGAAATGTTTGATCTTCATCCATCTGCTGGCCCCTAATCCCCCACCCGAGGCCCTTGTGCCTCATCACTTCCCAGCCTCCCTAAGCTGCTCCCCGCCAGGCGGCGGAAGGTCAGCGCCGGGGCTGCTGGCCCTGTCCCCTGCCACACCCACGTGGCACCGGCACCACCACACGGCTGCCAGGGCCATATGGTGGCAGAAACCAGATTAAGTGTCCCCGTTTTGGGGGTTAACCCTGTGCTGCTGCTCCCATGGCGGGATGGCACGAGGCAGGGGCAAGGTCTCCCTCTTCCCCTCGTTTTCCTCCCTATTTCAGAGGTGCCCCCTTTCCTGCATCCCTCCCAGAAGGAGCATCCGCTGCTGGAGCCGCTGCCCACACCCGGCAGGGCCTGGTCTGTCCCCAGGGGCCTGTGGGGGACACGATTGCCATGGGGACTCCCCAGGGACGGGAGCAGCTCGGAGCTGCTCGCCGTGAAGTGGAGCTGTAAGTGGCTCCTGCGTCACGTGGTGAGGATAAGTGCAAAATGGCCCTATTATGATAATTGCCCGGAATTATGATTGATGGAGATTAGCTGCTTATTTGAGGAAATGGCAGGCGCACGTGTGACACGGGCAGGCTGGGGACAGCCACCAGGGCACGGGGGCACAGGCACAGGGCACGCTGGGATGGCTTCGGGAATATTCCTATGGCACAAACACTCACTGCCATCCCACGAGCTGCCACATCCCCGGGCGTGTGCCACCACACAGGGACATTGGGTGAAGTGTGGCAGGAGGAGGAGATGGGTCAGTGTGACCCACTCACACCCTGTCCTGCCCCATGGAAGGCTCCTGGTGTCTCCTGCCAACTCCATTAAAGACATCCCTGATTAGGGGTTAAACCTGTTAACCAGGGAAGGCCGTGGCTCCCTGTGTGCTCCCGGTGCCTGCCCGGGCGGTGCCGTGGGGCTGGGGAGGGCAGTGGGGAAGCCCCACCACCCCTGTGGCTCCCAATGAATGTGGCTCCGAGTAAATAACTTATTTTGGGAGACAATGAGCGGGAACTTGGCTGGCTCTGGGCTGTTCCTGCCTCCTGTCCGGCCATTCCCATTGGTGTCCCTTGGCCTTAGGGACCCTCCAAGGTCATTGACACCAGGAGCATCCGCGCTGCAGTGGATGCTCAATCCACATACCCAGTTCTCCCTTCAAACAGGAGGAATTTTAGGAAGAAAAACCAGAAAATCAAGGTTGGCTGCTATGCCGACGTCTGGCCAGGATGGAGTCATGGCACGACTGAACCGCCGGGGCCAGGATCTCGGCACGAGGTGGGGATGCTGTGTTGCACAAGGCTGAGATGGCCGTGACGAGCGACACGTGGCCAGAGGGCACCCCAAAACCCCCCACCCATCACCAGAAGTCCCTCCTCCGCTCTCCCCTTCCCAATTTCCCGGGCCCCCCTATGCAGCAGACGGATGCTGGGTAAGAGGTGTGTCTGTGGGAGCCGTCCTCGCCACGCAGCATCGCCGGTCTGCGGCGCCGCTTGCCATCCCTGGGATGGGCTTTCCCGGCTGGGCTGGGGGCACGAGTTGGGACAGACGGGGCTGAGCCTCTCCATGTGATGCCGGCTCCATGGACAGGCTCCGGAGCCCGCGCCGAGGGACGAGGACATCGCCCAGCTGGCCTTGGCGAAGGGAAGGGGTCCCTGGTGGGTCCCCGCCACCGGGCACGGCAAAGCCAACTCCTTTCTCTGCGTTCTCCCCTTTTCCTCCCCCCATTTGGCATTTGGCAGCGGAGCCGTGGCGGCGGCTGGGGCGCGCGGTGCTGGGGAAGGGCTGCCAAGCCTCGGCAGCCCCCCGCGGCCCCCCGGCCCCCCGTGCCAAGGCTGGTGGCTGGCAGAAGGGCTGCCTGCGCCTGGCAGGGCTCCGTCAGCTGCGGGAGGATCCCTGTGCCGCGCTCGCTGCCAATTTCCCTGCGAGCTGGCACCGCAGGCGGCTCCGGAGGCACCGGCAGAGAAGGCTGGGGAGGACGGATTGTGAAAGGGAGAGAGGAAAAAAAAAAATAATGGACACATGCCATCGCTGGAGCGGCGAGGCTGCCAAAACGCCAGCAGGCAGCGGGGGCCAAAACCTGCCGGCGGCGGAGAGGAGGGTCTGGCAGCGCGTCCCGGCGCGGGCACATGGAGGACGGGCAGCGTGGAAGAGGCACGGCGCGGACGAGGCAGGACGGGCGGCAGCCGGAGGAGCTGGAGAGGAGAGAGGTATTTGCCTTCGTTTTCCAGGGTGTGCGTGTGCGTGCATGTGTCTGTGCCGGGCTCTGCATCCCGGCCGGCTCCGCTCGGCGCAGGCTGCCCGCGGCCTCCCCGGCCATCCCGCCATCTCCTGCCTGGCCATCCCGCCATCTCCTGCCTGGCCTGGCCCACAGCCCTTCCCTGCCTGCACCGCAGCCTGGCCCGGGCAGCCGCAGGCTCAGGGTGCCGGCCGGGCTCGGCCGGGGGCTGCACGGAGGCTTTGCCGCACGCGGGGCCGGCCAGGGAGGTTGTGGCTTTGTGTGGTTGGGCTTTGTCTGCCGGCGGCGGAGGGGCCGGAGCCAGCGGGGCTGCAGGAAGGGAGGTGTGAGCCAAAGTCCTGCCGCCAGCAGCGCTGGCACGTGGGACATGTGCCCTGCTCCCAGCCCGGGGCTGCCGCAGAGCAGAGCCCCACCAGGGCTGGGGGAAAGGGGGAAAGGGAGGGCGGGCAGAGAGCCCCGGCATCCATCACCGTGCTGGGGAGGAGGAGGAGGGAAGGACAGGATTGCAGGACCAGGAAGCTCATGGTTCCATGGTCATAACCTGCGCGATGCCGGGGTCATGGCCACAGGGTGCTGGGTGAAGGACACGGGGTGTGAGTGGGTGTTTGTGTGGGTTGGGGGTGTGTGGGGGAGTGAGGAGCCTTGGGGAGGGGGTTGAGGGTGCAGAACAGAGGCTGGTGCTGCCGTGTGCCTGTCTGGGTCACAGAGCCTGCCCGGGGTGCAGCAGCAATGTTGGAGCCATTCCCAGGCTGGGAACACCTTGGCATCACCACTCCACGGGCACCATGGGAAGTGGCTGGCAAAAGGGTCCCCAAGCACCAAACCCGGCCCGTGCCGGGGGAAGGAGATGGCACTGAAGGGAAACAGGGAGGCTGGCAGTCCGAAATCTCTCACCTGCTGCTCTGCACACCTGAAGGACCCTGGCTGTGCCCACCAGCACCCCTGTGGGAAGGGGTGCCCACTCTGCACCAATCCCAGCAGGACAAACCTCCCTCAGCACCCATCACCTGCAGGAGCCAGGGCACAGACCCTAGCGTCCAGTTTCAAGGGCATCAGCATCTCCCTGGGAGCAATGTGGAGTGAGGCAAGAGATGCCTCATCCCATCCCATCCCATCCCATCCCATCCCATCCCATCCCATCCCATCCCAAAGCTCCAGCATCACTGACTGGACTGGTTGGCACCTGGCCACCCCGACTCTGAGCTGGAGGAGCAGCTCTGCCCATTCCTGCATCAGATATTGGGATTAAACGCAGTGGCCTGCTGCAGCCTGGTCCCCAGCCAGGCCAGAGAAGGATCCTCCACCTGGATGGCATCACCACAGCCTTTCCACCTCCCGTCGTTCACCGGAGGATGAAGCCCCTCCACTCCTGTCCCGCGCTGCTCAGTGCAGGGCCAGGAGGGCAGGAACGCTCCCCGTGTCACGGGATGATCCCCCCCTCTCCCCCTCTCCCTCGTTTTCCTCCGTATTTCACAGTTCCTGCTTCCTGCACAAGGCAGGGGTCTCCAGGGACTCCAGCCAGATGTTCTCTGCAGCACACCACATTGCTTTCCTAATGAAATATTCATGGAGCCTCTCCGCCTCTTGCCATGAAAGCCTTCTGCAGCTCCCAGCCATGGAAACGCTGCGCAGGCAGCATTCCTGCAAAGCTCCCGGCCCCCTGCTTCCCGCTCGGCACCTCCACCTTCCTCTTCCTCCTCCCACCAGCGGGGCTGGAGCGGGGCTTTGTCCCCTCTCGCCTTGCAGGTGAGGCAACACCAAGGGCACAGCCAGAGCCACATGTGGTGTCCCCACACGGCTGTCGCCCATCCCGAGGAGGGTCCCTCCGTGGCTGGGAGAAGGGGACAGGTGGGTACAGATCCCGGCGTGGGGCACGGAGGGGTCTCACCAATCCCCTGCCCATGCCGTCTCCCGGTGCTCGCCGCTCCCGCCGGCTCCCAGCCAGCCCGCGGCATTAGCGATGCTGTGCACTATAATCCAATTAGGTTGTTTATGCAAACA
Organism: Pardalotus punctatus; assembly: GCA_013400915.1. NCBI lineage: Eukaryota > Metazoa > Chordata > Aves > Passeriformes > Pardalotidae > Pardalotus > Pardalotus punctatus. The sequence continues at coordinate 6,302 of VZTX01009678.1, forward strand.
ATCAGGTTTTATGTTTTGGTAAAAAGCTTAAATAACCTTAATCAAAGCGAAAGACCTGAAGCTATCGCCGGCGGGGGCTGTGGGTTGGTGGGTGGTGGGAAGGACTGCCTGCCTGGCCGGTGACCCCCTGCCTGGCTAGTGACCCCCTGCCTGGCCGGTGACACCCTGCCCAGCTCACCAGCCCCAGGATCTCTGGGGGCTCAGCACCAAGGGCCACGTGGGATGTGCTCTGCTCCATCCCAGAACTGCTACTGGAGGGCCTGAGCTGTTCCGCTCGTGCTGGGGGCTCCTGGCTCCTTTCACTGTCACACCCAGCAAGCCCCAGCCTGGCTCGGAGATCCTGGGACCTCTGTCCCTAAATGTGGGAGCACTGTGGTGTGGCATCACGCCAGGGGGATGCAGCCAGTGACTGATTCAGCACGCTGCTGCTGTCCCACCTCACATCACCAGCTCTGGGTGTTCCAACAGCCCTACAGCATCCCAGTATGGGGAGAAAATCCCTTCAGCTCCAGCTCGGGTCAGTGCGAGGTGACACAAGGGATTGTGCTGTGTCCCTGGGCCTGCCCGGGGATGGGCATGGCAAGATGGGGAGCAGGGCTGGCTCTGGAGGGCTGTGCCCATGGCGCTGCCTCCTGCACACCCCGAGATTCTGGAGGAGTAATAAGCTATGCATGTAGTGTAGAAATAAAACATGTTCTGCAGAACAAATGATGTTAATTTGCTGAGAGGCTCTGAAGCCGAGTATTAGCGAAATGCCTTGAGGGAGAGAGCGGCAGCTGTGCTGGAATTAATGGCAACGTGCCGAATTAGCACCGCTATGCATCATAGTCAGAGGGAAAAATTACCGGAGAGATGAGGAAAACAACCCCCTCCGTGTGCCAGCCCCGACCCCGGGGCACGCTGCTGAGCGTGGCCGGTGTGGCAGGTCCTGCTGCCCGTGGGATGCCCTGGCCCTGCCTGGGCACACCATGGCTCACTCCGAGCCCAACAGCCTCCCTTGCCAAGGTGTGTGTCCTCAGGAGTGCTCAGCATCCCCCTGGGATGCTGGCCATCGCTCCCAGGAGCTCTGCATCCCCCTGGACCAAACCACACCATTCCATCCCACCCCGCTCACCGGGATCATCTCTTTCAGGATGTGTATCCCTGCTGCTCCCCCGTTCCTTCCCCTGCTTTCCGGGGTGTTATTCATCTCCTTGTCTGTTTATTCCTTCTCTTCTTTCCCGGTGGTTGAGCGCCTAAAGTCTGTAGCTCCTCATTGATTCCTAACAGTGCATCTGGTTTACGGCTCTGCAGCCTCCTCCGGAGCATCCGTCTTCCTCCCCCGCCGCCTTCCGCCCACCTCGGCATGGCCCGGCTGCCGGGAGCACGCTGCGGATCGGGCATCACCTCCTAATGGATGCTTCCAGTAAATTCCACACCTCTGATGAATATTTAACACCGACATCCATCTCTGCTGGTCCCACGGGGCTGCTGGGTCTCATGGGAAGTTTGGTTTAGCCCTTGGGTGGCTGCATCCCAGCCCGTGCAGATGGCAGGGAGCAGTTATCCCAGCGGAGACTGGGACTGGTGACATCCTGAGCCAGTATCCCTGTGAATCCCTCATCATGACATGTGCCCGTCCCAGCCTGTGGCTGCTCATCCCCAACCTAAAACATCCCCAAATATAAAACATCTCCCTATTTGTCTTGTCACGTTTAACCTTTTATCCCGCTTTTCCTCTGCAGGTCTCAGTCCCATAGGAGCAGCCTCAGCCTGGCCCCGGATGCCGCTGTGCCACCCATCCCTGTTGTGGCACAGTCCAGGGGCTGTGGCTCCTGTGATGTGATGGATGTGGATGTGCCACCAGCCTGGTCCTTGCTGGGATGTGCCAACAACTGCTGAGCACCAAATCCACTGGGATGTGGCAAAGGGAATGGGATTTCCCCTGTGACCCTCCTGCAGTCATCAGGATTCACCATCCCCAGGGCTGAGGAAGGTTTATCCATCCAGAGGTTTATCCCTCCAGAGGTTTATCCATCCAGAGGTTTATCCATGCAAGCACCAGCACAAGTGGAGCTTTACTGAACATACCTAGGCCCTGCTGGCTTCCCTGGGGGGCCAGGATTCTGCCTGGGAAGGAGGAATGTGCTCCCAGCCATGCTCCAGACCATGGGAGCACAGAGCCTGATGCCAGCATCACCCAGAGGACCTGCATGGACACTCCGAGGGCTGTGCCAGGAGCTGCTTTGCTCACCTGCAGCTCCATCAGTGCTAATGCCAACCCTGCTTCCCCATGTCCTGGGGATGCTCCGGGTTGTCTGCCCCATCCCTACCCCACACCGCGAGCTCTGGGTGCACAGGGCCATCCCACCCTTCCATCCCCAAGGAACTGGGCTGGGAAATCTTGTGAGGGGGTTGGTTTTGGGGTGGGATGGGGGAGCTGGAAGAGGTTCTGGGGGTGCTGGGGTGCTGCGGGTGCCCCGTGCAGGCGGGAGCTGCCGGTCACTGCCAGGTTACGTCTGCCGGGGCACGCAAGAGTGACTCCAGATGCATTAGAAGTGCCGTGCTCCAATTTCAATTTCATCGTCTCACAATCATTTTCAGGCTCCTCTTAGTGCCACATTAACGAAGCCTGCTCGTTTGAATGCATAATTAGCCCAAGCATTCTACCTCGCTAATTTCGAAGCAAGGGGGGGGAGAGAAGGGGGGGAATTTGCATATTAATTTAGCAGAGGGAGAGAAAAACTGTTTACCACTTGCTTCTTGCTGTTGATCACAGCGGACTTAACTCTTTCCCGGGTGCCATCTGGAGCTGCGGAGCCGGCGCCCAGCCGGCACGTGGGACGGGCTGCAAAGGTTACACACAGCAATTAAATCCTCCCGACCACCCGGGCTGCCTTCGGGAGCTCTCTGGGAGCGCTGGGCTTGCAGCTCCCGGCAGCACGGGGCGGATGAAGGGCGGCTGAGGTGGAAGTGGCAGCTCCAAGGTGCCCCCCAGCCCTCCTCCCCGTGTGGTTCCAGGCTGAAAAGTGCCATCGTCAGCTCCCTCAGGGTGGCAGGGTCCCATCCCAGGTCTGTCCCTGCCATCCTTGGCAAAGCCAGGAGAAGGGATTCCCAGCAGTGTCATCCCTCCTGCCTGGGTGCCTGGGTCCACTCTGTCACTCTCGGTGTGTCTCCTTCTAAGGGACACATTTGCCCTCATGTCTCCCTGATTTTTAACACTATCCACCCATAATATAATGTTGGATGAGCATGTGCCATCCCCAAAATCCCTTTGCAGCGGGAGTGTCCCACAGCATCGGTGTTCATGGGGTCCCCACAGGTGCTGCACACACTGAGCACCCAAGGACCAGGGTGGGCAGCCTGTCTGAGCACTGACAGCTCATTACAGCCCCCCAAACACCATCTCCCTTTGTTTGGGAATCTGTGGGCGTCTTGAGCCAAGGTTGGAGGTAATTTGTCTGTCTCCTGCAGCGGGCTGTCATCTCGCATCTGTGAGCCAGTTCCATTTGCACTGCCATTAAAAAGATCTCAGGTCTGACAGGTAGTAAAAAAAACATTAAAAAATAGCAACAGGATGTTGGGAATATCACGGGCTCATCGCAGCTGGACCACCCTCAAGTGCAGCTATCACTATGCAGGTATTGCTGGATTTGAGGGTGGTGGCAGCTGCAACAATCCTTATTTTGGCCTTTGGACATGTATCCGCAGGGATACCCCCTTTGCACCTCCATCCCAGCTCCCCAGAATGACTTCCTCACCGCTGGGGACCCCCTGCCCCACCATCCACCCTGTCTCGCTGGCTCGGAGCCATCCCAGTGCGTCACAGTGATTTGGGGACACCTCCATGCCCGGCATCCCTGCCTGACTCCCGCATCCCGGCCAGCACGGAGCGATGCACAGGGGGTTTATCCCGCCCCCAGCACCAGGAGCGCGGAGCTGCGGGGAAGGGGCACATCCCAAATGTGGGATGGGGTCTCCGGAGTGGCCGGAGTGGTGCCGGCGCTGCGGAGGAGCGCGGGGCTGGCTCGGAAAGGGTTAACAGTTGATTACAGCCTTTGTCTCCGCATCAGTGTACATAATGCGCCCGCATTTGCATACTGCAGTGTGCGCTCAATTAAAATGAACTTTTAATTTCTTCTAAGTAAATTACTTCTTCCCGCTACGTGACGCGCACAAAATGTCAGAATAATGGGAGAGCCTTAATGAGCTGGGAATGAGGGGCAGGGAGGGGAATGCTGGGGGCTCCGGCTCCCCTCTGGGCCACTCCTGCCAGGGGAAAGGATGGATCCTGCTCTCTTCTGCCTTCCCTGCTGGGCCACAGGACATCCCTGCTGCCAGGATGTCCCCTGGGCAGGGCAGGGGTCTTCACCTCCTCCCCAGCACCCCCTCCTGCCCGTGTTCCTGCAAGGAGCTGAGCTCTGGGGGTGCTGCCGGCATCCAGGGGTGTGTGGGGCACAGGGACATCCCTGCGAGGGCTCGAGTTCCCCAGGTCCTGCCCGCATCCCGGCACTCCGCGCCATCCCAAAAACGCTTCCCGGGGCATCTCCTTCCCAGAATGCCTCACGCCCCCCCAGGGACCCCCAGCCCGCTCTGTCCTTCCCACGGAGGATGCTCGGGCAGGGACACGGAGCCCCCCGGCCCGACCCTCCCG
>VZTX01009685.1:0-21628 GCA_013400915.1 Pardalotus punctatus
TGACCACGCCCCCATCTGGCCCCGCCCCATCTGCTCACTCCCCCCGTGCCGAGCGGGGCCGGGCGCTCCCCGCGATCCTTCAGGAGGGAATTTGGGAACCCCCCCGCCCTTCCCCGGCTTCCCCGGCCATGGAGCGAGCGGGGGGAGCAGCCCAAAGCCGGCCCCGCTCCCGCGGTTTGGCTGTGGGCGCATCGGGGGCTGCCCAGCCCAGCTCTCCCTGCCCCGTTTAATTACAGAATCAGGCTGGAAAAGACCTCCGAGGTCATCGAGTCCAACCTGTGACCGAACAGCACCATGGCGTGAAATGCCACATCTAGTCATTCCTTAAACACCTCCGTTCCTTCCTCTGCCGAGCCTAAAATCCCCTGGAAGCTGCAAACAGAGAGGATACAGAGTCATTCTCCTCCTCCAGAGGATAGAGTCATTCTCCTCCTCCAGGTACATTTTGGCTGTCAGGATGGAAAAGAGACTCCAAAGGTTCCTGTTTTCCACAGTTTTATTTCTGCACGACCCACCAGCTGCCCTCCATCCTCTTTTAACACCCTTGGAAAAACTCCCATCTTAAAGTGAATTATAATGTTCGGCAATGGGACTTTCTGCTAAGCATTGCATGGGAGTAAAAGCATGGAATCGTGGAGTGGCTTGGGTTGGATGGGGCCTTTAAAGGTCTTTTAGTCCAAAACCCTTGCAAGATGTTCAACCTATTTGCTCAGAGCCTCAGCCCAACCTAATCTTGAATGTTTCCAGGGATGGGGAATCCCTGTATTAACCCCCCTGTTAAAATCATGGAGCTGGGGTGCTGTTTGCCTCCTTCTGGAACGTTCCCTGGCGCTCTGGGAAGTGGAGTCAGAAGCACCCACGTAGCCCCGGGTTTGGCTGCGGCTCGTTCCGCTGGAATTCATCCCACAGTCCAAGGAACAGCCGTGAGTCACCGCTGTCATTTGCCATTCCCCTTCTCCAGTGGCTGCGATTGGGTTCGAGGCCATCCTGCCCCTTCCCGCTGCTCCGGGGAGGGGGAGTCGCCTGGCCCTGAATGACCCTGCTAAAATTGCCAGGACAGGCAGCACCAGCGCGAACCCAGCGACCCCAAAACCCTGAGTGAAGGGAGACTCATTTTGCAGGAGCTGGAAATGCGCTGTGAGTTGATCCAGCCGGCCCTGGGCAGGGCTGGGCTCTCCCCTTGTGCCCCAGCAGTGATAACCTTATCACACATCCCCGTGTCCTGGGGCACCCCAGCTCCCGGCAGTGCTGACAGATGTGGAGCGTTCACCACGGAATTCTGGCTTGGCCCTGCAGGTGGAGAAATAAAGATGTGGACAGAGGTGGCTCGAGGTGACCTTGGCACATGGATGTGCTCTGCCAGCCCGCTGGCATCAGTTGTGTGTCAAAAATGGGGCTGAGGAAACCTGCCTGGCTTAAAGGCAGCTGAAGGAGCAGAAAGCTGATGCCCAGAGTGGTTCTTTTCTGTCCCTAGAAGTGGGAATGTGCCAAGAGCAGGAGCTGGGTTTGCTTTTTGAAAGGCCAGGAGAAGGAGGGAAAGTCATTTATTTGGAAGAACAGCTGGGCTGAAACTCCAGGCTCCAACAGGCACCATGAACCTACATGTGGATCCAACTTTAGGACTTTTTTACCTGTTCCACATCCCTCCTTCACCCGTCAAGCCACGGGGACCAGCAGTGGCCACCCCACAGGCAGCCCTTTGCCATCTCCATGCATTCTGGTATATCAAACCCCACAGAGATATTTGAAAGTGCAGCAAGGGAAATAAAAGTGAAAATTGAGAACATTCAGGCAGTGTTTCGAGCCTTCACTTGCTTTTATTCTTCCTACTGCTTTTATTTCCTTTCCTCTGGGTTTGCTTTTCTCACAACATTATGCAGCCAGTAAAGTCATATTGAAATATTTCAGTGTCAGAAATGAGAATTTTGCGCTTTTAGTGCCTGAAATCAGCTCAGGGGATGGTTTGAGACAATCCACGGTGTGGCTGAGACCTGCACACCCGAGAGCCCTGGGAAGGTTTGTGCCAGCCCTCCGTGAGTCTGTGCCTGTCTTCACTAAAATTGCGGGATCTGAAGCCTGGTTGGAGGGACAATACAATTCCCAAAGTTTCCATGGCATTAATTTCTAGTGGAAGGTGTGGAATTCTAGTGGAAGGTGTCCCTTGGAATGCGATGATCTTTAAGGTCCCTCCCAACCCAAACCATTCTGGGGATCTGATGTTGCCCCTGATGGATCAACCCCCACCAGCTCTGGAATTCCTAGGGGTGTTTTTGGAAGGAGAGCATGGGGTGATAAGGCACAACATCCTTGGCTAAGCCCTGTCCCAAAGGGAAAACTCAGCTCTCATCCAGTGAGATGTGTCAGGGTGGCTCAGGATTCCTTCCCCCAGCTCCGAAGATGGTGACAAAAAACAGAGATTCCCTGTCTGTCCCTCACCAGCCCCTGGGTGGTTGCACAAGCTGCCTGCAGCCTCCTGCTCCATCAGCTTTCCGCTCTCTGCTCTCCCACTGCCCCAAACCCTGGACAGCCTGAGGCTCCCACTTGTGAGGGCTCATCCTTGGCATTTATTTGTCCCAAATTCATCCTCACCAGGGATAACCTCTGCAGCCAGCCCTGTGGGTTAATGCTGTCATAATAAACTCATTTTCTCCAGCTTTTTCTCGGGGTACTAAGCACAAACCCTCATCCACGAACCCATGTGAGCTGCAATTATTCATCCCAAAGCCTGTGAATTAAATATTCCCCGAGCTGTGGCCTGGGAGGTCAGCCACAGGCAGCTGGGACACAGGGCTGTGGTAAACCACAGATGCACTTCTGAGACAATAGCCCACAATCTTGGAGAGGAAAACATGGATTGTGGCTGGCCTGGGCAATGCAAAGACCAGTGATGATGGGGGAAATTGCAAGGACAACAGGCAGGACGCAGAAATAGAGCAAAGTGGCAGCTGAGTTTGCAGGGAATGAGTTTGTGCATCCACTGGGCGGTTCTGAATGGAGGGTGGGAGTCAGTCTTTTCTCCCAGGGAACAAGTGACAGAGGAAACAGCCTGAAGTTGCACTGGATGAGGCTTAGATTGGATATTAGGGAAAATTTCTTCACTGTCAGAGTGGTCAGGCATTGGAACAGGCTGCCCAGGGAAGTGGTGGGATCACCATCCCTGGAAATGTTTAAAAACCACGTGGATGTGGCACCTGGGGACACGATTTAGTGGTTGTGCTGCTGGGATAATGGTTGGACTTGATAATCTTAGAGGGCTTTTCCAGCCTTAAGGACTCTGTGATTCCTGCTGGTGGGACTGAGGGGAAGGTAAATCCCTGGGAGGAGGGATTTACCTGGAATCCTGGAATTCTGTCTGCAGTGTGGAGCAGCTGGTGAAAACGATGGGTGTTATGGTCCCAGAGAGAACTGGAGAGTCACCAGCAATTTTAGTCTGGCTTTCCAAAGAAATGGGAGGGGTTGCAATTACTCTGTGTGTTCCCAAAATCCTGCTGGATGGGGGCTGCTTTTGCCATCCCTCCTTCCGTGAGTCTGTATCGACCCCCAGGCAGGGACAGCTCCCACCACACCAGGTTGCTCCGAGCCCCCCCCAACCTGGCCTTGGCTTTTCCCTGTCTCTTGGTGGGACCATGTCCTGCTCATGCCAAAAAAAGTCATCAACTTAGTTCACCTTCCAGAGAAACAGAAAAAAAAATGCATGTTTGGGTCCAAAATTCTTTTCCTGAGGACTTTTTGGACAGGGGTTGTGAGTGAACAGGGCATGTGATTTAATGGGAGGAGCGAAGAGTGAGGTGGGTGGAAAGCCAGGCTCTCTCACAAAGTGTTTTCCCATCGTTTGCTCAGCCTGAATCATCAATTTCTCCCAGATTCCCCAAAGTTTTGTTGCTTTTGAGAGCCCAGGCTTCCCTCAACAGTTTGAGCTCTGTGCCTGAGGGATCTGCAGGCAGTGATTCATCAGGGAGACAACACATCCCAAACAACTCGAAGGTCAACTGCTTCTTAAGGCAAAACTATTTTGTGATGATTTATAGCCACACCAGGGAAAATCGAGCTCCTGCATGGCTAAAACAGGCAAATCATAGATGGAGAAGGATTTCTTCTGAACACACAGAGCTCTTCTCAGGCAAACATCACACGCTTTACATACTGTAACAAAATGTAAGTTTTATTCCATATTTTAGTAATGGATGTGGAATAGCCACAGTTGAGTTGGACTGATGTCTTTCTCTTTTGACCAGTGTTTAAAATTCTAACTACAGCCCAGATGTAACATTTACACTGAAAAATACTTATAGATTCAACCTCATACTCCAAAAATTTCTAGTACAAATACAGTTAGTACATTTTAAAAAAAAATTAACAACCCAAAAAAAAAAACCAAAAAACCACCAATAAAAAACAATCCCAGACACTTTGTAACAGCACAGACTGGTTATGGCCTTGAGTTAAGTTCAAGTATTTCCCAGTGGAATACAATGCAAGCAAGAAGGTAATCTGGCTTTTGAGGGACATTCCTGGCCCTGAATGGTAAGAAGAGAAATATAAGTGTGGGCACTTTATCCAGCCAAGTTTAGCAAGAGAGTCAACATTTATGATTAGTTCAGCCACAAAGCTAAACCTGTCTTGGGTGTGGACAAAACTGGTACCTGGAGAAAAGGAAAAAGAAAAATCAAAGCATTAATGATACCATTGGCATTTCTTCCATGGCTGATGCTGTGCCCTCTGAATGAAACCCCTCGAGCTGCTGGTTGAGTTTGGAATGATTGTGGTGGGGATTCTGCTTGTGGCTGTGAATATTTTGCTGCTCTGTCCTCTTCCTGCCCAAACTGACATGATAAGAGAAGGGACTGCTGCTCCTGCCCCAGAAGGGGCCATTCCTGCAGAGTCATCATTGCCTTTGGTCACCTTTGTGGCAGTGACTCAGTGGAGAGATGCAACATCCTAAAGGATTGAGAGGTCACAGAGTGGAGGAGGAAGGGGAGAAGTGAGCAAATCAGTATATATGGTAATAAAAATAATAATAATAATAATAATCTTTTCTATTCCTAGGGCTGTCTGACCCCTGCTGGCTCCTGTGTGTGGCCCAGATGGGATCTGGGAGAACCAGGATCCCTCCTCCCCAGGCTCATAGGAGTCCTCCAGGCTGGCTGGGACCTCACAGGCAACTTTGCATCCCTCCCAGCCCCCCATGACAGCAGAGCATTCCTGCTGGGAATGCACCTTTGTGCTTGGGCCCCTGGGAAAACGCTGGGAAAACACGGGAAAGCAGGATCAGCTCCCGCTGTTATGCAGGGAAGTACTCCAGGCCTGAGGGATGAGCGGGGCAGGGAGGGGTTACCCCGTGTCCCTGCCTGATGAGAGGGTTTATTGATCCCCCAAGAGTCTGCCCTGCGTCTGGTACTCATCAATATTGCAGTTATTGATCTCCCTGTGGAAAACAGCGTGTGCGTATGAGGTGTGAGGGTGACACCAGCTGGGGAGAGGCTCCAAAGCCTCTGCAGGACCCACTCACAGCGCCCCTGGCTCACTGGGACTGCGCTGTGACAATAAAAAGGGGGTTTGAAGGACGGCAGGAAGGTCCCCACTGTACAGCCACCCATCTGAAGAGGGGAGCAATCCCCAGGCCTGCAGGAGATGGGGTTTTGGGGAGGAGCAGGGAGGGAAGGTGGCACCAGGACCAGCAGTGCCACACTGCTGGGAAGATGTGGAGTGGCTGGTGTTGGTTCAAAGACACCAGGGAAAACCATGCTGGAAAAAGCAGCCCTTGGAGAAAGGTTGACGAGACTGGAGGTGTTTAGCTTAAATCAGATTTGAGGGTGAAAACAGTCTCCAAACACCCAAAATGTGCAGAGGTTAAAGGCATGAGACTTCTCCATGTCTCCATGGGGTCGCAGTGAGAGGGTTCATGTCACCATTAGGGGGCCATTTGATGGTGGCAAGTTGGCAAAGAAGATCCATGGTCCTTTCCCACCCTCCTGCTCTGAGCCTGGGTTCTCCTCCCATGGACAACCTGTATTGCTGGGGTAGCAGGTACAGCCCTGCTGTGCAGAGTGGGTTTAATGAATTGATCCTGGGACCAGGTTTAGGGATTTCTGGCTTAAAATCTGCTCCTCACTTTCCCCACGGTGAGACGCTTGCCAAGATTTTTTCCTGGAGCAAGAGCAAGGGAGTCACATTCCTATCCCTGGTGTGGTGACTCACGGGGGGATCTGCAGGTCAGCAGGAGCTGAGGGGCAGATCTGAGTCACCAGGAAATGCTCAGGCCATGTCTGGTGCTGAGGGAGGTGTCACTGGTAGGGGTAGGAGGAATCCAAAATCCCGGCTCCTGCATTGTGTGGGAAGGACAAGTTTATCGGGGCCATGGTGTTGTTGCTCATGGAAAAGGAATCAGAAGAACCCAGGCAGCATCCAGCCATGGTTATCCTCAGAATTTCCATCCTTCCCTTGGCATCACGACTTTAAATACATGGTTTCCCATGGGACACAGGGCTGGGAATAAAAGAGAAGTCCCACTGATGCAGAGGACAAGCTCGTGCCCTGGACAGCTGCAGTGACCAGGGAACAAATTTCCACCCAGGATCAGCTCTCTCTGCTGCCCAGCAGCCTGGGCTTGGCCCTGCTGGCATTTTTGCCAGGTGACAGCAGCCCTGTGAGCACCCAGCCTCTCCTGCTCTGCCCAGCACATCCCCAGCCAGCAGAGAACTCCTTCCCACACGTGGGACAAGGACAAACAGAGCAGTTGGATATGTTTGCCTCCCCACCACCGTGGTGTGAATTTTCTGATCCTTTCCTGCAAAATTCCCGGCAGAAATGGACGGATGGATGTTCCTGCTGACCGCTGCTGTGCTGATCCTCCTCCTGGATCCGGCTGTCCATCTCTGAGGGGAAGATCTCAAACAGCAGGAACAAACAGCATTCCAGGCATTCTACCAATGCCTTCAGCAGGACCAGGAACAAGCCTGGAAGTGTTCCTCAGACTGTTACACAAAGCCAAGCTGAACATTTGCTGCTGGATACCTTGTAGGATATTTCTCTGCTTTCCTTTTAATTCTACTTTTTTGCTTCCAGGACTGTTCTCTAATGCATGGCACAGCTCAGCTGAGGTTCCCAGGAGTGGGAGAGCATATCCAAATTCTCTGCCTGTTCCCAAGAATGGCCAAAGGGCTAGACACTGGGGGAATGGGCATTCTCAGGGCTTTTAGGGACTGATCTCAAGGGCATGAAAATGATGCCCAGTGAGAAGTCATATAAATCCAGCAGATAAGAAATGCTGGCACAGGGAGACTGGCACAGCCTGAGGGAACAGCTGGGCACAGGGACAGTGCTGTGTTCAGAGAATTCAGTTCTTCTGCTTTTGATCTTGAAGGCTCTGCCTATTTGGGTTCCCTGTGGTGGTGGCAAAACCACCCTGACAAAGCACAGTGGGAGGCTTGGAGCTCAGCAGCTTGATTTTAACACACACCCAAAGTACTGTAAGGGCACAAAAGCCACCCTAAAGTCAAGCCCAGCCGAAAAAAACTCCCATTAAACAAGGGAAAAACTTTCTGCTGCTTTCCTGGTCCTGTCCCTACTGAAGCCAGATCTTCTGCAAAGCCCCCCAGGCAAGTGTGGGAACCCTCCCAGTTCCCTAGGATGAGATCAGCCCCAGTTCTGGAGCAGCTGGGTTTTTCCAGGGGAGGTGGAAGGCTGTGGAATGAGCAGAGGGTTGATATTACATTTACATCTATCTCTCTATGTCTATGTTCACACGCACGTGTTCATACGTGTCTGTATCTATACATGGACACACACACACACCAGAGACACGCTATGCATAGATCTGCCGTCTGCCACTATTTATAAGGGTTTGATTAATCAGAAAAACAAATTTGCCAACAGCGCTTTTCCTCAATTAATCAGAAAAACAAATTTGCCGACGCCGATCGTCCGATCCTTACTAAAATTCAGCAAGTAAAGGAGCCTAAACCCTTTACGCTTTTGTTTTCCTGGTTGCATAAAGGCACTTTCTGATGATGTGAAGCAGCAGTTTGTTAAGAACTCTGTAACTGCAACAATTCCCATCACATCTGTAGCAAGTGCTACACAGGCACCGGTAGGACGCAATGTCACTGCTCGCTCCTGCTCCGGAGGGTGGGAGCAGATTTGCTTTTTGCTTCAACGCAGAGGAAGGAAAGATGAAACCTTCATCCCTGTGCTGGTTTTGGGTCTCCCTGTGTGAGGCAGGCGCTGTGTTCCTGCCCCAGACCTGATGTGGGTGCCAGCTCCTGGCTCACAGCATCCCAGGACGCCTTCATTGGCATCTGCCAGCCTAGACAGGCCATCAGCCATGAGCCTGCCATGGAGGTCCGTGCAATGTGTCAGTGGCTTTCTTATCAAAGGGTCAGAAATTAATTTGATTAAGGGTATTTAGTATTTAAACACTGCCTGGCCTGCAGCACTCGAGCCTTGCCGTGCAGGAGGGTGGCTGATCCCAGTCAGCCTGACTTCCCTCCTGAGCCACCAGCAGCTTCTCTTCCCACCACAGCGCATTGTCCGGTCTCTGTTGGGGGCTCCGGTGGTGACCCAAGGGCTGGGAGGTGTGGGGGGTTTGCTGTTACTCACTGGAGGTCCCCAGCTGGAGAACACGTTGGAAACAGGGAAGAAATGTCTTTTGTTAACGCACTGGAAGACTGCACTAAATTGGTTTGAAACTCCTTTGCTCTCTTGACTTCCACACAGAAATCGTGCCCTGCGAAACGAACGTGAGATAACACCGAAAACCAGAAACAAACCAAAACAAAAACCCCGCTCACGCTGCCCTCTCGCCTTCCCGACAGAGTTATATCCACACAGACGTCTTCCCGTCTTTACTGCTGGAGCTGCCTTTCTCCAAGGAGGCCTTGGGTTTAGCACCTTGTTTCTCCTGGGCGGTGTTGGCCCTGTTCTGCTCCACCACGGTGCCCCCCGATGCGGGGCTGCTGGTCCGAGAGGGCTGCGTGTTGGCCTGGGTGCTGCTGTAGCTCTGGAAGGCGATGTCCAGCTGCTCCTGGGCCACCCGCAGGTGCTTGTGCAGGGTGGACAGATCCGCCGGCAGGTTCTCGTCCGGGCTGGTGCACTGCTGCTCCTGAGCCACGTTGGCCAAGTTCTGCTCGTGGGCCATCAGGCTGTTGGGGATCTTGGTGGATTTCTCGGATTTGACAACCAGGTTGTACTCAGGAGGGCAGGAGATGTTCTTGGGGTAGGCGTAGTTGTAGGGCGGCTGCCGGAAGCTGTTGATTTTCCGGTTGCGGATGGCGTCACGGATGGTCCCGAAGCCCAGGTGGAACATCTCACACATGTTCAGCAGCAGGCACAGGCAGCTCACCACGTACATCACCAGCAGGAAGATGGTCTTCTCCGTGGGCCGGGACACAAAGCAGTCCACGGTGTGGGGACAAGGGACCCTGTTGCAGACGTAATAAGCTTCCACTTCGAAACCGTAGAGCAAATACTGCCCTATCAAAAAGCAAACCTCGAAGGAGGCCCTGGTGAGGAGCTGGAAGACGTAGATTTTCATCAGTCCCTCCTGCTGGATGCGCCTCCTCCCGTCGTGCTTCTGCTGCTCCTTGCACTTTGGCTTGGCCTTGGCTTTCTCGTGCTCGGCCGCGTCGTCGGAGATCATGGGCTCCTCCTCGTCGGCCTCCATGGCGTCCTCCATGTTGCGCACGGCCTGCCAGTTCAGGGCAAACTGCTTCTTCTTCTTGAAGCCCTTGAACTTCTTCTCCTCCTCGGCCGAGCGGGCGATCCTGTGGATGGCATAGCCCAGGTACATGACCGAGGGCGTGGAGATCATGATGATCTGGAAGACCCAGAACCTGACGTGCGACAGCGGCGCGAAGGCATCGTAGCAGACGTTGTCGCAGCCCGGCTGCTTCGTGTTGCAGGTGAACTTGCTCTGCTCATCGGAGTAGATGGACTCGCCGCCCACCGCCGTCAGGACGATGCGGAAGACGATGAGCACGGTGAGCCAGACCTTCCCCACGAAGGTGGAGTGATTGTGAATCTCTTCTAGCAGGCGGGTGAGGAAGCTCCAGCTCATGTTGGTCATAAGGGCTACTCAGTTATAACCTGCAGGGAGAGGGGGAAATGAAACACCAGAGCGGTGAGGTCACATCTTGTGCCAGCAGGAGGACCAGAGCAGTGACCGTCCCCCGGTGCTGGACACTGCTGAGGCCACACCTCCAATCCTGGGGTCAGTTTTGGGCCCCTCATGATGAGAAGGACATTGAGGGGCTGGAGCGTGTCCAGGGAGGGGAATGGAGCTGGGAAGGGTCTGGAGCCCCAGGAGTGGCTGAGGGAGCTGGGAAAGGGCTGAGCCTGGAGCAAAGGGGATCAGGGGGGACCTTGTGGCTCTGCACAGCTCCTGACAGGAGGGGACAGCAGGGGGGGTCGGGCTCTGCTAACAGGGAACAGGGACAGGAGGAGAGGGAACGGCCTCAGGCTGGGCCAGGGGAGGTTTAGTTTGGATATCAGGGAAAATTTCTTCATGGAAAGGGTTGTCAGGACTGGAGCAGTGGAGGATGCTCCCACATTACAGAGATTTGCCCTGCTGAAATATCTTTCATTAGCAAACCCAGAAAAATGCAAAGAATCAGCGAAAGAATGGGAATATTTATGTTTACAGGCTGATGGCCCTTTTAAGTTCCTCTTGAAACAAAGCAAAACAAAACAAAACTTTAATCAAATACAGACTGTTTCAAAAATAAACCTTGAGAATCTTTCAAGAGAAAACCATGCATTTATTAGGAGACCTGGACAGCTGGGGAGGAAGAGTTTGTAATAAGCATTTTGTGTTTAGCTTAACTTCAGCCTGAGTTCCTTGGGTGACCTCAGGCAGCACTAAAGACAGGAGGAATTTCAGTGCTTGACTGGCACAGCCCTGACAGATACCTGGAGGTGAGAGCAATAGGAAAAGCACCTAGATCCAAAGAGCACTGGAGGCAGAAAAAAGAGAAGAGAAAGGAGCTGTGGAAAGAGTGTGGACATCAACCCTAACTCTCCATGCTGGGTGGGCATGGCTGAGTGGGCATGAAGATCCAGGGGGGAAAATTATCATAGAATTACAGAATCCTCTAATTTTGTGGGGGTTGGAAGGGATGAAAGATCATCTTGTTCCACGGGCAGGGATGCTTTCCACCAGACCAGGCTGCTCCAAGCCAACCTGGCTCAATGATGCTGTGAGACACAAGTCTGCTCCCAACCTGGCTTTGCCCCACTGGGAACACAAAATTGTGCTGCGGGGTTTCCATGGTGGGAGCAGCCACGAGCACGGCCCCACATGGGAGCAGCAAGGGGAACGTGCCCCGCTCTGTTCTCCACATCCAGCCCTTCTGGAATGCAATTTTGCTCCTGCTGCTTCCCAGGACAGGAGCCAAGCAGAGCTGGTTTGCTCAGAGCTGGTTTGCTCAGCGCTGGTTTGCTCAGCGCTCACATTCATGCTGCCCCTGTCGAGGGCTCTTGAGAGCAGGCAGATGGAATTTTCTAACCCTGCTATTTCCAGATCAAACAAATCCCCTGCGAACCCAAACCCCCAAGTCTTCACACGCCAGGCCGAGCCTGTGGGAGCGCTCTGCAGATGGTGCTATTCTTGTCCTGGGGCTGGAGAAACTGAGGCAGGGAGGGGAGAAACAGCTGGGTAAAAAACCAGAAGGAGAGGTGAGGAAGTTCTTCTTTCTGCCCTCCACGTACCAAGTGAAGAGCAACAAGCCTCAAAGTTGCTGGGACCAGAATCCCCATTTCTTGCCCCAGAAGTGATGCCTTGGTCAGTACAACTGCAAGTGGAACAATTCAGCCACTGCAGGACATGGAAAGTGATGCCCACAGAGATGTTCTTTATTTATTGAGGAAATTTGGTTTATTCAGGGGTGACATGGGAAAGTTCCCTCTTTGAGTGCTTTTTTTTTGCTTCCTTACAGTGGATACACCCTGAGGGGTCTTTAACCCTGCCTCTGTTTGTTCACATTCAGATATGGGCAGATTGGGGCGTTAAAAGATTTGCAGGATGAATCCAGGCATTCGGCCAAGCTCCAGCTGATGGGGGCTGGGAAGGGAAGACCCTCCTGGGTGTGGGACATGGTGCTTCCTTCTGTGGAGCATCTGGGCCTGGATGAGGCAGGGCTGGATCCAGCCCCACTTTGGTGTCCACCCCCCACCAGCTCCCATCTGCACCTCAAATCAGCTGCAAGCTTCAAATTGTCCTTAAAAATGCACTTTGAATGTCCGGCAGAGCAGTTCACCCAAAATTCAGCGCTCCCCTAAAGGGTTTCTGAAGCCTACGCTGAGATAATTCACCATTTTGCAAGTGTTACTCACGGACACAATTTCTAAAGCTCCAGCTCACCACCCAGGAGCAGTTTGCTGGGGCAGGGAGGGTCTGACAAAGGTTGTGATAGCTTTTGGAGTAAATATTCAAGTTCTGAACTGATATTTATCTGGGTTGTTAGCAAAGCACTCCCATCTCCTCTGGGAGATACATTTGAGGAAGGAGCACCCAATAAAATGCTCCCAAACCTCCTGAGTTAAGGAAAAAAAAGAAATTGCAAAATAACAGAAGTGACAGGTTGTTGCTTTGAGAAGACCATCCCTGGCTGCCAGCCACCACCCTGAGCTGTGGTCCTGCTGCTGCCCCTGCAGCTCAGCCCTCTGAGCACATCTGGATCTGCAGGAACATCTGCAGGAAACAGCCACGAGCTGTTCCTGTGCCCCTGGACCCCGCTGTGTGTGATCACACCTTGATGCTGCAGCCCTGTGTGTCCCCCTGCTCTCCTGGCATTGTGTTTGAGAGCAGGAGCCGAAGGAAATGGGGTAAAAACCCTCCCTACAGATCAGTTTGGTTAAACTTCCAGTGGGTTTTAGGAGTCACTGGCTACAAAGAGTAAACTGTGAAATTTCAATGTTTTGGATTGCTTGGGTGGGGGTTAGTGCACCATGATGTTTTGGAAACAATTATAAATAAAACGAGCTTCCAAGGAAAGACTTGTTTACAGTGCTGATGAATAGACTGGCACTAGGGAAGGGCTCTGTCTCCTCTCTTCACGATCCCAACCACGGAAGCACAGAACATGGATTTTTGCATCTTTCCACCTGCTGCAGACCCAGTTCCTCTGTGCAGTGTGGAGGTCATGCAGTGTGGGGGGAAAGCCCCCATCTGTGTGGATGTGCAGCAGGTAGGTGGATTAGATGAGGCCGTTCACGTAGTGGAATTCTCTCCCAAAGAAAGGAGTCGCCGTCCCTCTGGCTTTGAAATCCATTCATTCTCCCATCCCTCATCACATGCCACCTCCACATTCGCTGACACACAGAGTATGAAATGCACACAGGGCACAAGTTTCGCTTCAAAACAGCTACAAAGGAGGGATGGGACGGCTCAAACCACCAGCAACACCTGAAGTAGTCAAATTGAGTGTAGCCAGTACAGCAATGAGCTGTTGGCTCCACATCCTCACCACGGTGACTTCCCCAAACCCGCTGACCCCTCCACACAACCGCAGGCACAACTGTAGGAACTGGGAAAACTCTTAAAACCTGAGTCTAAAATCAGCCAAAGAAGGACAAAATATTAAATCCGTGCTAGCTGGATGTCCCTCCATTCCACACGGTCCTCTCACCGCTGCCTGAACCGCAGGGAAAACAACGGGGAGGGGGGAAAAAATCTACTCACAGAGACATGGTGCTTCTCGCGGTGGCTTTCCCTCCTCCGCCGACATTCCTGTGCTCCAGCCCCTCCGCCTGGCCCTAGATAAACTCCCGGCGGCTCCGTCCAGCTGTGCTCCAGCGGTGGGGAAGCGCAGCTCCCGGGCTTTATTTAAAGCGCTGCCAGACCCCGCCTTTGCCGCAGCAGCGCCCGCAGCCCCTGCCCGACCCCCGGGCCGGTCCCACCGCCCCTCCGAGCCTCGGGAGAAGCTGGGAAGGTGCTCTGCAGACGCACCAGGCAAAGAGAGGGGCATTGGTTTTAAATCCAAACAAGCCGCCGGGTCTGGTTTTAGGAACGCTGCCTGGAATTTTGCTGCCGAGCCCTTGAGTCGGTTGGGAGTAAATTAATAGCATCAGTTTGTGGCGCTGGTAACAGATTTGAGAGCATGACTAATAGGGAACATGTGGCAAACACATTCTGGCAAAAGTTCCTTGGCTGTTGGGGGGCGGGGGGGTAATAAAAAAAAAAAGGAGGGAAAGTTCACAAGTGGGAAAAACTGCCCTGAAGCTCCTGTTTGCTGCTTTTCCCCCAGGAAAAGCTGTCCCTGAAGGAAGTATTTCACCTCTCTCCATCCTGGTGGAGGGAGCAGAGAGCAGGTGGAAGATGGGGAAGGGGTTCTGAGCACACACAGAGACTTTCTGGCTTCTTTGCAGCTGCCAGAAGGAATTGGTGGGATGGGGATACACACAAAGCCCAAAGTAAGTGGTTTTCAAGAAGAAAACCTCCACCCTGATGGTCCAAGGATCACCTGTTCCATCCATGGGAGCTTTGGCATTGTCATTCATCAGAATCAGGGCTCTGGGTGTCTGCTGAGGTGGAAATGGAGTCAAGGCAGAAAGTCCACCCAAGGAAGCAACAGCAGCAGCCGGGTCATGGAAAGGATCAGATCCCCGAGGGCAGAAAGCATGGAAAGATGTGCATTGGGATTCAGGGGGGCATTGGAAACCATGTGGTTTATAGGAACTTTCATCCCTGCTCCTGACAAAGCAGGATATTCAGATATCCTCTGGTTTTCCAAAGAGCCTGAATGGATGTGGAAGGGCAATTCCTGCTCACTGGAGCTTCTTGTGTGGGTGCTCTTGCAAGGAGCAGCATCTGCACCGCACTTTATTCCAGTAACATTCCTCAAGGTTTCACGTTATAAAATAATTACTCACTTATCATTACTGATACGTTGATTCCCTGTTTGGAATCAGTCACCTAAGATAGGCAGGAAAAGCCCTGTCAGCTGAGGGAGGTGCAGGGATGAGCACACCTTCACAGGAATATGCCACACCAGGAAAACCAGCTTTGGGGAGGCATTTTTGGGGAATAAAACAGTTAACTCTAAAACCGTTAAATTATCACAACCCTGACTTCGTGTTCAAATCCCAGCACATGGGACACGGACAAGTTGCTCTCTCAAGGACATGGGGAGGTTTCAGAGGAGAGCACCAGGGCTGGAGAGCTCCAAACCAACTCCAGCCTCCCTGGAGAGCTCCAAACCGACTCCAGCCTCCCTGGAGAGCTCCAAACCAACTCCAGCCTCCCTGGAGAGCTCCAAACCGACTTCAGCCTCCCTGAGAGCTCCCACTGAGAGGATGAGAATGTGCAGCAAACTGAGGCTGCATTATCCCTGCGGGTTCCTGGAATTGGTTTGGCCTCCAGCACGCTGGGGCAGTGACCTCATTCCCCTTGAGGTCCTTCAAGTCTGGAGACAGCAGCGGTCACCTCATGGTCATCTCCAAAGGGGCCACTGAATGTTCTTTGGGTCAGTCCCCCACAAGCAGGGACCCTCCAGCACGTGCCACCTTCTCCTCCTCCTGAAAGCCACAGCCTGTGGCATCCCCCAGAGCTGAGGATGGCACCAAGACTCATCCCCACCAAAGGGATGTGGGGAAATCCCACCCGCTCCGGCTGGTGCGGGATGGCGTTGTTGGTTATTCAAAACCACCCGGCTGAGAGCAGCTCCCAGCTCAGGGATCAAAGGCAGCTCAGGGATTAAAGGCAGCTCAGCGTGGTCCCGCTCCCGTGGGTCAGGCAGGTTTTCCAGGCTCTTGCTTTCTAACCATGAGGGTTGTTTTTACAGCAGCACTCGTGTCTGGGAGAAGTTTTTGGGGAATCTGGGCTCCAGACAGGCCAGGCAGTGTCTGCCCCCGCTCCAGCCTGGTGCCCAGCAGCTGCAGGCATCACACCAGCAGGGACTGAGGGCTCCCCATCCCAAACCAGCACCCAGGCAAGAAGGCAGAGCCATAAATGAGTGTGCGGGGAAAAGCTCACCCCTGCAGCATCCCGTGTCCTCAATCCGACACCCGGCAATGAGAAATGGGAATAAAAGAGAGGAGACAGAGGGGAAAGGGTATGATGGAGCTTTGGATAATTCTGGTTGCTGCTGGGGGTCACCTCTCCAAGCCTCCCCCAGGCACCATTTGTGTCTCGGAGCAGTGATCTATACATATTTATTTAAATGCCCTATTGAAATAAATAAGTGCTGTCACCAGTGATAATGAGACCTGGTGTAACATCTCCCTGCTATGTCAGGGGTGAGGGGTGACCATAATTATCCACTCTGAGCACAAACCTACAAAGCTCTGCACTGGATTGTGCTGACAGTTTGTTTTCTTCTCTAATTTTCCTCTTCTGGATATTTATTTGCTCAGTGTTTAAACCATATGCAATGAAGATCTGCTTTGTGAAAATGATAAGCCTTTTTTTTAAAGCAAGACCCACTGTGTTGAGATGAATGCCATGAAATTGAAATACATGAAAAATGCCAACTTTTTACCATATTGATTATTGTTGGGTTTAGGTTTTTGAGATGATGGAATTTCCCATCTGAGAAGCAAAAATGTTTGAACACCGCAAGTGAGAGCAAAATGTGAAGAAACAGTTTTAGTTCTTACCTTTTTCCTCTGATAAATTTCACTAAAATTTTCCCTGACTTTTGGACGTGGGATGCTGGACACATCCTCATTTTGGTGGCTGTGGGTGCCACTTTGAAAGAGATTTGTGATGGAAAGCATGGCAAAGGCACTGCTGAAAAGGAATATTGGACTTGAAATATTCTTTCCCCTTCTGCAGAGACTAAAAATCCACTGAACTGTGCTATTATTCTTATTAGACAGTAATTTGGTGGCAGTTAGCAAGAAAAAGGAATCTGGGGTTTCCAGCTTTGTCAAAGCTGCTGTCCCACGAGCGCACAGGTGTGGGGGATCCATGGGTTTGGAAGAGGATTTGGGTTCATTTTCAACCAGTTTGGTTCAAGCCAGCACTGCCAATTTGTAATTTCTACTGGCTTGTGCCTGGTTGATAGGACCAGGTAAAGAGAGCAGTGCAGAAAATCCCAGACTCACAGAAAAAGCTGTTGCTAAAATCTGCTTCATCACAAAACTCTGCTTGGACTTTTCAGGGCAGTGGTGATGACAACCCTGATGCAAATGCAGCATTTGCATGACAGAAAGACAAGATCTCTACTTATTCACCATCGGGTTGATTTTTATCCTCTGTCTGTTGGATAAAAAGCAGAGGATAAAAATCTGATGAAAATCTTCCTCAGCTCTGCTTGTTGGATGAACCCAAGGAGATTTTTGGTCTGGATCAGGATGACGTGGTCGGTCTCTGGCTCTTTACAAGGATGAAACAGAGAAAAATCTGGTCTTACACATTTTTCCAAAGCCTGTGGGGATTTTGGCTGAATAATGGAAGACTTTGAAAATGAGGTGAGGGATGTTTTCCTTCATGCACTCTGAAAATGTAAACTCTGGCTCTGAGCTGCCATGACATTTGGACCACAGTTATGCCTCAGTTAGCACAGAAGATAGGTCAGAAAATGGAATTTCTGTGAAGTTTGCATTGGTTTGTGCCTGGAGCAAAAAGCCAATGCTGTTAGCAGAATAAATAACATTTCTGCTGAAAAACAGGGAAAAATTTCCTTCAGATATCCCTGGCTGATGACTGTGGAAAGGTAAAAGCACTTCACTTCGAAAATGACCAAAAAACTAATCTGATATAGTTAAACAGCAATAAGATTTGAATTCCAAATTACAAAAGCCCAGAGGAAATGTTTAAACCCAGGTTGGAGAGCAGAAGCAATTTATTCCAGCCCTTCCCAGCTGAAAATTTCACTGCCATGGACACATTCTTGAGATAAATGTCAGTGCTGAGAAAAAAACATTAATTTTTCTGGGGGGAACCTTTCTGCTGAAGTGTTCAAGGTGGTGAGATGACACAGGGGAGGTACTGAGAGGTGCCAAAAAGGGACTCAGGTGGAGCCCTGGGACGCGGCTCAGCAAAGCCCTTTATAGCATTTTCCTCCAGCGTCTATTCCCGCTCCAAAGAAAACATCTGCCTCGATAGCCAGAGGTCAAACCGAGCCATTATTCCCTCCTCTATTTGCTTCCCTTTCCTGAAGTAGCTGGAGCAGCAATGGGAATGAAAGGCCATCTCCAACCCCACCCGTCGGGGTCATCCCTGGAGTTGGAGCTGCCCATGTTTCTCCTGAAATCCCATCGTGGCTCCCCGAGCTCTCATAACAGGAAGCAATAAACTTTCCAGTTGGTGTTGCCAGCCCTGTGAAGCCCAGCCAGGCTTGACTTGCTCTAGACCTTCCTGAACTTGTACAAAAGAGTGAAAAATAAAATTTAAAACAATTAAAATCAGAGGAAATCCATCCCCTGGCGAAACGGGGCCGTGAAAAAGTTCCCAGGTCATCTCCTCATCCCGCTGTTGTCCACGTGGACATTCCTCCATCCACAGCTCACCCCACAGCAGTGCCTTAATGCAGGTGGGGGCTGGGGAAAAGGGTCAGGGTGTATGGGAAAGGTTAGGGGATGCTGGAAAAAAAAAGGCAAATGGACACATTTTTGGCTGCTCCAGAAAGGTGTGGGTTTGGTGTATTTTTCCCCTAACACCTGTGGATGGGCAGAGATGGAGTGCGAGGAGGGAGCTTGGAAGGGCCCCAGGAAAAGGGGTCAGGAGAGGTTGAAGCTCAGCCACAGCTTTCGAACTCCATTCAAGAGCTGCTGGGTGAGGTCCCTGATTGGTGCCAAGTGCACGAAAAGAACATTTTCCCCTATTTTTCACCTCACCAAAACCACATTCGCAGTGTCAGCGCAGGAAGAGGGAAGGGGATGGGAGCAGCAACAGCTCAGACTCAGCTTGAGGGTAAAGAAAGCAACCCCCGAAGTGCAGGTGGAGCAGCTCTGTCCTTGGGATCCACACGAGCAAAGCACAAGGTGGGGACCTGCTGGAGAGAGTCCAGAGCAGGACACGGAGCTGCTCCAGGGCTGGAGCCCCTCTGGAGCCAGGCTGGNGGGACAGTGGGAGGTGTCCCTGCCCATGGCAGGGGTGGGACTGGGTGATTTTTGAGGTCTCTTCTGACTCAAATCATTCCATGATTCCACACTTTTATGAAAGCAAGGCATGCTCAGCACCTCCTCCAGTTTTCCTCACCAATCTCCTCTTGCAAGCACCTGCAATACTCATAGGTTTAGGGGTTCTTTTTGTGTGTGGAAAATGCTTTGCAATGTCACAGTCAGGCTGCTGACCCTGAGAGTTTGACTATTTTTTTTTTCTTTCCAGCTGTTCCAGTGGAAAAAATGATGGTGTCATTTCTGTCATCACACAGCTCATCCATGTCAGACATGGGGACAGCCACTGCCACGGATGGGATGACCTAGCTGGTCGTTCACACCCAGCCAGGACAGCGACAAGAAATGGGTAGAAGTTATTTAATGTTTTTATCTTCTCTCAGATAACAAGTGACAGGACAAGAATAAATGGCCTCAAGTTGTACCAGGGCAGGTTTAGATTGAATATTATGGAAAAGTTCTTCACAAAAGGAATTGTAAAACACTGGAACAGACTGCCCAGGATGTGGTGGAGTCACCATCCCTGAAGTGTTCAAAAGCTGTGTGGATGTGGCACTCAGGGACGTGGTTAGTGGTGGTTATGATGGTGCTGGGTTGCCTGGTGATGACCTTCAACAATTCTGGTTCTAATTTCTTTACTAGCCCAAAAATATCTATAATTTGCCAACCCAAGTACAGGTTAGAGAAGCCTCTCAACCCTAATAAGACCAGGAGCTTGCAGTGAGTAAGTGCCCTATAAATTGGTCCAGGATCAGGACCCACAGGATCCAGCCCAGGTATCTGCATTGGGTCCATGCTCTGCCTGGTTCTCAGGTCCCTCATCCTGCCCTGGCCATAGCCTGGGCCCACTGAGGACTGCCCTGTCCTACACCATCCGTGGGGCAGAGCTCATGCCTTGCTGCTTGAAACAACCTTAACAACTCTAACCTGGTCAGAGACCACCTTGGGTTGTTTGGAAGAGCTGCTGTGCTTGGGAGCAGCTTCAAGGTCCTGCTCTGGTGTGGCACCTGCTCAGGGTGCTGAGTCACACTGAGCTCTGCTCTGCCAGGGGTGGAATCACAGAACCCCAGAACAGTTTGGGGGGGAAGGGACCTTAAAGCTCATCCCATCCCCCCCCCAGCCATGGCAGGGACACCTTCCACTGTCCCAGGCTGCTCCAAGCCCCGATGTCCAACCTGGGCTTGGGCACTTCCAGGGATGCAGGAGCAGCCACAGCTTCTCTGGGCACCCTGTGCCAGGGCCTCCCCACCCTCACAGGGAACAATTCCTTCCTAATATCTCCTCTAAAGCTACTCTCTATCAATTTAAAGCCATTTCCTGTGTCCTGTCACTCCATCCCTTGTCCAAAGCCCCCCTCCAGCTCTCCTGGAGTCCCTTTAGTCAAAGGTCTCCCTGGAGCCTTCTCTTCTCCAGGCTGAACAACCCCAATTTTTCTCAGTCTTTCCCCACAGGAGAGGTGCTCCACCCCTCTGCTCACCCTGGTGAGCCTCCTCTGCTCTCCCAAACCCAGCCCTCAGCACAAACCCAGCACAAGCCTGAGCTGCACCGCAGCTCCTGCAAGCAGAACTTGTGAGACAAGACAAAATTGTATCTGAACCATCATATCTGAAATACCAAACCTTTCTGCAGATTCCAGCACTCATTGCTGGAATATCTATTTCCCAATCTTTTGGCTTTTGAGAAGCCTCTGACTTGCCAGGTCAGACAGAGATGTATCAGCGAGGCTGCTCCATGATCCAAATGTTGTGCAAATGGGGACAAGGGCTGGGAACAGCTGTCAAACCCTTCCTTCCACCATAGAAACCCATCCCTGTGCCCTCCCCAAATAAATCTGCTGCAGACTTGCCACCCCAAATCATTCAAATGTCCTCCTGAGCTCAGCCCTGGACAGCAGATTTTCATTATGGTAATGAAATCTTTATGGTAAAGAGAAACAAAATCAACTTTAAAATGATATTGGAAACAACAAGAAGTTGTCCAGAGAGGCTGTGCCCTCCCAATCCCTGGAGCTGTTCCAGACCATGTCAGACAGGGCTTGGAGCAACCCAGGATAGCAGAAAATGTCCCTTCCTATGGCAGGGGACTGGAACAAGATGATCTTTAAGGTCTCTTCCAACCCAAACCATTCTGGGATTCCGTGAAGACAAGAAGGTAAATGCCAAAGCAAAAGCCCCAGACACTTAGATGTGACTTTATGGCCCATTTCCCCATTACTAATTAGACCTAAACAGAGTTAAAAGGGAAGAGAGAGACTCAAGTGTGAAAAATGAGGCAGCAGATGGGTTGGACGTGCTCTTGCCAACTGTTCTTAGATAACAGACAAAACAGAAAATAAGGAAAAAAGGAAACATTATTACAAGTGCTTTCCTACCCTTCTGGCCAGGCTCCCAGCACGGCTGGGGCAGGTTCCTACTCTGCTCACCGAGGTGCTTCATTACACCAATATCACCAGCAAATATTTAAATAACCCCTTAGGTAATTACACACACTAATTATACAGCCAGGTTTACATGCAGAGAAGAGGAGATGAGAGAGGAATGCCCAGGGGAGAGCCCAGGGCTGGGTGAGCAGC